>OX422211.1:15773672-16159672 GCA_949130495.1 Sambucus nigra | reverse complement strand
TGTAAGTATGAGAGTAAGGAGAACATATAAGTGGGGGCATATGTACACATGTATAAAAGTAAAAGAGAAAAATAAATAATGCCCATGTGAAAATAGAGTCCAATCCTCTAAGAATTTTCCCTAGTGGAATTATCATTGTGGCTATCCGAGTCGAATTCCTCTGACATGAGTCGACCCCAAAATCAAAGGGGAGGGAAAACCATAGAAACACTACACCAAATCCTGCGAATGGTCATGATAAAGGGGTCACGGCTCATAGCCGTAACCAGCTGGTCACGACCCAAAACCGTGGCCAAAGGCAAAATGGGCATGACCAAATCCATAAATCGATGTAGTCACGGGTCATCTTGTATGTGGTCACGGATGTAGACCCTGACTCCTATGGGTCACGTCCCTAAGCCGTGACCCCTCCATGACCATTATGACACCATGTTTCCCTCTAATTTTGGTCATGGATATAGTCACAACCCCTAGTCATGACCAAAAACCCCAATACACAAGCAGATGGTCACGGTTTAAGTCTGTGACCATTAAATGATATGAGTCATGACTTTTGACCGTGACCATGATCATATTTCCATGCTGACGTGTTAAAAATAAAGGGGTCATGTCATATGGCTACAATTCTAAGCCGTGACTAGTGTCTTTATACTTAAAAAATGCAGAACAATTTTTCATTTCTCTCAAAAACTTCTAAACCCACATTTTCCCTCCCTCTCTCTGGAGATTTCAACTCTCTCCTTCTCTCAATCTCAATCTCAAAGGTAATCTCAATCTTCTCCTTGTTATGTATTTCTATGCGTGTATTTCTTTGTGTGTGCATATTTCTCTATGTGTGTATACATGTGTGTATACGTGTGTGTGAGTGTGTGTAGGTGCGTATACATTATTATTCTTTGTATTGTGTATATGTATGTGTATATTGTAAACGTGTATGTGTGTGTATATTCTAGAAAAAATACATATATATGACTAATGTTGGTTTAAGTTTCAAACTAGGGAAAATTTTAATTTAATGGATATTGTTGATTTAAGTTTCAAACTAGGGAAAATTTTAATTTTATGGATATTGTTGGTTTAAGTTTCGAACTAGGGAAAATTTTAATTTAATAGATATTATTGGTTTAATTTTGGGGCTGAAATATAAAAAAATACATCTCTATTAATATTGACGCTAAATTCGGGATTAATTTTAGAGTCTTTGTAAAATTAAGTCCCAAAAATGCATAATCTATAGGAATTATTGGCTTAAATGACAAAATTTGTAAGATGACAAAAGTAGTAAAATGCATGATTTAGGATTTATTTTAGGAATTGATGGCTTAAGTGACAAAAGTAGGTATTCAAAACCTAATAAATTAACGGTTGATGATTCATTAGAGCCATAATTTATAGGAATCATATTCACGCCCACATACATAATAACTCGTTAATGACTCATTAGAGCCATTACTTATAGGAATTATAATCATGGCCTCATTCATTTTTCTCAGGAAAAATGAGTCACACTGTTAATTAATGGCAACAAGAGTGGGAAAGGTTGCAATTGGACAGCACGCGTACATCTTTCATTAATGAGCCTCAATTAGTGGGTACTCCAATTTATTGGTATGGTAATAGGAAGATAGATCAATTTAACTACCTTGTAAACTATGGAGTTCATCTCCAGCAACAGTACTTGTTCGATTGTATTATGTTTTGCCTGCCAGAATGTTAGGATGAAGTTGTACAATATATATTTCGTGTACATAATCCCAATAGACCATTGGCCTTGCTTACACTATTAGAGAAGGAAGAAAAAAATTCACCCATTATGGATAGAATTACGTAGAAAGGGCATTGACGAAGACTGTGATGTATAACGACATTTGCACGTCAAACTCAATCTTGCCAATAGGCTAAAGAGGATGAGATTTCGAGTTCACATCGCTGACATCTATTCCTCCATTAAAGATACACTTCCTCCTAATTGGCCACGTGCAAAAATCCATAGGTTTTTAAAAACAAATCCCGACTGGATGGACATCAAACGCATTGAACTTTTATTCTTACCATGAAAAGGCAGATTGTAATATATGGTCAACAAATTTATTTTATTAGTTATAATTTCATATTGAACTTTGAAATTATGCATCTATCATTATAGATACACATTGAGTTTTTATTATTTTTTGTAGAAAATGTCGGGTGGTAATGGAAACAAAGCTCAAACCGAGGACATGACACAACCCACAAGAAGAATTATCATCACCAATTGGTGACCATTACACATCTCAGCCAGAAATACACTCCACTACGCCGAGTTGCAGTAGACAAGGTACTCCCAATAATCCAATAGACACGCCCAACGCTCCTGAACCTGCCAAGTCAGTTGAGAAGAAGCCCATTGGGTTTTCTCTATTGGGAAATAACCCCACAGAAGATAAGAATCATGTTCAATAATTCAAAGCCAAGTGTTTGTCCTTGACAAAAATGAATGTGCAAGTGGGAAGAGCTGACAATTGGAACCTCGTATATAAAGCTATTAAAGATGACATCTACGAGCAACTCAACAAATAGTTTTCATTTTCAATAAACTCAAAAAATAAAGCTCTTTCTCACGTTGCTGAACAACTCCGAACATGTCAGAGAAACTTAGGCAATAGCATTTTCCTAAGGGAGCATCGAGCTCTAACATTTTGGCACTCAAAGACAAGGTCCCTTTAAACGTTGAGATGTCAATCGGTGAATGGGATGATTTTTTGGAAAATGAGGCGAAGGACTCGAAAATGCTGCAAAGGGAGAAAAAATGACCAAAAAACTGATGTCCACTGGATTGGCTCGAAATCTTATGAATATTTGAGGAACGAGTGGTTGACCAAGACAAAAGGTACCCCAGATGAAGAAAAGACACCGAATAGGGCCAACTTGTACGTGCACGCCATACGAGACAAAGATAATAAATTACTTCCTCACTTGGCCAAGACTCTAGAATCAATAGAGTCTATCAGTAGTCCATCGGATTCAAGCCCGTTCGATGACATTGACAATAATGCCCTCGCATAAACCCTTGGGAAGGACCATGGAGGGAGGAGGAGAGGTTTGGGGTCACACATGCCAAAAATAAGATTCAAACACTCTGCCCCTATAGTGGACGAGCTTTCTTCTGTTAATAAGCATTTTTCATCCAACGATGAACGTTATTCTAGGACCGAAGGGGATATAATAAGGCTTCGAAATGAGTTGGGAGGTGCAAGTGATAAACTTTCACAGATTGTGTCCCTTTTAACCGGTCGTATGCCCCTGCAGACCTCAACGCATCCCGATTTCCGTCCACAAATGCCGATTCATCTCATTATCCACTCCCCCCACAGATTCTGGTTCTTCCTTCAACATTCCCTTTCTTAGTGTCTCAGCATGTCACAGGTCTTGGATCATCGTCAACAACCCACGCTGACTATGGTGAGAAATACTATATAAAGGACCTGAGCGATAAATTTGTCATTGGGATATGCACGCTCATCTCCACTCATGTATGAACTTTAGTACATGATCGACCTTTGCAGGAGGGTGAGTGTTAGATCCTGGTTGATAACATATATAAGGGTTGCGAATCTGCTCCAACGCACGTCAACAGTGGAGAAGGGAAATTTTTAAAAAATTATTTAAACTCTTTTACCACTTGGCTATTTTATCGCTTGATGAAGATGTAGTAATATTTTTCTTATGTTGTAATAATATCAGTAGACAAATTTATTTAATTTGAGTTTAAGTGGTTGTGTAGTATCATTGATTACCGTATTCTTATATTTAAGTTATTGCATAGTTTGATTGATTAGTGCGTTGTTGACTACATTAGTGCTTTACTCTGATAATATGTTAGTACTTTACTATGCAACATGATATTTATGCAACATGATATTTATTTTATCATGTTAACACATGACTGCAATTTGAAGATGATTAAATGGATTTTCCACAATACAAAGAGTGAATAGGGGAGACTGATCGAATAGCTAATAGTTATGTTAAAGGTGTTCAAGAATTTATTGGATACACTTTTAAGAACCTTAAAAGCGAGAAGATTCTGTGTTTGTGGACCCATTTTATAAACGAAAAATATAAATCTTTAGAAAAAGATGTTGAGTTACATTTAATAATGTGCGGAATTTGTCAAGATTATAACAAGTGGACATACCATGGTGAAAAACATTTACCTTATGTTCCCAAAGAATTATCAATAACCGACCCCGTAACAAAACACCAATGGGTGGAAGTGGTAAATGATTCGCCAACACATCGGCCATTGACCGACCTAATTGAGGATGCTTATGGAGTCCACCACAACCAAAACCACCAACTTATGGAGACAAATAATGCGCATAATGAACAATTTGATACTGAACTACCAAGAGACCGAGAATATATACGGTTGAAAGTCGATGCGTCTAGACCATTGTATAAAGATTTGTGATGAATATCATTCGGTATTATATGCAATGATTGGTTTGCATAATTTGAAGAGTCAATTTGGCTTGTCTAGGAACTAAGTGGGTTGAAGAAATTCTCCCAAAAGAGAACACGTTATCAGATAATTATCATACCATCAAGAAGAGCTTGAAGGGTTTGGGATTGAAATACAAATCTATTCATGTATGCAAATATGATTGCATATTGTATCGCAATGAATACGGAGATAAGGATGAATTCCCAGTATACGGCGAGCCTAGATATGTCATTTGTGAGAAGGTAAATGATAAACTTGTAAAATTTCAAAGACCTCGCAAGTCCCACAAAAGGTTTTGAAGTATTTTCCACTTGGGTCACGGTTAAAACAATTTTTTACTGTACTGTGGATAGCAGAGGCAATGACATGGCACGCTCTATGCGAGGTGGGTGGGAATTTGATGCGTCATCCGGTTGATTCACTCGTCTGGAAATTTTCAAATGCACGACACCATGAATTTGCAAAAGAACCGTGAAACGTTTATCTTACGATCTCAACTAATGGGTTTAACCCTTTTGGTAATTTAATAACTAGTCAAAGTCATTGGCCAGTTCTCATGGCGCCTTTAAGTCTCCCTCTGACACTGTGCATGAGAAAGGAGTTCACATTATTATCTTTATTGATACTTAAGTCGAAGGCTCTAAGTGATGGTATTGATATACTCTTAGCCCCATTAATCTAAGAACTTAGAGAATTATGGGATAAAGGCGTGGCGGCGTTTGACTCTCATAAGGGGGAAGAGTTCACACTTAAAGCAATGGTGATGTGGGTTATCCATGACCTTCCTGCTTATGGGGCCTTATCCGGTTGTAATGTTTATGGTTATTAAGTATTTCGTTTATGGTTACTATGGATGTCACATTTGGCTATAACATAGTAGTAAGATGAGTTACACGGGCCATCATAAATTTCTGTCGACTAGTCACCCTTTCAGGAATGACAAATCTAACTTTTATCCTATTGGTCACAAGCGTCGAATACAACCCGATCGACCTTTTGGTCAGCAAATCGAGGAGAAGGCGATGACTGCGACTACGGGGAATAGTTACGTAGGCAAACACCCAAAGTGTGTAAACTTGAAGCGTAAAGCAAGGGGATATCCCAACGACCCTGCTAAAGCAAAAACATGGTCCATGCGATCAATATTTTTTTATTTTTCATATCAGAAAGATCATTATATAACGCATGTACTTGATGTGATGCACACAGAGAAGAATGTTACAGAACATCTGAAAGGAACATGTCTAGGTGGATCTCATTATAAAGATAAAGAGAGGGCCTGCCTAGATCTACAGGATATGAAGCTAAAGAAGAAACTTTGGTTAAAAAAAGATCATACAACAGGAAGAATTTCTACCCATGTGCCTTCTTTCACTTTGACTACTAGTGAGAATAAGATCTTCTTAGGCACGTTGTTCAACTTGAAGACTCCAACTAGTTATTCTGGTAATTTATGAGTGTCATAAACTACTAAGAAAATGACTTAAAACAGTGCAAGTCTCACGACTGCCATGTAATCGTCCAATTAATCCCTCTATTATTTTGGTATTGCTTCTCTAAACACAAATATCTATGTCTGGTAATTATGCAAATCAGTTTGTGTTTTACCTTACTTTGTGCAAAAGTGGTAAATAAAAGGCAAATTAAAGCTGCAAAATCAATTTGAGCCGAGGCAGTTTGTCTATTAGAGAAATACTTTCCAGCATCGTTCTTCGATATCAAAATTCACTTGGTTGTGCATTTATGCAATGAAGCATTATTATGTGGTCCAATTAGGTAACGTTGGATGTATCCTTTTGAGCGCTTGATGAAAACCTTCAAAGATTAAGTAAAGAATATACGGTATATTTGAGGATCATTTGCTGAAGAATACGTAATGGTGGAATAATTGTTATATGCTAGGGAATATATGCCAGAACAAGAGGTAAGGAGGTTCAATCCTCGTAGAGGAGTAGTGATCGAGGAACCTAAAGAGTTTGAGGAAGAATTACCGTTTAGGAACCCTAAATAGGTGAAAATCACAAATATACAATACGAGCAAGCAACTCATCATATCTTCGAATTGCAAGATAAAGTCGAAGAATGGAGAGAGTGGGTATCTATTTAATTCTTATTCTTTTATTATATGTATTTTATATTTTACGATCTAAACTCTACAATTTATTCGTAGGAAGAACGAGAATGAAATTGCCCAAAATTAAAGGAGAAATTGCACGATAACTAATTTTAGGGCATGGGTATTAAAAGAGGTCAATTTCACATCTTATGTGTGCGGTTATTTATCGTGTGTGATAAAAACATGCTCTAATACAAATTCATTAATAAATGCAGATTCTAAAAATAGGTGATGTATGTTCCGGGCTTACACGCCTAGCAAAAGGCCCTAATTTTCGTGTGAAATAGTTTAAGAAATTCCGCACCAACGATTTTGATTTCATTTCATATCCATATGAGGAAAAGAGGTAAATTTCACAACTTATGCGTGTGATTATTTATTCGTGTGTGATAAAAACACGCTCTAATACAAATTCATTAATAAATGCAGGTTTTAAAAATAGGTGATGTATGTTCCGGGCTTACACGTCTAGCAAAAGACCCTCATTTTCATGTGAAAGAGTTTAAGAAATTCCGCACCAACGGTTTTGATTTCATTTCATATCCATATGAGGAAAAACTTTTGATGCAAAATAGAGGAATATCAATTTTTTCCTTGACCACCTGTATCGCTAGGAAAAATGATAAAAATCCAAAGAATACGATGCTAACCTATTGTTGGATAATCCAACAAATCCTAGAACATGATTACTCAGATTTCACAGAAATCGTATTCTATTGTTATTGGGTAAAGGTGGAGGATACTACGAATGCTTGCAAAGTTGATCTTGACTCCAAAATTATTATGGTAGATTTATCAAAGCTAAAGAGTAAAGGTCGCATAGTCGATGAGCCTTTTATTTGTGCCTTTCATAACGTAAAGAAGGCATTATACTCAAAGTGGATAAACGATGGCAATTGGTCTATTGTTGTGCATGCACCAAAGGGTATGACTACTGAAGTGGATGCATTGAAGGCTCCAAAAGAGTTCCAATAAACTCTTGATGACAACCCTAATTTGAAGGATCTTTTGGTTGATTTAGAGGAAGATTGAGTATCAAAATATTATGTTAACCTTTTCAATCTTATTTGTATCCTATTTTGTATTGACATCGTATTAGCGCTTTACTTTGATGTATGAATGTTTAGTTTCTTTTACGAATGTTGAATATGATTTATGTAAGTTAACTTTCGATAATATGTTATGCTTAGTCGAATATTTAGTTACTTTCATAAGACGCTTGGTTTGAGAATAGAGTTATTTGAGTTTGTGATTGGATCAAATTTACCCAGCTCAATTTTCATATGTTCCTATACACATACATTTGTTGATCAGTTTCATTTATGAAGTGTGCATAAAATGAAGTTAAATTAGCTTGATTTTATGAAGATTGTATTAAAGAAAATAGTCAACAAATGTACATGTCAAAGAATACGTTGGGGGCTTCAGGATCAATTTGGTCCAATTACACATTCAGAAGACTATATTTAATGGCCATCGTGGATAGCAAGAATCAGGAACTTGTAATACCCCATATTTTCAAAGATTTAAATAATTATGTGATTTATTACTATTGTGGGATTAATTAAATTAAAATGTGAGAATTAATTATTAATCAAGATTAAATATGAATATTTACTAGTGTGATGAGAAGTTAGTAATTATTAATATTACTGTGAGAATAAGAAATATGGAATGACGATTTTAAATAACTTGTCATGAGAGATAAACACGAGAGTTTGGTATATTAAGTCGGGGACGTGTGCATGAGTCGTGTCAGGATTAATTAAGTGGAATAAAAAGGTAAATTATTTTAAGTAACTCGTATGATCATTTCGAGTGTGCCGTTGAGTCCGGAGGGGACGAGATAGTCAAAAAAACTCTACCCGGGTATTTTATTTGGACTTCGGAATATTTTTAGGCCAAGCCGGCTCCCGGTAGGGGTAGTTTTGTAATTTGGATTTTTGGAGGAATTAAATGGACAAAAATTGGAGAAATATTATATCAGATAATTGGGGACAATTAGGGTTAGGATATACCAAATCAAGAGAGAGCCACAGTGGGTGAGGGAGAGCAAATTCCAAAGGATAAGAAACCATGTTCACCACCTTGCACAACCACCACCACCATCGTGTAGATCGGAACGCGAGGAATGCATCCATACCAACAACACCAATGAATCAGACCTTCGAAATCAAGGCAATTGTTTATTGCTTACTTTTTTTAGCGATAATTGTGTTCATGTTAGTCTAGGTTAATAAACCATTGTTATGAAAGTTAATTTGGGAGAAATTGGAGAAGTATATCAAAACCTAGGGCTGATTTGATAAGAATTTGAATCCTAAATGTAGATAGGATGATGCCTATGAATTCATGATGATTTCTAGGAACCCATCTGGGTTTAATTTAGAAGTTATGCATATCAATTTAAGAACTAAGGTTCTTGATAATAAATTGGGGATTTCGAATTATGTGGATGATTGGTGATGATTTAATGATGTTAGGTTCTGGGAAATCACATATATATGTCAGACTAATGTTTGGTATTAATGGTTGGAAGATTGGGCTTGATCTTTAGAGGTTTTTAGGAGTAAAAGTGATAAAAACGGACCTGCCAAATGTTTAAGATGAAACAACACCCTCTCGCGTGAAGTCACGCGAAGTAGGTTGTTCAAACGAGATTGGTATCTCGCGAGAAGTAGTTCGAGCGACAAAGAGATGTCGCGCGAAGACGCGCAAAGACTAGTTCGAGTGACATGTATAAATCGTTCAAATGACTTGGCTTTCTGGTTTGAGCGAGATTTCTAATTTTTAGAGATTTTCCTATTTCGCCCCTATTTGGGAAATAGTCAATTTGAGTGAGGAAAAATTAGTGTTCGATGAACCCAAAATAGTGCAGAATTATTGGGAGTTGTTTAGGTGTAATGATTCAAATATATGGAACGGTGAATTTACCTTGAAGATTGTGAGAGAGAGATACTCGTAATTGTAATTGCGTCGAGAGTATTAAGTGATAAATACTTACGATATTAGTTTTAACGATATGGAACTTATAAGAATAAAAATTAGTGGTTACTTTTGGGGCTTCTTATGATTTTGTTTTAAGGATTTTCGGGTGACATATTATCCTTACATATATTACGAGAGAGGGAATATCATGATTTAAAAATACGTTGATAGTATTTAGTGATGGTAATACTATGTATGAAATATGAAAATTGGTTGTGTGTATACCGTTTCATTGATGGGTTGTGTGTATACCTATATTTGATATTACGTGTATGACATACCTAGCTGCTTGCTATCGCGGGGGTTGTGTAGAGACGGTCTTATCCTGAGTGACCTTTGGGGGGATATTTGACTTGTATCTCAGAATATAGGACTGTGAAGACTTATTTGTGAGTTCATAAGTCACTGACTATAGGAGCGTAGATATGTTCGTGACCCATAGGTATGTGAACTATGTTCGCTGCCAATACATGTGATTTGTTTATATGGTTCGTGGGAGATTTTCGAACCGATAGTCCTAGTTTGAGTTCGAGATGTACCGAGACATGATAACAGAGTATGCAATGCACTACAGGTATATCCTTGGGGTGCTGTGTTAGTATATATATAATAGTGGTGGATATTTATATATACTTGTGTTATACTTACAATGTGATATTTGTAGGCTATTACGATTGGGTATTACATCTATAATAGTGAAAGATATATATATGTATGCTTTTGGTACACCTAAAATGTGATAATATCATATTATTAAGATAGTGAAATCTTCAGTAACGTAAATAGTAAATACTTTACTTTAGTGTGATAACACTTATTTAAAATGATAAATGTCGAGATCAAATACGGGATACTACTACGAGGGGTAACTTGTAGGATAAGCCTTTTTTCTAGTTAAGAGTGTTTCAGATGGCTAGGTTGGACTAGATGTACATTAGGCGTGCACATTAGTCGAGAGGTGAGAATCTCATGTGAGTGTTCGAACTAACATGCATATGATACTTGCTTTAATGCAGTTTTAAATAATTGCTAATAAATATTTTTTAGAACATCGGGCTCTGACCCGTTTGTTGCATTTTCTCTCTCTTTTGCTATATATATATATATATATATATATATATATATATATATATATATATATATATATATATATATATATATATATATATATATGTATGTATGTATGTATTAGTACAGGTGCTCAGCCACAGGGACACCGATTCAAGATACTTGGATGGTTTGTCGAGCTGCAGCTGTTGTGGAAGTTGCGGGCCATTGAGATTAGATGCTTCTCTTAGTTCATTAAGTTCCTAGTTCAGATATCTCAGTTCGGGCATGTGTCGCCCATTCTCATTAGCGGAGTTGTACTCAGTTTACTTTGTAGTTCTTTTCAGTTGCATTGAGTATTTATTATGGTTTGGTATGTGGCTTGAACTGGAGGATTTTTATCCAGCCCTAATTATTTAGTAATTAATCCAGCCAGCTTTCAATTATTGTATATGGTTTATAATTGCATGTCCTGAAATTAATTAAATTAATTAGTTTCAAGTTAAATTGCCAAATGTTTTGACACTAGCTTAATTAAATGTTAGGTAATTAATTGGATTTATGTTTTCGACAGTGATGCTAAGAATGACCCAATCGAACATTCTGTTATAAATTTTATAAAGGAGTGATCATCCGATATTTAATTGGGCGGGGTGTCACAGGTGGTATCAGAGCATCAGGTTCTAGTGTCCTTTAGGATCTGTACGGCTTATTACATTTCAGCTTAGCATTTTTTGATGTAGAGACTTATTATAGGATTGTTGTATTCCACTGCGTATGCAATTCATGATCTCCTGCGATTTAGTTTAGTAAATCCAATTCACATGTGAGAGTGATTGGACTTCGTACTCCTAACAATATGGGACGACCAGTGAAGGCCGTTGGCGGGAGTACAGGAGGAGGAAAATAATTGAAAGTTGTGAAGCATTCGAGGAACGATGATAGCGGTAGAAGTCACCAACAGTAATATCTAAGTGTGATGGGCCAATGGAGGGAGCTAATCCAAAGGCAATAATGTAATGTAGAGTGCAGTGACACTCAGAATTTTAAATTCATAAGAAATTTTTCTAACTCAGAGAAACAACAAACAGTAAAAATAGTCAATCAGACTGAGATATTGGGTACGGGTTGACCATTTAAAAATTTTCATCTTCTGGTCATATAGAGATATGGAAGAGATGTTGAACTTATCACTAGTAGGTCGAGTAGAGACCGACTGTAAAGGATGAGTTAACATGGAAAGAAAACTTCGTAACCGAAGTAGGATTCACGGAAGATAAAAAGGGTCCGTAAGTTGAAATGGACTCGTGGGTAGAATACCTTAGAGTGAATGGGAGGTACAACTAAGGTGACTAGTGTCAATGTCATCAAAGTATATATTTATTAGAATATGTCAACGCCCCAGAAGAAAGGGATCCAGTAGAGTTGTGATACCTAGTCGAAGGGCAAGGTTCAATAGTATTAGTAGAATATCACCAGAACGTATACCCAGTGGGGGAAACTTATTTAAATTATATGATTAAATCTTAACGAAATGGTGATGGATTCAGTTAAGACCAGCGGGTCGACCATATGCCCTGTAGAGCGCAAGAAACAACGAAAATAACAACAGGGGGTCCTAGAGAAGGACATTCCAACAAGTCCAGGAGGACGAGTGAAAGGGAAATTACCCTTTATGTAGAGATAAGGGTTACCAGTATTGAATGTGATCACTTGAGAAGTGAAATTGATAGTATAGAGAGTAATAAACTGTGCCTGTAAGGCATACCAGTTGGAGAAGTAAAATGTGCAGTGTAGGAATCGGGTCAAGAGAATTGGGCCCGGTAACTAATAACCCGAGAGTAGTGGGTCTAGTCAGGACCAACATAGTCCTTAGTAACTGTAGCATATCGTATTTCAGGGTCAAAGGGGCCAAAAAATCAAGGGAAGGCCAGTAAGGCCATAATTGAGGCCTAGAGATATGGGGCCAATGTTTCGATGTCGGGCGGGTTAGCCGTAAAAACAGAATAATATACCCACTAAAAAGTAAGGGAAAATATAATGAATGGAAATCTAAAGGGATAACGATTATAAATAAATATGGGTCGCAAAACGTGCGTACGGGGACCCTACGATCAGGATAGACTGATGGAGCTTTGTTTCATCCTTATAAATAAATGATGAGTGAAAGTGACGTGGGTGTGTCACAACATATGTGCATAGTTAACACTAAGAATTTGAGTGTGCATTCGATTTAGTGGGTACGCTGGCGACAGCAGCCTTATTATGTAAATGACTACCATTTGGTAGCTAGATTTTCGTGCCACCTGCAGGGAGAAGCAAGTGTGGACACTAAGAGAAATTTGTATATGGTATTATGTAACGATTCGTGCTCCTTTGATCTTTATGATAGTAAAGCATATTATTATTATATTGTATGGTTACTGGTTATCGAGGGTTTGAACGGTAGAAATTGTGTGATAAGCCTATCGTACTAAAAATTTCAAATTTTAAAAATATTGTTTTAATGAGGCATCACCTGAAAGACGGTTGAGCCTGCATGTGAGTAGTATTATATTGTAGACTTCAGCGAGTATGTTGTCTTACTATGTTGATCCCGGTGAGAAGGGATGTTCTACTGATGTGATTCAGGGTATATTGACTTATTATAGAGAGGAGAGATATATCTCCTTAATTATATGGCGCTAATAACTTGTGATCGGGAGAGCGCCGCATTGTATGATGTCTTTAGTGACATGAAAGTAGACGAGTAGACTTTTATGCTCATAGATGGGAATTCAGGGATATATGTTATAGAGTAAGGACTTAACAGATCTCGACGACCAGCAGTGTTAGGTAGTAGTGTATTGGGGGGGTTCCTTGTTTGGATTTCGTTTTGCGAGACATCCCACGCATGAAACTTAGCGAACGTTGGAAGTTGGGAGAAGTTTGCCTTTAGTACATGGATTTATTTTCGTAGTGATTGAAGCACCTTATACTTTTGACTCACTTGAGTCTGTATTGTATAAGTGTTCATCTAGTTTGGAAATTGTGACAAAATTGTGTCTATCCTAGAAACCAAAGAACCTCAGAGTTTGGATTGCTATTTTATTCCTCTTGCTTGATTGATATAGATACTTTTACCAACACTCACACACATTAGAATTGCATTCATATATTTCATATTGTATATAATTGTGTATATATATGTTGAGTGTGTTTAAATCCCTAAAATTGCTTTTTAATAATTTTTGGGAATTTTATAAACTTTTAAAATAAGGTTTTTATTAATTAAAATTTGTTTTTAAAAGTTTTGGGTTCTTTCTGCAATTATGGTTTGTTTGCTATATTGGCTGAAAGATCCCTTGGGTAGAATCCGAAAGCGACAGAGACTTAAGGGTGCATTTGTAATTATTTTTGGATGCGCGTTTGTTAACCTCTTTTTGCTCAACATCTGTTGCATCCTTATCAGTTGGATGTGTGTTTTCTCCAAGAGAGTAAACCAGTGTATGTTAACAGCCCTTGGATCATGTTTATCAATGATCTGCATGCGCTCTTACATAATCCATGTGAACCTCTTTTGACCCAATCAGTAGTGTTATAATCACCGCCTCTGTTTAAACCATTGGATCAAAGTCAATCATACAAGACCAGATCCTAGCCCTTGATCTTGGTATTTGTTCTCGAATCTTCTCAGCCTCCTATAAAAGTGAGTGATAAAGAGAGAAGAGAGAGAGAAGAGGAGAGAGAGAGAAACCAGAGTTAAGAAACCCTAACCCTAATTCGTCCAAAACTATTTTCAAACCTTAATCTCTTTCAAAACCAGTATATACCAAACACAACCTTGTGTGTTTGAGAGATTTTGAGTGATTTCTTTGTTAGTTTTGTTGCTGTAACCTCTTCGTTCCCAGATCTTGTTATCAACTTAAACATCTTTTTAGATCCGATTTTCTTCTTTTATAGAAACCTTAGATCTAAGACGTTGCATGTTATATTACACATAGATCTACATTTTTAGTTTCTCATCTTGAGAAAATATTTGTTGATTTGGTTCTGTAAATGTTTTTAACTTCGAAATCAACAAAATCCTTTTCTGTTTCTAGTTCTTTTGAAACAAGACCTTTGACCTAGTTTGGAGTCGCACTTGGTGATTTTCAATCTAAAAAATATTTTCAAAACCTGAGATTGATTAAGATCTTGAAATGTCTTCTGAGAAAGATAGCCATGAATTCTGGGATTATTGTAAAGGTCAAATAAGGTTAAGTTTTGTGAGAAGAGAGAAATAGAAAATCAAAACATATAGATCTTATATGTAATTTGTTAGGATAGTTTGTATGAAATAAGTGTGTGTGTGTGTGTGTATGTGTGTGTGTGTGCATGCATGTGTTAGAAAAGACCTCCGCAAACACTATCACCCTACCACACTAAAAGTGTTGGTAATAAGATCTCAAGAACAAGAGTCGAAGTAAAGAACTTGAACAAATTGGAAGTTAGCAAACTGGGAGAACAACATCAACAATCAGAACTGCAGAGAAGTTATAAGGACACCAGTGGGTACATTCCTAAACTTGTATAGGTCTGAGTTGTCTGCATGTTTGTTATATAGTTTGTAACTGTTAAAATTTGTTTTAGTGGAATTTTTTGTTTACTCCGTAGAGAGAGTCGTGGATGTTTCCTCAGTTGGGTGTGGTTTTACCACGTAAAAAATCCCTGTTCTTAATCTTTCTACATCTCCTCATCTAATTATTGGTTGTGCTGAGTTTAAAGTTTTTTAAACTAATTTATTAAACCAGTTAACAAATCTTGAACAGATCTCGTACATATTTTTGTTAAACACATCTTGTGATTAATTAGATTTGGTTTTTAAGAAAAGAGTTTCTTCAAAAAATAGTTCGGGGTTACTTAAATAGTTTAATTTTATATTAAACGGTTTTAGTAACAGATTTTCAATTAGTATCAGAGCTTTGTAAACTTCTTTTAAAAAGATCCCGTGTTTCTGAAATTATTTTCTGAAAATCAAACATGGATGAGAAAAATTAAAGATTTGGTAACTTGACCAGACCTCCTATATTTGATGGAACCAATTTTGCATACTGGAAATTAAGGATGATTGCTTTCATTCAAGGGACTTTGGGAGATGATGTCTGGGACATTGTTAAAAATGGATACATTTTTCCTACTAAACCAGCCACTGAAGGAAGTAATGAGAGGGTTAAGAAAGTATTAAGTGAGTTCACACAAGAAGAGAAGCAAGTTTCTCGCAACAATAAAAAAAGGAAAGAATGATATATTTATGTCCATAAATGAACATGAGTTCAAAAGAATCTCATCCTGCACCACTTCTAAGGAAGCTTGAGACACTTTGGTTACTGTTCATAAAGGTGACACTAGAGTTAAGGCTTCCAAAACACAAATGCTCATTCAACAGTATAACTCTTTAATTATGTCTGAATCTGAGTCATTTGATGATTTCTATACGAACTTGACTGATATTGTGAGAAAATTGCATGCTAATGGGATAACATATGACAGACATGAAATTGTATCTAAAATTCTGAGATCATTACCACAGAAATTTGAAAACAAAAGATATGCTATTGAGGAAATGTGTGACATAAATCTCACTCCTGAATTACTCAGTAGTAAATTAAGAATCGTGGAAATGGAATTAGAATTTAAGAAACAATTGACCTAGCCCCATAGGAAACAGACTAGTTCCAATCTGAGTTTTTCTTCTAAGTTGATTAAGCCTGAGTTTAACATTCCCAATGATGACTCTGATGAGGAATGATATATAGAGAGTTTGGACAATCAGATTGCCTTAATGTCAAAACAGTTTAAGAAAATTATAATGTTTAGAAACAACATGGAAAACAAGGAAGGCAAGTCCAATTATCCAACTCACTCCAATCACAAACCTCATGAGAAAGGACAAGACAAACATCATAAGGAATTTCACAAGATTGTAGAGTTAATTTGAACACTCAAAATAAGCACACTAGGGACAACATTTACGAGACATGGGATGATTCAAGCAACTCTGAAAATGAGGAACCTGAGTCATCTGATGCTTTTGATCCTTGCATATCTTTCTTTGCCAAGATTATCTATAATGATGATATGCCTGTGCTTATTAGTGATGATGAATATAGTAATTCTACTTCTGTTATGCTGAATCATGTTGTTACTGTTTTAAAAGCTTTAATTACTGAGAACATTGCTATTTCTGACACGGGGTGTATGAGTCAAAGGGAAAGAGATAATGACGATGTCAATGGGTGTATGAGTCAAAGAAATGAAGCCTTAGGGGTCACTTCACACACTACACTTAGTGACTCAGACAATAAAGATCTCCCTAATATTCACACACTTTATGCGAAAACTCTCAAGAAAAGCACTAGACTAGAGAAGATTGTGAAAGATCTCACTAAGAAGCTAGAAGATTTAAGCCTGATGGTCAAACTTAATGCTGAAGAGTATACTACCCAATGTCTTACTCATGAAAGTGAAATCAAAATGTTTAATCAAAAATTGAAAAATTTGACTGAAACAAATGAAACTCTGGAGAAAAAATACAAAAGGACATTGTTATAATTGGAACTAACTAAAGAAAAGACAGACACTTTTTTTAAAAAATTTACAAAATTTAAAAATAACTCAAACTGTTTTGATGGATTTGTTGCTGAATCAAAAACCAATTTTGATGATCGAACTGGAATAGGGTTTTGCCCCAACTTGAAGACACAAACAAAATATTTTGAACCTATCAAGTTTGTGTCATGAGGTAAAAGACATATTAAAACCTGCCTAGACTTTCATTCTCTAAACACTGAGTTTGACTCAAAACATCAAAATTTTGATATTGGGGAATCAAGTTACTCTAAACATAAAAGTTCACCAAAGTTAAAATATGTTTGCCCCTCCATTAGGAAGGGTGAATCTATATTTAATACTGTTATATCTAGGAATAGGGTTCAACCTCAAAATTCCTTAAAGCCGATGTTTAGAAATTTTCCTAAGGAGATTCCTACCTTGAGCAACTTTTATTGCTCCTACTGCGATATATACGGCCATTCTTTTGATGGATGTTATGCTAGAAGACTAGTTAAACCTGTCTGTAATCCTCCTATTTATCAAAACTTTAACTATTCTAGGAGAAGCCGCAACAATTATGTTCTGCCTATACAACCAGATAAAAACTCTAATTATAGGAAGAGAAAGACCAAACCTAAAAGAACATTCCCTAGAAGGATTCCGAAACACTTTCCTAAGCCAAATGCTCATGTGTTTCATAAAATTCAAAATCATGCGCAAAATATTTTTCAACAAAAATCGAATGCTCGCAAATTTTATCAATTGAGAGAAAATAAGCACAAAATGAAGACAAGAGCAATTTGGGTTAGAAAAGATGATCTATTACCCTAGATGAAGTGTAAAATTGTTATTACTTCTTTAAAAGATGAACACACATCTTCTAGTTGGTATTTATACTCTGGATGTTCTAAACACATGACTGGGGTTGATACAAAACTCTTAAACAAAACCAACTTTACTGGAGGAAAAGTTTTTTTTGGTGATGGAGTATCATCTCAGATCATATGTAAAGGAACTCTTCAAGAAGAAGGACTTCATGTTCTTGAAAATTTTCTTCTAGTTAAAGGTATTAAGGCCAACCTACTTAGTATCTCGCAATTTTGTGACTCGGATCATACTGTTACCTTTTCAAAGAATAATTGCAAAATTTTAAATAAAAAGGGTGAATGCATAATTACAGGATTCAGGACTCCTGACAATTATTATACTGTCATGATAATTCTAAAATCTGTAATGTTACCAGAATGGATGACAATGAGATATGGCATATCATGACGGGTCACATAAATTACGATAATCTTAGTAGATTGACTTCTCAAGAAATAGTTAGAGGAGTTCCAAAAATCAAATCCATTTCTAATATTGTATGTGGTTCCTATCAGGAAGGAAAAATTGTTAAGGCACCTCATAATAAAGTCAAAGATATCATTACCTCTAACCCCTTAGAGCTCATCCATATAGACCTAA
The DNA here is from genome assembly GCA_949130495.1 of Sambucus nigra. Taxonomy (NCBI): domain Eukaryota; kingdom Viridiplantae; phylum Streptophyta; class Magnoliopsida; order Dipsacales; family Adoxaceae; genus Sambucus; species Sambucus nigra. The sequence continues at coordinate 16,140,995 of OX422211.1, read as the reverse complement.
TGGGTCCCTCCAAAACTGTTAGTCTATGTGGACACAGTTACATTCTTGTTATGGTTGATGACTTCACAAGATTTACGTGGGTAGCCTTCTTAAAAAAAAATTCTAACACTTTTCAAACTTTCTTAAAAATACTTCTTCGGATTGAAAATGAGAAGGACACTCAAGTAAATAGAATTCGTAGTGATAGAGGTGGAGAATTCAAAGACACTGGTATAATAGAGTACTGTGACTATGATGGTTACAACCATGAGTTTAGTGCTCCTAAGACTCCTAAAAAAAATGGTATCACCAAGAGAAAGAATCGTACACTTCAAGAGATGGCACGTGTTATGTTACATGCCAAGAATTTTCCTAAATATTTTTGGGTAGAATCTAATCGTACTGCGTGTCACATTATCAATAGGGTCTATCTTAGAAATAATTCTAAACAAACTCCTTACAGGCTTTGGTATTAGAAAAAGCCCAATCTTAAGTAACTTATAACCTTTGGTAGTATGTGTCATGTCTGCAAAGACAGAGAACACTTATCCAAATTCGAGACTCGTGGAGATAAAGATATCTTTCTAGGATATTCTCCTAACAGTAGATCATATCGTGTCTATAATCTTCACACTAAGACCTTGATGGAATCCAAAAACCTTATTGTAAGTGACACTACTGTAGAGAGTGTGGAAGAGTCAGAAAATGTTTTAGAAAATGACTCTTCGGAAATAGATGATTCATTACCAATTGAGATACTTGAAGTACCTAACTGGGTTTCTAAAGGCCATCCCATAAATAACATTGTTGGTAACCCTAGTGAACCTATGCGTAGAAGATCTCAATTAAGAAATTATGCTCATTATGCATGTTTTGTTTCCCTTATGGAACCAAATAATGTAAATGAGGCATTGAATGACTCTCACTGGATTTCTGCTATGCAGGAAGAACTTCTTTAATTTGACATTCATGATGTTTGGTATCTTGTACCTAGGCCTAATCATAAAAAGGTTATTGGCACACGGTGGATATTTAAAAATAAATCTGATGAAAGTGGGATAATCATTAGAAACAAAGCTAGATTAGTTGCTCAAGGATATTCTCAAATTGAAGGAATAGATTTTAATGAAACTTTTGCTCTTGTTACTCATTTAGAATATGTTCGTCTTCTCTTTGCCATAGCTTGCCACTTGCATTTTACACTTTACCAAATGGATGTCAAATTTGCATTCCTTAACGGAATATTGATTGAGGAGACCTATGTGGAACAACGAAAAGGGTTTATTGACCCTCAATATCCAAATCATGTATTTCGTCTTAAAAAGGATTTGTATGGCCTTAAGCAAGCGCCTAGAGCCAGGTATGAACGTATTTCCATCTTTCTCTTAGATAAAGGTTTTAAAAGAGCTGGAAATGATCAAACTTTATTTGGCAAACACATCATTATAACTCAAGTTTATATTGATGATATTATCTTTGGAACAACTTCTCCCTCAGAAGTAAAATCCTTTTCTGAAATCATGCATAAAGAGTTTCAAATGTATCTTATGGGGGAGTTGCAATTTTTCTTAGGTCTTCAAGTCAAACAAAATTCAGAAGGATTATTTTTCTCGCAATTTAAATACGCTTTAGAGATAGTAAAAAAATTCGGCCTTGAGAGTGCTAAAGATGCTAAAACTCCCATGAGTACTACGGTGAAACGATCTAAAGATGAAACTGGAAAATCTATAGATCCTACTCTATATCGTAGTGTGATAGGAACCTTGTTATACCTTACTACCTCGCATCCTGATATAATGTATGTTGTGTGTGTATGTGCTCGTTATCAAAATAATCCTAAAGAGAGCCATCTATCTTCTGTTAAAAGAATTCTTAAATATGTAAAAGGCACTCTGAACCTAGGACTTTGGTACACTAGTGACACACCTAGCACTATAATTGGATACACTGATGCTGACTGGGCTGGGTGTACTGATGATAGTAAAAGTACATCAGGAGCATGTTATTATATAGGTAATAATTTGGTAGGATGGAGTAGTAAGAAACAAAATTGCACATCACTCTCAATAGTTGAATCTGAATACATAGCTGGTGGAAGCTGCTGTGCTCAATTACTTTGGCTTAAACAAATGCTAAGTGATTATGGTATTCAAGAAAACCAATTGCATCTCTATTGTGATAATCAAAGCGCAATCAATATCTCTAACATCATGTTCAACACTCGCGAACAAAACAGATAAAAATAAGACATCATTTTATACGCGAATTGGTTGAAACTAAGGAATTAAAAATCAATTATCTTCCTACTGATTTGCAACTCGCAGATATGTTTACCAAACCTTTAGATTACAATCGATTTATTTCTTTACGTAAATTAATAGGTATGGTGTGTGCTGATTAATCTCTTTGGTCTCTATACATTTTTTTCCCTTTGTCTATTTGAGACAAAATGGGGGAGAAATTTGAGTCTAATGAATCTTTTTATATATTCTAAACATATTGATCTTAGTGATTCATTGTAGGATTATGTATATTTATTCTCAACAGTTGTAATAGGGTATACAATTGTAAATAGTTGAGTTATGTACTTTTGTTTTCTAGGAAATGGGTAGATAAAAATTTTTAGGAATAAGTTTTCCTATTTCTTATCGCCCTACGAGTACTAGATGACTCAAAGGAGATTTTGTCTCATATTTCCAAAGGGGGAGATTGAAGAACCTTATACTTTTGACTCACTTGAGTCTATATTGTATAAGTGTTCATCTTGTTTGGAAATTGTGACAAAATTATGTCTATCCTAGAAACCAAAGAACCTCAAAGTTTGGATTGCTATTTTATTCCTCTTGCTTGATTGATGTAGATACTTTTACCAACACTCACACACATTAGAATTGCATTAATATATTTCATATTGCATATAATTGTGTATATATATGTTGAGTGTGTTTAAACCCCTAAAATTTCTTTTTAATAATTTTTGGGAATTTTATAAACTTTTAAATAAGGTTTTTATTAATTAAAACTTGTTTTTAAAAGTTTTGGGTTCATCTGCAATTATGGTTTGTTCGTTATATTGTCTGAAAGTTACCTTGGGTAGAATCCGAAAGTGACAGAGACTTCAGGGGGAATTTGTAATTATTTTTGGATGCGCGTTTGTTAACCTCTTTTAGCTCAACATCTGTTGCATCCTTATTGGTTGGATGTGTGTTTTCTCTAAGAGAGTAAACCAGTGTATGTTAACAGCCCTTGGATCATGTTTATCAACGATCTGCATGCGCACTTACATAATACATGTGAACCTCTTTTGAGCCAATCAAGAGTGTTATAATCACCGCCTCTGTTTAAACCATTGGAACAAAGTCAATCATACAAGACCAGATCCTAGCCCTTGATCTTGGTCTGTGTTCTCGAATCTTCTCAGCCACCTATAAAAGGACCCCTACCCTCAGCCAATTGAGACTTTTGCCACTTTGTTCATTCGAGTGAGAAAGAGAGAAAAGAGAAGAGAGAGAAAGAGAGAAGAGAGAGAAGAGAGGAGAGAGAGGGAAACCAGAGTTAAGAAATCCGAACCCTAATTCGTCCAAAACTATTTTCAAACCTTAACCTCTTTCAAAACCAGTATATACCTATGGTGACAGTTATTATGCAACATAAATGGATAGGAGAAAGGCAATCACCAAGCAAGAGTAAGGAATATAAAATGACTATCACACAATAAAGGATGTAAGTGGTTCGACAAAGAAGTGCCTACGTCCATGATGGTACAGTGAGTGTAATTTCTATATACTCCGGAGAGTGGTTACAGAGAATACAACTTGCCCTTTACCCCGGGCCTAAGGTTTAATATATACATGTTCATTTTAGTAAGTGGGGGAGTTGGACTCCCCCTCGTCTTCCATATATCCCTTGAACCTCCCTTAATGGGAACATGGGAAGAAAATGGATCATAATCAAAATATGAGATGGGGGGGGGGTCTAGACTTTGGGCCGCCAGAATTGGGCTACCCGTCTAGGGCCATCATCTTAATTTCAGGTACCCAAAATTGCCCCTAAGTTTATTGGGCCATATTTTGGGGCTCAATAAATTTAAATAATTTGCCATAATGGCTTCTTCGTATCTCGTGCAATTCTTCAAAAGTTGGAGAACTGATTTTGGCGGCATCCGCTTTGAGGTCTGTGCATTATGATTAGCAACACTTAAAGGTTTTCTAGAACAGTTACTTTCCGTCCGTCGTTTCAACCTTCCCAGCATTCTTCCCTTCACTGTGAGCTCTAGCGATTTATACTTTCTTATCTCAGTCTCCATTCTCATTACTTCCTTGTTCTTTGGGCTCGTGATTCTTCATCGTTCGAATCGAACTTCCATCTTGTAAGTCTCTTTTGCCTTCTCTTTGTACTTTTCCACCATTAATTTGTAGTTTTCTAGGGTTTTCCAATGGCGAAGATTGGGAATAGGTCGATCTCTGAATTTAGGAAGTTTTATAACATCCCAGAGTGGGTAGATATTGAGTGTTGTGCTTCCCCCTAGAAATGTTAGAGAGATAGAGGATTCCCACTGGATCCATGTTTTGTTGCTTTCTCAAAGGGGACTCATTTTTCATCCCAATAATTTGTTCTTGCACTTCTTTGGTTATTTCAATATTTTTCTTGCACAGTGTTCACCCAACCTGTGGAAGATAATTAATGGCATCCATAGAATAAATCAGTTATATGGTACCAAGTTAGGGCTTACTGAGGTCTGCTTTTGCTATTCTTTTTCTTGAACTAGTTCTGGTGTCCTCTACCTCAAAGCCATGAGTCCTGGCAGGGTATTGGTAGTAAATTTACCTGATTCCCATAAGGACTACTGGCAAGAAGGTTTCCTTGCTAAAAACTGGCAGTTTTCCCCCCAGTTTGAAGGGTCGAGGTCTGATAGGTTCTCTGTTCCCTTTCATGGGGAAGAATACATAGGTAGACTTTGCTTTTCTCTTCTAATTTTTGTTGATTTTTGATCTTTTTAATTTTTCTCTATTTTCTTTCTTCAGCGAGGTCGAAGAATTTGGAACCTGCTCTCAGCGAGGTTCGTCTCTTTGAATTAGTTAAGGCTTGGAATATCAAGGAGCCTTTATGTGACGGTGAGCATCCCAGGTCTGCTGCTTTTCTGCTTGAGTACAAGAACGTTGGCTCCAGTTTTATAACAAGGCCTATGGATAGTATCCCTGAGTTTGATACCTCTGAAGAGACCGCTGCGGATCCTATCCAGTTGGACGAGGAGGAGAGAAGCTCTAAAAGCAATATCGCAGGTGCTATAAGAAATTTGGGTGGAGGGATCTCCAGTAGTAGCAGTTCCTCTGATCATGGGGAGGTTTCTGAAGCTCAAGAGTCATCGAGCACATCTAGCAGTTCGAGCGAGGAGATGGTTCCTCCAAGGAAGAATTTAATTCGGGATGATGATGATGAAGATCACATGCTTCTCGCACAGAGGTTTACGAAGTAGAAGTTTAGCTCTGGGGCCGTGGCTACTGGTTCTCAATCTTCTGCTCAGGAGCAGGAGAAGAAGAGGAAAGAAGAAGAGCAAGTGAGAGAGAGAGAGAGATAGATAGATAGAGAGAGAGAGAGAGAGAGAGAGAAGGAAGAAGAAACGAAGAAGATGGAGGAGAAAAAGAAGGTGGAGGATAAGAAGAGGGTAGGGGAGATGAAGAAGACAGAGAATGAGAAAGATGAGGAGAGGAGGAGGGTGGAAGTGAGGAAAAAGACTGGGCAAGCCTTAGTCCCGATGTCCGCGCTGCCCAAGGGGGCTTCTGTTGCAATTTCTCCTCAGTTGGCCCCCGCACTGCTCGAGAGAGCTGTCCTCCCTACTGATCACCAAAGGGCGTTAGGGTCTGATCAACTGGCCCTACAAGCTAGCTAGAGGCTGGCTTTGGTAAGATCATTTCTTTTCTCCAATGTTTTAATGAATTCTATCATTTTCTTCTTCTAATGTCTTCTTCTTCTTACAGTTTGTGATCGACTTCATCATTCTCTATCATTCTCGCGATGAGCTGGTGAAGAGAAATGGTGAATTGGAGCAACAAAATAAGACCTTGAAGTTGAAGGGTACAGAGCTCGAGGCTGGCTTTAAAGCCGTTGATGGTGCTCGGATATCATTTGACCTGGCTCTTATTACTGCCAACCGGGAGAAGGACGCAGCAGTTAAAGAGTTGAAAGAGCTGCGACAAGCCTACGACCTGGTTTGTTCGAGCAAGCTGGCTGTCATAGAAGAGAACAGAGTGCTATTTGAGGAGCTGAAGAAGAAGGAGTCTGAGGCTGTCACTACCAAGGAAGACTCATATAATTCTGGTTGGGCTGTAGCATACGAGGATGCTGAGGTTTAGATAGGCTATATTATCCATCTGAACTTCAAGAAGGGCCGGAACAAGGCCCTCTTTGCTATTGGTGTTGATATCGATTCTCCTCTATACGACGAGCATGACCCGGGTCTGAAGCTGACCGTGGATGAAGTCCCTGCCCCCGCTATCGAACCTGCCTCCCAAATAATCTCTGCTGACGTTCCTCTTGCTGTGTCGACAGAGGTTACCCCTGTTGAGGGCGGTGCTCCTGCTGATGATGACAAAAGGAAGCAGCCATCAACTTCTGAGCAACCTGAGGTTACTAGTTAGTTTTTACGTCTAGGACTACCTTGTATTTTTGCTTTTTCTGTTTTTAAATTTTCTTTTTACTGCTCGATGTACTTTTAACCCTTATTAATGAAAAGGTTTCTTTTTCTCAGTGCACTGATCTGTCTTTCTCTCTTCCTTGCCCCTTATTGCTTGTAGTTGATTGATGTTGATGATTACATTCCCGCCACTTCCCAATTAGCAACGATGCTGGGGCCCGAAGTGAGCTCCGAAGTTCATCATATATTTATGAGGATCTATAAATCTTTGCGACTAAGGAACAAGCATTTTATAGAGCAAACTGAGCTCATTGCCAAGCTGAAGGACAGGCTTCAAGAGATGGAGGATATTGGCACCTCAGTCCAAGAGGAGTAAACGCGCTGAGAGCAAAGCTATTAGAGGCTTCTAAGATCAATCAAGTTGGGGAAGTTCTTCCGTGGGAGAATGAGGCTCTGAGGAGAGAGGTTTCACAACTTAGGGAGCATGCACCGAGAAATGCTCCAGTAGTATTATGAGGTTCCTCATCATCATGAGCTAGAGAGGGTCAGAGTGACGTTCCTCCTGTGCGGCGGGGTTCTACTGGTCCATCTGTTTTGTGAGCTGACAGGAGCATCAGGAGCCGAGATAGGGAAATAGAAGAGCTTCGCGGTGATGTCCAGAGAGCATATGTGATCACTGCTGGGCTTCAAATGGATGTTACTCGGCTGTGACACCTGCTTAAAAAAGGACCTCGGCGGGTATGGGCCGACGATTAGGATCAGGGTCGGCAAGATGCTCCGACTAGGCTAAAAGAGTTTGAGGAGCTCCCCTTCATCAGGGGGTGGTTGAGTGCATTGAGGGAGATGCAAGTTATAAGGAATTCAATGCTCCCGTATCGCCATGAAATCTCCCCTTCCGCTCGGATGCCCAATCCCTTTCGGAGAGATAATCAATGGATAACCATTGATGCCATCCCTCGGCAGCTGCTGGAGTCGGATGCTAACGATGTTGAGGAGGGGTTAGCCCCTCATCCCGATGACGGTCGAAGAGCCCAAGTGGATAATTACCTTTCTTAGAGGCCTCATCCTCATTAGGATTTCACTAGTAGTTGCTCTATATATTTTTTGTAGTGTAAATGCTTTGGGCGAGCTCGCCGACTAAACATGTATCACCATTATTGTAAATATGATGAATTAATATAATTTATGTTTTGGGCTAATTTAGCCAACTAAACAAGTGCATTATATTCTCCAAGTTCTTACTCCTTTGTGATCTTCTAAGTTTCTATTATCACTCAAGTGTCCTCCCAGTCCAGTATAACATCAAGATACCATTGTGCACCACTTTACCTTTTAGGTTGTGTCATCACACTCCCTTAGGCCTAAGTGTGGAAATTGGCGAGGACACACCTGGTGTTGGATGTTCCATCCAATCAGGATTTTATTTAACCAAAGAAGGTTTGGTGACCAGTTTAGATTTGTCCATTTTTCCTAAGGATTTCCTGTAGGGCTTCATATATTTCCAGGGGCAATCTCAAGAGGTCTTTCGTGTTTCATAACGACAACCTGAGGAGGGACAATTCCCTGCTATGGCATGATGATCAATGTCCCTGTCATTTGGAAAAGATGTGTGATAAAGCTCATATATAGCTGTTACTCAGTAGAATGCAACCGTTTAAATAATTTTCATTAATGACAAGGAAAATGAACTTCTAGTTCCATAATAAAAGAATAAAAGAAAGATCTAAAAATAGAATCTCTTAAGATTAGCTGCATTCCATGCTCGTGGTATTTATCTGCCTTCCATCATTTCCAAGTGATAGGCATTCTGCAGATCATTTCTTGTTATCTTGAAGGGTCCTTCCCAGTTTGGCCTTAGCTTGCCATCTGATGGTTTTAATGCGCTTCCCAGGACTTTCCTTAGGTTGACTTTTTTGTTATAATGTCTTACGAGTTATTGCTGATAGCTCGCTAGTTTCACTAGGACTAGCTCTCGGCGCTCATCAGCTAGGTCAAGCTCAACGAGTAATGTTACATCATTATAGACTTGGTCGACAAGGTTGGACCTCGTTATCGACAAACCTGCTTCTAGTGGGATGACTGCTTCCATCCCATATGTCAGTGAAAATGGGGTTTCTCCTGTTGCTCGCTGTGGAGTGGTTCGGTAAGCCCATAGAATATGTGGTAATTCATTTACCCATGCGCCTTTAGCTCACTCTAATCGCTTCTTTAATTCATCGATCACAGTTCTGTTGGAAGCCTCAGATTGGCCATTGCTTTGAGGATAGGCTACCGAGCTGAAGTGGTGTCTGATTCCGTGTTTGTTACAAAAACTCTGAAAAGAGCTGCTTTCAAACTGTGTTACATTGTCGGTGATGATGGTTCTGGGGATGCCAAAATGAGTGATTATGTTTCTTTATATGAATCTTATCATATCTGCATCTCGGATGTTTGCCAGGGGTTTCGCCTCGATCCATTTGGTGAAGTAGTCAGTTGCAACCAACAGATATTTATGATTTCAGGTGGCGGTGGGTAGTGGCCCCACGATGTCAATTCCCCATTGGGTAAATGGCCATGGGCTGGTAAGTGATTTTAGATCGCTAGCTGGTTGGTGGACCATAGGAGCGTGAAGTTTGCATTTCAGGCACTTGCGGACATACATCGCAGAGTCCCTTTGCATATATGGCCACCAATAGCCTTCCTTCATTGCTCGGGAAGCTAGAGACCTTCCTTCGATATGGCTTCCACATATTCCTTCATTAAGCTCATGTAGCACTTGCTCGATATTCCCTGGGTGAACGCATTGAAGGTAGGGTCCGGAGAAGGATTTCTTATATAAGTTGCCCTCTGGGGGTATGTGAAAGCGAGCAGCTTTGACTCTTATCCGGTGGGAAGTCTTCTTGTCATCCGGGAGCGTTCCATCCTTCAAATAGTCCCTTTAGGGGTCCATCTAGTTGGGATCTTATCCCACGTGGAGTACCTATTCCACGTCTGGTGGCTTGCTACCGCGGTTAATGCTCGGATGAGTGAGGAAATCGACGGGGATGGTTCTTTTTAGGTCGGAGTCGACTGCCGAACTCAGGGCTGCCAGGGCATCAACATGGCTATTTTGTCCTCTGGGAAACTGCTGGATATTGTTCTCTTCGAAGCTCGCCATTAGTTTTTTCACTAAGGTGAGGTAAGCTACCAAACTTTCATCTTTTGCATTGTAGTCTCCACTTATCTGATTGGAGACTAATTAGGAATCGCCGAACACCTGTAAATGCTTTGCCCCCAAAGTGTGTGCCTTCTGGAGGCCGGCTATTAGGGCTTCATATTCTACTTCAATATTGGAGACTGCAAATCCAAGCCTGATTCCTTGTTCAAGGATTGTATTCTCTGGAGTAACGAGGACAATGTCTATCCCTGCCCCCTTTAAGTTGGAGCGTCCATCAACAAACTGTTTCTAGGTTTCCTCTATTGTTTGGTTCTCCTTTTGTCTTGTTGTTTGAGGTTGGTTTGAAGGTTCCTTTCCCGTGAATTCGGCTATGAAATCAGCTAGGATCTACCCCTTGATTGCGTTCCTTGGTTGAAATTGGACGTCAAATCGCTCGAACTCGACTGACCATTTAGACAGTCTGCTCGATAAATTCGTTTTCCTTAGGATTGCCTTAAGGGGGTACGATGTTAGGACGATGATAGTGTGGGATTCGAAATAGTTATTCAGCTTCCTCGAAGCCACTACTAGTGCAAAGACGAGCTTCTCCAGTGGTAGGTACCTCTAATCGGCGTCTAATAAGGTCTTGCTCACATAGTAAATAGAGTGTTGGATACCTGCAACCTCACATATTAACATATAGCTGACAGTGTGGTTGGAAACGGAGAGGTACAGGTACAAAGAATCTGTTTTCCATGGTATGACGAGCAGTGGTGGAGAGCTTAAGTAAGCTTTGATCTCATTCAATGCTCGCGAGAAATCTGGGCTCCACTCTACCGTTTTGTTCCCCTTTAGAAGATGGAAGAAAGTCTTGCATTTCACGGAGGATTTAGAGATGAAGCGATTTAAGGCAGCGAGCATTCCAGTGAGCTTCTGTACATCCCGGGTTATTCGAGGAGGTTGTACCTTGTTAATTGCATCGATCTAGTCTGGGTTAGCCTCTATGCCTCTCTTGCTGACCAAGTACCCAAGAAATTTTCCTAACTGGACACCGAAAGAACACTTGCTCGTATTAAGTTTCATTCGGTATTTCCTGAGGATTTCGAAGGTGTTTGATAGGTCTGACAGGTGGTTTCCTTTCTTCTTGCTTTTAACGAGCATGTCATCGATGTAGATCTCCATGGTGTTTCCCATCTGGTCCTTAAACATCTTAGTGACGAGCCGTTGATAGGTTGCCCCTGCATTCTTGAGCCCAAAGGGCATGACCTTGTAGCAGTATAATCCAACTGTCGTGACGAACGCTTTTTGTCCTGGTCTGGGGCATATAAGGGGATCTGATGATACCCTGAGTATGCGTCCAGAAAACTTATTCGCACGTGAGTTGCAGTGGTGTCTACTAGTTGGTCTATTTTTGGGAATGGGAAACTGTCTTTAGGGCACGCTCTGTTGAGGTAAGTGAAGTCGATGCAAACTCTCCACTTTCCATTTCTTTTTGGAACTGCTACTGGGTTGGATAACCACTTGGGGAATTGTACTTCCCGTATGGATCCTACATCCAACAGTTTTTCAACTTCTTTTTCTACCGCTTTTTCCTTCTCGGGTGCATTTTGTCGTGCCTTCTGGGTGATTGGTTTGAAGGTGGGGTCGACATGCAACTGATGACAAACCATACTAGGATCGATTCCAGGCAGCTCCTATGGTTCCCATGCGAAAACATCTACGTTGCATCTCAGCAGAGTTGTCAATTCCTTTTGTTCCTGGTCAGTGAGAGATACTCCAATCAAGAAGACTCTATTACTCTCGCCACCTCCAGCCGTAACTTCTACCAGGTCCTCGATGACCCGCTCAGAGGAGAGGAGCCTGGTCTCCTCTACTTCAGGTCTTCCGTACTTTAATTGTTATTTAGAAGGTGTCATACCTTCTTCAACTTTCTCGCTGGGTTGATCAGCCTTCTTCTGTGGCTTTGGTCGGATGGCTGCTATGAAGTACCTTCTTACCATCGCTTGATCGTCGTGGATCTCCATTACTCCTCGCTCAGTTACGTACTTGATTTTCTGATGGTAGGTCGAGGAGACTGCTTTCATTGCATGGAGCCATCCCCTGCCGAGGATGGCTTGGTATGGCGAGTCGATGTCCACCACCAAAAACTCAATCATCTTGGAGATGTTTCTCGCGCGTACTGGCAGTACAATCTTTCCCAGGGGCATAGTTATTTTTCCAACAAAGCCAACTAAAGGGACAATAGCTTCCTTTAGGTCGGCGACGCTTAACTTCAATTTTCTGAACAGGTCGAGATGCATTACTTCAGATGAGCTTCCTTGGTCAACGAGAAACTTGTCAACGTAAATGTTAGCTATCCTGAGGGTAATGATCATATCATCGTGATGCGAGGTTCTCACTCCCACCAAATATTTATCTGTGAAAACAATAGTTGACGTCATCTGCTCGTCGACGCTTTCCTGACTGTGACTTTATTGGATAGATCTGAAAAGCTTGCATTACGGCTGTAAGTTTCTTCATCTCCATTCAAGCTGAATTTCCTTGGATCTGCTTGGCATCAGATGCCCCGTGAATTACCGTGAACTCATGTCCAGCGTCATCTTCGAGCACGTTGTCAGGTCTCGTCTCTCTATTGGCAGCCACTTTCTCTGCCTTTTTCTCCACAAACTCGTTCAAATGACCAGACTGGGCTATCTCCACGAGGTGAGACTTGAGAGCTTTGCAATGTTCAATCTTATGTCTTCCCTCTTTGTGAAAAGCACATCTCAACGCATTGTTCATCTTTAAAGGATCTCCTCAAATCTTCCCGGGCCACTTGATGAATGGGTCAACTTTGATTTTTGCAAGAATTTTGTAAATTGGTTCTTTGAAGATGGTGTTGACCGAATGAAATGCTTTTGACGCATCATTGTTACCTCCGCTTTTAGAGCCATTTTTGCCCCCGTTCTTCCCTCCCTTCTTCTAGTTCTCAGTTTTGTCACTGCCCTTGGCAGTGAGTTTAGCTCTGCCATTTTTCCCTGTACTGAGGCGGGTGACATCTTCCACCTTAGCATAGTTCTCGATGCGAGCCATTACGTCGTCAATAGTCATAGCCTCCTTCTTCGTCAGTGACTGGTACAGAAGGGAAGAGTTGGGTAACCCAATTTTGAAAGAGGCCACTTCCACTTGCTCCGAGCAATCCTCGACCTTGTTGAATAACTCCTAGTACCTCTTTGTGTAGTCTCGAAGGGTCTCTTGAGGTATTTTTTTCATCATTAGCAAAGCATCCATCCTTTTGGGATGGGAGCTACTGGTAATGAATCGGGCCGTAAAGAGCTCGACCAGGGATTTGAAAATCCTGATGGATCGATGGGGAAGCCTTTCGAACCACTTATGCGCTACGTCATCCAGGTTTGAGGGAAAAATTTGGCACAATAGTGCATCCCGGTGGTTCCAGAGGGTCATGGCCTGCCGGTACTGCCTGGCGTGATCAATGGGATCAGTCTTACCGTCACAAATCTTGAACCTAGGAATGGCAATTTTTTGGGGGGATTATTCTTTAATTTTCCTAATGAAAGGCGACTTCATCTGGGTTTTGAGAGCCCACCTAGCGAGTTCTTGGGTCGATCTGGTACCGTGGTGGGTAGGATGTTGGTCCATCTCCCTGCGGACCAGATCTCGTATATTCTCATTGCTGCGAGTAGGGCTCTGGTAATGGCGAGCTTTTCGTAACTTCTCGCTTAGGTTGTCGTCTGATTCGTCTCCCTCCACCTTCTGGGATCCTCGCCTAGGGCTCCTCCCTCAGCTGCGAGACTTTCTCGCCTGAGGGCTAGGAGTGCGGTATGGACATCTCCTGGTGTCATGATGAAGATCTCTTTCCAGTCTTTCTAGTCTTATTTTTAGGCGAGCATTCCCAGCCTCATATTTGTGAAAAGACTCCCTCTGCTCGTGCAGCCTTGCCTCGTATGCATAAATCAGTCTGGATATCTGCGTGGACCTCACTGGTCCTTGGCTTTCTTCTAAGGTTGGCCTTTCTAAGCGAGCCCTCTGATCTGAACGTCTAACTTCAGATCTTATTCTATGAGGAACAGGTGGTTCTTGAATATCCCCTGCTTGGGGAGCATTGCTACTGTGACCAGACATTTTAAACTCCTTTCTTGGTGTGGGCTTTTCTCAGGGAAGATGAACGCTTCCCACAGACGGCACCAATTGTGGTGACAATTATTATGCAACACAAATAGATAGGAGAAAGGAAATCACCAAGTAAGAGTAAGGAATATAAAATGACAATCACACAACAAAGGATGTACGTGGTTTGGCAAAGAAGTGCCTACGTCCACGGTGGTGCAGTCAATGTAATTTCTATATACTCCGGAGAGTGGTTACAGAGAATACAACTTGTCCTTTGCCCCGGACTTAGGGTTTAATATATACATGTTCATTTTAGTAAGTGGGGGATTTGGACTCCCCCACGTCTTCCATCTATCCCTTGAACCTCCCTTAATGGGAACGTGGGAAGAGAATGGATCATAATCAAAATAAGAGATGGGGGTCGAGACTTTTGGTAGCCAGAATTGGGCTACTCGTCTAGGCCCATCATCTTAATTTTGGGTACCAACAATACCAAAGACAACCTTGTGTGTTTGAGAGATTTTGAGTGATTTCTTTGTTAGTTTTGTTGCTGTAACCTCTTCATTCCCAGATCTTGTTATCAACTTAAACATATTTTTAGATCCATGTTTCTTCTTTTATAAAAACCTTAGATCTAAGACGTTTCATGTTATATTACACAAAGATCTACATTTTTAGTTTCTCATCTTGAGAAAATATTTGTTGATTTGGTTCTGTAAATGTTTTTAACTTCGAAATCAACAAAATCCTTTTCTGTTTCTAGTTCTTTTGAAACAAGACCTTTGACCTAGTTTGGAATCGCACTTGGTGATTTTCAATCTCAAAAATATTTTCAAAACCTGAGATTGATTAAGATCTTGATATGTCTTCTGAGAAAGATAGCCATGAATTCTGGGATTATTGTAAAGGTCAAATAAGGTTAAGTTTTGTGAGAAGAGAGAAATAGAAAATCAAAACATATAAATCTTATATGTAATTTGTTAGGATAGTTTGTATGAAATAAGTGTGTGTGTGTGTGTGTGTGTGTGTGTGTGTGTGTGCATGCATGTGTTAGAAAGAACCTCCGCAAACACTATCACCCTACCACACTAAAAGTGTTGGTAATAAGATCTCAAGAACAATATTCGACGTAAAGAACTTGATCAAATTGGAAGTTAGCAAACTGGGAGAACAACATCAACAATCAGAACTGCAGAGAAGTTATAAGGACACCAGTGGGTACATTCCTATACTTGTATATGTCTGAGTTGTATGCATGTTTGTTATACAGTTTGTCACTGTTAAAATTTGTTTTAGTGGAATTTTTGGTTTACTCCGTAGAGGGAGTCGTGGATGTTTCCTCAGTTGGGTGAGGTTTTACCACGTAAAAAATCCCTGTTCTTAATCTTTCTACATCTCCTCATCTAATTCTTGGTTATGCTGATTTTAAAGTTTTTTAAACTGATTTATTAAACCTGTTAACAAATCTTGAACATATCTCGTACATATTCTTGTTAAACACATCTTGTGATTAATTAGATTTGGTTTTTAAGAAAAGAGTTTCTTCAAAAAACAGTTCGGAGTTACTTAAATAGTTTAATTTTATATTAAACGGGTTTAATAATAGATTTTCAGTGATTGCAATATACGTAGTTATAACTGTAAGATAATGGTTATAATACAAACTAAGGCCGATAGAGCCGTATAAGATTAATATGTGATAATGTTACCAATCATTGACACCATGAGCAGATCGGTGGGACAACATAAGATATGATTAGGTGGAAGGTAGGGTGACTTAGTAGGACCTTACCATATAGTCATGCCAACTATGTGGGGCATAATTTGATATTTATTTAAAACGTCCAGTGCGGTGGTGCTGCAATGCACAAAACATAAGGCGTATGGGCGCCCTAGATAGTTGAATTATAGTATTTTCCATAATTGAGAATTGTGGCATAATGAGTATTATGAGAGGTAACTGAATCTAGAAAAGTGTGACTTCAGAACTTAGCTGTTTGATGGGTTAGGACAGTTAGGACCGTTAATTCCCAGATTTGCCACGAGTATAGTATAAGAAGAATTCCATAAAGTTTAACTCGATAAGGTTGAAACATACTTAATAGGACATGGAAAGAGCATGTTTCACGAGAATCTGAAGCTTAGGGAGAGGGGAAGGACTTGTGACATGCAGTGATGACACTGTCGCCTGAGCCATAGATATGGATGTGGTTATAAGAAAGGTAAAATGCATAACGATATAAAGCCGTAGTAGTGATGGAATAAGCAAAGAAAGACATTACTGAGCTCCAATTGGAAGTGAACCATCAGAAAATAATAGAATTCCTTCAGTATTAGGAATTCCTTGGTAGTAATGGGAGAGTGAATCCCTGAATCGTTACAGAGTTAATTACTTCGTAATGGGATTACGACCCTATGTGTGTGAAAATGGGTCGGGTAACTAAATTAGCTCATGTTATGCCAAGTTAGGACAAATCATAACGTGTAACAATAAACCTCAACCATTATTCCTGGGATAGTAAGGTCATATGGGGTACAATTAGAGTTTTGTCCGATAGAGTAAAGCTTGTTATGACTCAATTATTGGGAAGAGTTTTTGGGAGGCCATGAATATAGAGATGCGAACGTATCCGGCCTAACACAATCGTAGGCGGATGGGCAGATTGAGAGTTCTAGTTAATGCGAGGTATGTTGTATTTACGATTATTAGTGTAATATCTTCCACTGGTGGAGTTAGTGTAAGACGAATCCCCTCAACTTATTGTCGATAGGATTCCATTCGAGGCGATATATATCTCAATCCTTGTTATTCTGGTGCTTATTGGATAGAGGGGAGGAAAATAATCTACTAGGTCCAGAGGAATTTTAGGGCCCACTAACCAGGGTGGAAACGATTGGGAGTTGTATTATTGCATGTTGGAATGAGGAAATTGGTACCGAGTGATGTTGGACCTTTTCCTATTGTTGTTAAGTTTGAGTCGGTAGCGAACAGGCTTAGGTTCCATAGTCCTTTGCGGAGGCAGTATGGCGAAAATGTGTTAACATTTATAATATATATTGTGTGTAAGACAAATTTGAAGATATCTAAATATCAATTAACCTACTAGTGCGAGTAGTAGGAGGCTAGATAGTAACTATCTAAAAGTTAAGTGGTGAAACTTAAATGGTAAGGCTTGGAGAGTAAATTATAACATCAGTGAGGTGTTCATTATTAAGGGTATTCGGTAATGTACTGTATGGGCGGTACTGCGTAGATTACATGAGTTTGAGGTTAATACCCAAAGTTGTCCTTACCAGAAATGCCTTATTTTCCGAATTTTTGGATGAAATTCTGTTATTATGGGGGAAGTATGTAATACCCCGTATTTTCGAAGATTTAAATAATTATGTTATTTATTACTATTGT
The DNA here is from genome assembly GCA_949130495.1 of Sambucus nigra. Taxonomy (NCBI): domain Eukaryota; kingdom Viridiplantae; phylum Streptophyta; class Magnoliopsida; order Dipsacales; family Adoxaceae; genus Sambucus; species Sambucus nigra. The sequence goes on along the minus strand of OX422211.1, from coordinate 16,123,751 downwards.
GGGATTATTTAAATTAAAATGTGAGAATTAATTATTAATTCAGATTAAATATGAATATTTACTAGCATGACGAGAAGTTAGTAATTATTAATATTACTGTGAGAACAAGTAATATAAAATGACGATTTTAAATAACTTGTCATGAGAGAGAAATACGGAAGTTTGGTATATTAAGTCGGGGACGCGCGTGTGAGTCGTGTCAGGACTAATTAAGTGGAATAAAAAGGTGAATTATTTTAAGTAACTCGTATGATCATTTCGAGTGCGCCGTTGAGTCCAGAGGGGTCGAGATAGTTAGAAAAACTCTACCCGAGTATTTTATTTGGCCTCCGGAATATTTTTAGGTCAAGCCGGCACCCGGTAGGGGTAGTTTTGTAATTTGGATTTTTGGAGGAATTAAATGGACGACAATTGGAGAAATATTATATCAGCTAATTGGGGACAATTAGGGTTAGGATATACCAAAATCAAGAGAGAGCCACAGTGGGTGAGGGAGAGCAAATTCCAAAGGAAGAGAAACGATGTTCACCACCTTGCACCACCACCACCACCATCGTGTAGATCGGAACGCGAGGAACGCATCCATACCAACAACACCAACGGATCAGACCTTCGAAATCGAGGCAAGTGTTTATTGCTTGCTTTCTTTAGCGATAATTGTGTTCATCTTATCTAGGTTAATAAACCATTGTTATGAAAGTTAATTTGTGTGAAATTGGAGAACTTTATCATAACCTAGGGTTGATTTGATAAGAATTTGAATCCCACATGTAGATAGGATGATGCCTACGAATTCATGATGATTTCTATGAACCAATCTGGGTTTAATTTAGAAGTTATGCATATCAATATAAGAACTAGGGTTCTTGATAATAAATTGGGGATTTCGAATTATATGGATGATTGGTGATGATTTAATGATGTTAGGTTATGGGAAATCACATATATATGTCAGAATAATGTTTGGTATTGATCGTTGGAAGATTGGGCTTGATCTTTAGAGGTTTTTAAGAGTAAAAGTGATAAAAAATGGAGTTGTCTAAGGTTGAAGACGAAACAGCACCATCTCGCACGATGTCGCGCGAAGTAGGTCGCTCAAACGAGATTGGTATCTCGCGAGAAGAAGTTCGAACGACAGAGAGATATCAAGTGAAGTCGTTCAAATGACTTGGCTTTCTGGTTCGAGTGAGATTTTTAATTTTTAGAGATTTTTCTATTTCTCCCCTATTTGGGAAATAATCAATTTGAGTGAGGAAAAATTAGTGTTCGATGAACCCAAAATAGTGCAGAATTATTGGGAGTTGTTTAGGTGTAATGATTCAAATATATTGAACGGTGAATTTACTTTGAAGATTGCAAGAGATAGATAATCGTAATTGTAATTGTGTCGAGAGTATTAAGTGATAAATACTGACAATATTAGTTTTAATGATATGAAACCTGTAAGAATAAAAATTAGTGGTTACTTTTGGGACTTCTTATGATTTTGTGTTAAGAATTTTCGGGTGACATATTATCCTTACATATATTTCGAGAGAGGGAATATTATGATTTAAAAATACGTTGATAGTATTTAGTAATGGTAATACAACGTATGAAATATGACAATTGGTTATGTGTATACCGTTTGACTAATGGGTTGTGTGTATACCTATATTTGATATTACGTGTATGACATACCTAGCTGCTTGCTATCGCGGGGGTTATGTAGAGACGATCTTATCCTGAGTGATCTTTCGGGGGGATATTTGACTTGTATCTCTGAACATAGGACTGTGAAGACTTATTTGTGAGTTGATAAGTCGCTGACTATGGGAGCGTAGGTATGTGCGTGACCCATAGGTATGTGAACTATGTTCGCCTCCAATACGTGTGATTTGTTTATATGGTTAGTGGAAGATTTCCAAACCGATAGTCCTTATTTGAGTACGAGATGTACCGGGACATGATAGCAGAGTATGCAATGCACTACATGTATATCCTTGGGGTGCTGTGTTAGTATATATATAATAGTGGTGGATATTTATATATACTTGTGTTATACTTACAATGTGATATTTGTAGGCTATTAATATTGGGTAATACATATATAATAGTGAAGGATATATATATGTATGCTTTTGGTAAACCTAAAATGCGATAATATCAGATTATTAAGATAGTTAAATCTTCAGTAACGTAAATAGTAAATACTTGACTTTAGTGTGATAACACTTATTTCAAATGATAAATGTCGAAATTAAATACGGGATACTACTACGAGGGGTAACGAGTAGGATAAGCCTTTTCTTAGTTAAGAGTGTGTCAGGTGGCTAGGTTGGACTAGATGTACATTAGGCATTCGTCAAGAGGTGAGAATATCATGTGAGAGTTCGAACTAACATGCATATGATGCTTGCTTTAATGCAGTTTTAAATAGTTGCTAATAAATCTTTTTTAAAACATCGGGCTCTGACCCGTCTCTTGCATTTTCTATCTCTTTTGCTATATATATATATATATATATATATATATGTGCCCAGCTACAGGGACACTGGTTCTAGATACTTGGATGGTTTGTCGAGCTGCAGCTGTTGTGGAAGTTGCGGGTCATTGAGACTAGACGCTTGTCTCAGTTCATTCAGTTCCTAGTTCAGACATCTCAGTTCGGGCATGTGTCGCCCATTCTCATTAGCGGAGTTGTACTCAGTTTACTTTGTCGTTCTTTTCAGTTGCATTGAGTATTTATTATGGTTTGGTTTGTGGCTTGAACTGGAGTATTTTTATCCAATTTTAATTATTTAGTAATTGATTCAGTCAGCATTCAATTCTTGTGTATGGTTTATAATTTCATGTCCAGAAATTAATTAAATTAATTGGTTTCAAGTTAAATTGGAAAATGTTTTGACACTAGCTTAATTAAATGTTAGGTAATTAATTGGATTTATGTTTTCGACAGTGATGCTAAGAATGAACCAACCGAACATTCTGTTATAAATTTTATAAAGGACTGATCACCCGATATTTAATTGGACGGGGTGTCACAGTACTCTTTACTTTAACTGTAGTCGTTATATAATTGATATGCATTATCTTTTAAATTTTTCAGATTATAGAAGGAGTACGAGATAATTATTGGTTTTATTTTGTTTGGCTGTTGGATAATTATTGGTTGTTGGCTTGTTGTTGGATAATATGTTATAAGGAGTATGGCATAATTATTGGTTTTGTTTGGTTTGGCTGTTGGACAATTAATTGTTGTTGGCTCATTGTTGGATAGTATGTTAGAAGGAGTACGAGATAATTATTGGTTTTGTTTGGTTTCGCTATTGGATAATTATTGGTTGTTGGCTTGTTGTTGTAAATATGTTAGAAGGAGTACGGGACAATTATTCCTTGTTGCTTGTTGTTAGTTTTTGGCTGTTGGATAATCACGGGACCCCCGATTTGAAAACATAAAGTTAATTTCAAAATGTTTAGACGTAAGATTAAAACATACCATCAGGGGCAAAACCTCGAAAACCCCCCTAAACGGCCCCGTAAGAGGCACCAACACCTCTCACGGGGCCATATAGGGGGGGGGGGTGATTTGGGTTTTCGCCCTTTAACAACATGTTTTTAAACCTAATTCTAAATATTTTCAAATTATCGTCGTATTCTCAAACCGAGGGTCCCGTGACCACGCGACCAATTCTTGCGAATTACGTTAGTCCCGTGAAAGGTGATCAAACTTCTTTAGGGGTTACAGGGTGGGTGTTTCGGCGTTTCCCCTATAACGGCACATTTTCAAGACTAAGTGTGGATTTTCTCAAATTATCATCATATTCTCAAACCGGGGGTCCCGTGACCACGCAAACGGTTCCTGTGAGTTACATTGGTCCCGTGCGCGGTGATCACTCCCCTAAAGGGGTCGCTTGGGAGGCGCTAAGGGGTTTCACCCTCTAACGACACGTTTTCAAGCCTAAGTGGGGATTTTCTCAAATTATCGTCATATTCTCAAACCTTTCGGTCCCGTGACCACGCAATTGGTTCCTACGAGTTACATTGGTCTCGTGCGAGGTGTTTGCACCTCTCACGAGGTCATTTGGTAGGTGCTTTGGGTTTTCACCCTCAAAAGGCATGTTTGGTAAGAAAATATACCTTTTCTGGCCTTGTCAAATGCAGCGTGTTGTAGAGCTCATTGAAATTGTTCTGGAAAGGAGTCCAGGATAATATGATGTATTTTTCCGTTTGGAGTTTGATAGAGTATTTCAAATATGACTCCTCTCATTACGGGGGGTGTGTCCTTTATCAAGAACCACCAATATAGGACACTCCAGGGAACTCAAGGTGGCCTCACAGGGAACTCAACTTATGCTCAAGAGACGAATAATTTGTAGTAGCAGCTCGGTCCCATTGTTATGAACAAAAGAGGTGGCCTCACAGGAAGATTAATATCTTGACAACCCACATTGAGGGTTGTCAAGCTGTTAACGTTCCCGTGAGGCCACCTTATAATATTGAGTTCCCTTCACCTTGAAAATAATCCCTTACAAACATTACCGCTCACTCTACATAAAAAAATCGAACTCCACCATCTAAAATCAATAATGGGATTCACTCGTAGAGACTTTTTCCCATTATTGATTTTAGATGGTGGAGTTCGATTAAGGGATTAATTTCAAGGTGCAAGAAAGGAAAGGAAAGGAAAATTTTATTATGAGTGATTTTCAAGAAAGGAAAGGAGAGAAGAGAAGAGAAAGGAGTTTAGGAGAGAAAAGAAAATAACTTTCTTTCCTGCGTTTGGGAGTTTGAGAGGAAAATAATTTTTTAAAGTGGAATGAGGAACAATTCATTAAAAAACTTTCCTTTCTCTCCATTTCGTTCCGATTTGGAAAGAAAGTTTTTAATAATTTTCCTTTCTTTTCTCTCCTTTTAAACTCCCAAATGAGAGAACGTCACTTTCTCTCCTACTTAAACTCCCAAACGAAGGAAAGGAAACACACTTTCCCTTCCTTTCTTTTTTTTTTCTCTCCAAAATAGAACTCGCAAACAAGGCCTTAAGGATTGGTCCAACCTTTGGAAACCGAATTTGTCGATGAGATTGTCATAGTCAATCTTGTCGCCGTCTTTGGCCGACACTTCCCATGGGTTAACCACTTGCTTTTCCTCTCCCTCTCCCTTTATTTCTTCCGTCTCGTTAGTTTTCTCCATCTCTTTTTTCTCTCTAGTAAAAGTGTAAAATGTAAACCCTGAGGTGTTAGTGTTAAAACTCGTTAGCTGGGGTTGAGTTACCACACTTTCCCCCATACAAGTGGCGTTCAAAAAATCGATTGAACCGGAGGACCGAACCGAACCAGATCAGACCGAATCGCCCTATTTTTATCGGGTTCACTGGTTTAGTCCACTTTTTTTTTGCAGACCGATTTAGTCAATCCGGTCCTTGGTCCTCCGCATTAAATAATCACTCTGGATCGACCCGGATCGATTATACATATTAATATTTATACATAAATATTTACACATAAATATTAACTCGAGGGAAATAATTGATACATAAATATTTATACATAAAAAAAAAGCCTAAGTAAGGCACACTGGTAAATAATTGAAAAGAAAAAAGGTAAAGGTGTTTTTTCCTTCTCTTCTCCTCTCTTCCCTTCCCTCCTCCGTTTTTCTCTCTTACTCTACAAACACAAGTGTGAAGTTCACCCACACACCCCATAAACACCCAAGCCCAACAACTTCCTGGCTGCTGTCCAGTGTCTACGTTGGTTCTTTTTCTCTCTCTACATTGCCTCGCCATGGTCTACTCTATCTACGCTGCTTTTGGTTCTCAGGTAAGGTATCATCCTCCTTATTCTCTGCTTCTCATTCCTGATATGGATGATTAAATCATCACATGTTGGCACTAATCATTCGTTCTCTCTCTCATAAATGTTTCTAGTTGATCATGACATGGAATCATATGCCTCTAACTCTATTTAAATTTTATTCCAAAAAAATGATATGATTGATCTATATATATTTATAAATAATGTAAATATTTTTAGGGTTTATATTCTCATCCTAAATATTAATTTATAGGGGTTATTTCATTATAAATATATTTTTAGAGTTTAATTTGTAAGGTAGTATTTTTAGAGTTAATTTGTAAGGTAAATTAGTAGTATTTTTTTTTTAATAGCAAGTATTAATATGTTTGAATAACAGGTATTCATTTTTAAAGTGATTAATTTAATAAGATTAGGACCGACAAGTTAGGCCGGACTGACTCTATAAAAAATTGGACCGTCTAGGGTCAGGAGACCGATACAATCCGTCTGGTCTTGGTCCATTTTTTTAGGACTGGTTTAATCAGTTCGGTCCTTAAAAATACAAAAAAACGGACTGGACCGGATCGTGAACACCCCTACCCCATACAACTTAGATGGGTGACTCAGGTCAAATTAAGAATCTAACCTCTAACTAAAATGTTTGTGTGTTTTCACTTTTCTTTTCTCTATGGGGATCCAATGCCTTCTAGTGGATAAAGAATCATATTTATCACTGCGTGCTAAATAAAAAGGTTAGTAGGTTATTGGTTGGTATTTTATGCAATATATTACTCTGAGTAACAAAATTTAACATAATATCATTTTCGGTATCATGAAAGAATCGTCACGAGTTGATCCAACGGTTCAAATCAACATTTTTTGATGAAGAATGTAATAAATTAATAAACAACGATTATAAGATAATTGCAAGAAAAAATATCACAAAACACACAATTTTGGAGAAATATTGAGAGAAGAATAAGAGTGTTTAAAATATTGAGTTTGATTAATAAATTAATAAATTTTCACGAGTTGATCCAACGGTTCAAATCAACGTTTTGTGATGAGGAATGAAATAAATCAATAAACAGCGGTTATAAGACAATTGCAAGAAAAAATATCACAAAACACACAATTTTTGAGAAATATTGAGAGAAGAATAAGAGTGTTTAAATTATTGCACATGCACTTCTCATCATCAGTCAGTTGTATAACAAGAGGAACCTTAAACGCTTCTTGACTTTTGATACAAGGATTCCTTACAAAACAAACTAGAAATGAAAATAATATTCTTTTCTTTTGTTCTTGGGGAATCAAATCTCCATTTGTTTTTCATAAACCATCAATTTTTAATTTTCTTGGAAAATATTTTCCTACACTTGATCGTGAGGGATATGTTCTAAAGAATCTTTTGATGTATATTTTGCAAAGGTTATGGTATTACTTTTGATAATTTGTATAAAACAAAGTTTGCACATATTTATTTTAAAGATTGTTTTGATCCTTCATCATAATCGTAGCGTTATTGATGAAACCCTTAAATCTTGTACCAAGTTAAATCTAGACTCCCTTTAAGAACTTTGTGGACAAGATATCTGCAACCAAAAACAGTCAAAACAATAAAGAATAGTATAGAATGTTGGAATTAATTAAAAGCAAAAGTGAAAAGGGGCTACTTGGTGAACATAAAGGGAATGAGATGGCCCAAATGCAAAGCTTCAGAAGAGGGTCCTTTGCCTGTATATAAGTAAAACTTTTCTCCCCTCTCGTAAGCCTACAGAATGTCATTCAAATCTCTGTGGGCGAAGAACACGCCGCGCCGGAGGAAAAAGTGAGGGGAACGACACGTCAGACGTATAACTCGATCGATTAAGGATTGGTCTAGCCTCTGGCAACCGAATTTGTAGATGAGCTTGTCGTAGTCTATCCTGCCTCCTTCTTTGGTCGACACTTCCCATGGGTTAACCACTTGCTCTGCCTCTCCATCTTCTGTCTCATTTGTTTTCTCCATCTCTTTTTTTCTCTCTAGTAAAAGTGTAAAACGTAAACCCTGAGGTGTTAGTGTTAAAACTCTCCCGCTGGACTTGAGTTACCACACTTGTCCTCATACAAACTTATACAAACTTAAATGGGTACCTCATGTCAAATTAAGAATCTAACCCCCAACTAAAATGTTTGTGTGTTTTCCCTTTTCTTTTCTCGCTGGGGATCCAATGCCTTCTAGTGGAGAAAGAATCATATTTCACATTGTGTGCTAAATAAAAAGGTTATTACGGTTTTGGTCCGTCATTTATACAATATATTACTCTGAATAACAAAATTTAACGTAATATCATTTTTCGGTATCATGAAAGAATCGACACGAGTTGATCCAACGGTTCAAATCAACGTTTTGTGATGAAAAATGGAATAAATTAATAAACAACAGTTATAAGACAATTGGAAGAAAAACTATCACAAAACACACAATTTTGGAGAAATATTGAGAGAAGAATAAGAGTGTTTAAAATATTGAGTTTGATCATGAGTGATTTGTAATTTTCGTAGTCTTGAATATTTAGTGAATAAATAACAATGAAGCATAGACTTGACACATAATACGTGTTTCGACACGACACGTGACACGCGACACGTGATTTTTTCAAAAACTAGGATATGACACGCTAGGATACGTATAATATATAATATATGTAAATTGTAATATATATTTATATATATATTAATGAAATAAAATAGATTTTTTTCCATAAAATACATTATTATAGCATTCTTAACATGAAATTATGAAAATGGACCATATAATACAATATTCAAACACACTTTAACATTAAAAATTATAAATACGGCAGAATCACAAAGACATAAGAAAAAAAAATAAAAATTAAAAATTAAAAAAAAGAAGTGTAATTTTACGTGTCCCAGCGTGTCGGCAACGTGTTCCAGCGTGTCAGCAACGTGTCCCAGCATGTCAGCAACTTGTCCAACGCGTCAGAGCGTGTCGCGTGTCAGACTCGTGGATTTCGGGAGAGTGTCGGTGCTTCATAGATAAATATACACCACCATAGAACACATGCATAATTTTCCGAACCATATATATCGTTGTTTTGTGTGTTTTGTGATATTTTTTCTTACAATTGTCTTATAATTGTTGTTTATTAATTTATTCCATTTTTCATCAATTAATCGTGATCCTCCTTTAAGGGATCGAACAAACTTGTGTGTTAAGGTTCTTTCCTCAACATGATGTTGGTTTTTATTTCATGAAGGATGAAAGATCATTTCTCAATAAATCAAATAAATGTGACTTGCAGAATTACTCAATTTGATTTACATACACGAGTGTAAAAAATGTGACCGCTTTCTATAGATATTAAGGTTGATCCTAAAACACTCATGAAATTTGGATACGTACAATGTCATAAACATGAGTGCTAACATAATACTGTTCAACTCATATATCAATATGCGTGATTCGACTCGTCTTCATGGGTCCTTGGAACTTCACACGTACACATTGTCACTCGAAGCGTGCGAGACCTTAGAGTTGTAAACACCAATAAGATTGACAATTGTGATGAAGCGGTATGATCAGAGGTTGTTATAAGTTAACCAAACCTAGTTGATTTGAACCATTGGATCAATTCATGACGATTCTTTCATGATACCGAAAATGATATTACGTTAATTTTTTTTACTCAGAGTAATATATTACATAAATGACCAACCAAAAACCTAATAACCTTTTTATTTAGCACACAATAAGAAATATGATTCTTTCTCCACTAGAAGGCATTGGATCCCCAACGAGAAAAGAAAAGGGAAAACACACAAACATTTTAGTTGGGGGTTAGATTCTTAATTTGACATGAGGTATCCATCTAAGTTTGTATCAGTTTGTTTGGGGACAAGTGTGGTAACTCAACCCCAGCGGGAGAGTTTACACTAACACCTCAGGGTTTACGTTTTACACTTTTACTAGAGAGAAAAAAAAGTGATGGAGAAAACAAATGAGATGGAAGACGGAGAGGCAGAGCCAATGGTTAATCCATGGGAAGTGTCGGCCAAAGACGGCGGCAAGATAGACTACGACAAGCTCATTGACAAATTCAGTTGCCAGAGGCTGGGCCAATCCTTAATCGATCGAGTTGAACGTCTGACTTGTCGTTCCCCTCACATTTTCCTCCGACGCGGCGTGTTCTTCGCCCACAGAGATTTGTATGACGTTCTGGATGCTTACGAGAGTGGAGAACAGTTTTACTTATATACAGGCAGAGGACCCTCTCTTCACGTTGCTAATTAGATAGAGAAATTAATGAGGGGATGGGTGTATGGACGTGGCCACATGGGGCTCACTGGGGGCTCAAGTCCCTACTCCATTTTCTTTCTAAAAATATGTGCATAAAGTATTATAATATATTTTGGGGTGAAAATAGATTATATACAAATATAATTTTAAAAATCGCAATGTTATTAGTTCAACTATATCAACTCACTTCCCTTTCCGATGCTATTTTTATTTATTGATTTTATTGATTTGTCGTAAAATTCTCAGTTTTTCATCTAATATTAATATGTTGGTTTAGTTTGGGGATGGGGGGTGAATGGGGGCTATTTTATGTTTGTTTTATTTTATTGATTATATTTGTAAACCTAAATAGAAAGTTGTTACTTTTTTAGGCATTTTCACAAATCATTGTCTTAAATATATAATGTCAAGTATTTTCAGTTTTGATTGAATGAAACATTTAGTATTTGACTATTGAATATTCAAGCAGTTTTTAGTACCCCCCCCCCCAAAAAAAGTTCGCCTTGTAGCTTCCCCCCTACCCCCCGCCATTGGCTATGGACTCGCGGCCCCCACTCGCCTAAAATCCTGACTCCGTCCATGGGTGGGTGGAAATAAGAGGGATCCAACTGTTAGTTCTGAGGTATAAATATAGAGAGGGGTTTGAGCTTCAATAGTTTGGTGTGTAAGGATATTTTTCAAGTGGTGAAGTGATTTTCCAAGTTCCCTTTAGAATCAAAGTTTTTATGGCATGAGATGATTGAGACAAGTATGACCTTAAAAAGACCGAGTGGGATTCCAAATTAAAAAAAACACTTGGTGGGATGCTCAAATTGGTGCTAAAGTCACTCATTTGAGACTTTTGAAGTCCATCCTTGTGTATTTGCAACTTTAATTTTTTTTGGCTAGACATAGGGCATGAGCTGAATCTAACTCATTTTTGTGAGGGTAATTAAGTGAAGGCTGTTTTTTTTACTAGTTTATATTGCTTGTCACTCTCCATGATGCTCTTATTTCCAATTAGCGTCATTATGAGGGAGCGTCTATGTTGTTCTGTCTTAATTTTATTATGACCCTAAATAATAAAGATTTGATGAAAATCGACCTTATCTGATTTTCTTTCTTTCCCGATATGAAATGAGATGCTTATGGAGGTGTATATTGTTCTCTTTATTGGGCATGTCTAATGAAAGAATTGCTAGAACTTTTAACGGCAACAAAATGGAAAAAGGAGGTTATTTGGAAGAGATTAAACTTTACGGGTTTTGTAGATTTCCCTTTTATTTGATAGGTTTGAGCTGATCTTAGCTTATAGTGTTTCGTAATGTTATTGGCTTTAACTCATGGAAGCGTAAACAAACACATTTAGACTCATGTAATAATCAAATGAAAATTCTCTCAATCTTATATCTCTCTCATATCATCATTCAATATTTCTTACTATTAGATGTATATAAAATTAGAAGAGGAGTCTTTCCTTTTATAGGCATTAGATAATTCGGGACCAAAAACTCCCACCAAAAAATGGAAAATATAATAGCATAAACAAAATCGCTAATATGACTTAAATGCCATATATAAACACTTCCTAAAAACTATATAATTCAAAATTCATAAATAAAAATTGAAGCTCCTCCTTCCTATACTAATTTTGACACCTCCCTCTTGGACCATACTTTTTTTCTCTCCTCCTCTTGAGAAAGCTCGGCCTCAAGCACGGGAACATGCATCATTAGAGCAAAAGGATCACCCCTAACATAGGCGTCAATCTACTAATGCAACACGGGACTCGAACTCAATCCAAACCGGATTGACTTGTATAGCCTTTATGTCCCCATTTTAATGTAAATAATATATATCTGATGTAAATAATAAGCTGGAGGGGTATATTTATAAATTTACTTTCTTTTGTCTTTTGTCAAACTTGTTCTATTTTAGTTCTTAGATATTATAGTTAGGATAAGAGTTTCTTGAAGATACCATTAGAGTAATGATGCATTATAAATCATCTTATGAGAACTCATACATAGCTAGAACCTTCTGGAACCTCTCTTAAGAACTATAAATTTCATCATTCCCCATCGTGAAGATCTTTGGCTTGTTAATATAATTTTCAGATTTATGCTCGTGTTTTTTTCTCCTCTGGATCAAACTTTTAGTGTTTGCATCAAATGGTATCAAAGCAAGGTGAGTTCTTTGGTGTGTGTGTGGTTCCAACCCCATCACCATTAATGGGTCCATAAAAGAAAATTCACATGGCTGAATCTGATGAAGACTTGTTGCGTAGGCTAGACAATGTTCCATGCGTTCGGAGCCACTATTGCAATCAATGCGCTGAGTGATTTGTTGCTAGCCAACCAGATGCTTCCACCCAATTACCGTCCTATGAGGACCTATTGCAAGAATTTGCAATGGTCACCGTGCCACACCAACGGCCACTTGAGACTTCTTTCACCATCACATCCCCCAATTGCTGATCAAGCTCTATCCGATGCAAACCCTCTGCAACCTCTTAGCCTGAGACACCGCTCCTTAACACACCGACTTCCGATCAAAACCACAACCTCACCTCAATTCACTAGGGTGTGCAACATCTTGAATTCCAACCCCAACTTACTATAAATTATCAAATTTGTCATCGATTGAGACAAAAGACAATAAAACTTATGTTGAATCAGATGATGTAATCTAGTTTGATGAAAAAGATAATCAATCTAAAATTGAAACATACGAAGATGAGATCTTAGAGGAAGAAAACAACCATTTTGACGTCCTTCTTGACCTCGACGAAGTTGCTATATCAAACGGTAGGTCACCACTCGATGTCAATGGTCTCGCTCCCTAAAGATAGCTGATTTGACTATTGAAATGGTCATTGTTGTTGCTGCGGACAAGGGATGTTATGTTGAGATTGAAGGAGATAGTCCGAGAACGAAGATGGTTCAGTGAGAGCACTCAATGAATCTTGTGATACTAAAGTGGTGGGTCTCTGATGTGTGGAGGTATATTTGGGTCTTGAAGTTGTGTCTAAAAGTTGGGATCTAAAGGGTTGTGAAGCAAAAGTGGGCAGTGGCCATCATTTTGAAGTAATTGAGCTGGATGAATTTATTCAAACAAAAATTAGGTCATATTTTTAATAAATCCGAGGTGGTCTGTTTCAATCTTTTGGATCCAAAATCTGATAAGGTTGATTTTATTAGGCTTGAAAATACTAGGCAACCTCTAATTTTTAAGGAGTTGGAAAATATTGCAGTTGGGCCCCCAAAACTTGAAGAAATTTATTTTGAGCCCAGATTACAAAAGAAAAAAGTATTTTTTTAAAAATCAGTCTGTGTGGCATGCTTGGGTACAATCAAGGTTTTAAAAGGAGTGATGCGTAGTTGAGTCGAGGTGTAAGCCTCAAATTTTTTCCACAAAAGTCACTAAAAATTGATACTCACTACAATAATATAGATTTTTTGTTAGCAAAAAAGCCATATATATACATATATACATACACATATATTCATACACAAATATACTTATATACAACAACAAAAAAAATATTCATATATACATATATACAGCAGCAAAATATATATATATATATATATATATACTAAAAAAATAACAGAATACGATCGGTTTCTGAAAGAGGAAAAAAAGGAGGATATTTCGTTTTGAAAGTGATTCGGTGGTCTTTCGTTATTAAATTGGTTCGGTTGCTAGGGTTTCTGCTAGAGAAGAGGTCCATTTTCGACTTGTGATAGATTTTGAGCCTCATTCGGCTTTTTTTTAATCAGCAGCTAACGCAAGTGGTTCTGATGAAGCCACGTACCTTTTTTTTTAATCAGGGGCTAAATAAGAGGCGCACACCTCTCCAATCAACGGCGTAAGCCTCAGGAAGGTCCTCCAGTGGTGTAAGCCTCAGTATCTCCACCCTTCGCCTTGCCTCGAGGCGCATCTCATTTCGCCTTTTAAAACCCTGGGTACAATATTGGCAAGATTTGCCCGTTCGAGATGGGCTTCTCCAATTCGTCCTTTAGAGTTTGAGGACAAACTTTTGTAAATGAGTGAATAATGACATAAATAATAGGGGGATATATTTTTAATTTTCCTTTCTTTTGTCTTACTTGTCCTATTTTAGTGTTTAGAGATAAGAACTTCTCGAAGGTACTATTAGAGTTGTCATGCATAACTAGCACCTACTAGAACCCTCATCTAAGGCCTATAAATGTACTCATGCCCCATTGAAAAGATAGAATATTTGGCATATTAATATAATGTTCAGATTTGTTTTTATTTTTCTCTTTCGATCCAATTTAAGAAGATCCAATATTTGGCATATTAATAGTACAATAGATCAATGTTACCTAGTACGTGGGTCGATCTAATACACAATACAGTAATGGGTATGGGTTACGTTGCTTTACGGTACGCGGTGTGTTGGTGTCGGCTTAATTGTTTCACTAGATATGATTATAGTGATAAAAGAATCCCAACAAGAGTTCAATAACAATGTTTGTAGTGTATAATATGTACATTCTATGATATATTAATAAGATATACGAACCATTTTTGTATTATATTAGTTGAGAAGTCATTTTTCTTCTCATTTATTTTGTTATTGTAGTCCAAGGATCCATTATTATCAATAATAGCTAAAATCATCAATGTTAAATTGGAAACGCCACATTTAGAGATTCGGATCGTGAACAAACCATGTTTCGGGCAGTGACCTCTCTCCAGTTATTTACAATAAGGGAAACATAATTTTGGTTAAAGTCTTTTTTCTCAAACGTCCTCCTCCCTTTCTCTATCCCGGGACATCACTTTCCAACTAAGTGCTCTATGCTAAAGCCACGACTATTCATATCCATAAACAATAAAGTCCCTCCTATTTAAAAGGTATCCAGTCAATGACGATGAAATCACAGCATCAGTTAGGAAAGCCACGCCTAACCATGAATCCCTGAAATATGTATTTGAATGAAAATCTAAAAAATTGCAGTATAAGTGGAGGTGGTTGATGTTTTTTGTCACCCACTTTGCATGAGATATACCAAGATGGAGAAAGTAGAGGGCTTGGTCTCTTCTGTTGGATCAACTCACAAGTGTTCATAGTTTTTAGGGCCATCACCAATGCAAATATGTGAACTTATGAAGAAATCCCTATATTCAATATCATTCTATAAGGTTCTTTTTGATAAAAAAAATATCATTCTGCAAAGCTGAAAATAAGGGGAAGGGGAATGACAAGAGAACATCCTAGACCCAAATCGTTTTTATCAGTCTTATCTTTAATGAAAGGATACCCCTCAACTAAGTCAAGGGGATAGACAAGTTCTTCTAATTATGTATCGTTAAGATTCCTTTTGCATATGTGACTCCCTAAAGTATGACAAAGCGTAATTCCAAACCAAAGAATGGATGTGAGCATGAAGAGTTGACAGAAAAGTTTAAGTTTTAGAGGTTAAGCACACAAGGTGTTCTCCCTAATTCAGTGATCATCCCAAGGGCTGAATTTCCCACCTATGCCATATTGGTAATGGATCTTTTCAATGAATAAGTCAAAATTTTGAGAAAAAAACTTCAAGGGGCATTGGGAAGAACACTTTACCATGACCTTGAAATTATGTCCAATGGGAAGAATTCCATTATTATTTCTAGTCACGGACTCCCAAAGAGCTCTTATTCTATAGTATGTCGCCATAATCTTTACCCATTCATATCTTGTTCACCACAATGTCTTGTTTTGAAGATTTAGGGGTGGCTATGGGCCGAGCCTATAAAAAATTGAGCTGTCCCATGCCCGCCCAGATCCATTGCTCAGGCCCGAGCACAATTTTTTTTATAAATATTATTTTTTAGCAAATTTATTACTTAAAATTAAAAATGTAATGTTATAATGTACTATCAAGACTAAGAGTAAATAAATCCTCGAATTGATATTTTTAAATGTTCCCTATTTATATTCTTTTTTATAACTTTTAACTTAAAGGAATAAAAACTAAACTACTATATATATATATATATATTATATATAATTCTTGTGCCTCGGGTCGGGCCAAGATTAAGCGGGCCTAAGAATACTTGCCCAGACCCTTCCAAAAAAAATTGGGCCTATAATATTTTTCCAAGACCGGTTCTCAGCCCTTTTTATCTTACCCAAGCCCTATTTTTTTTTTTTTGGGGGGGGGGGGGGGGGGGCAGATTTCACGAGCCTATGTCCACCCTTAGAAAGAACTATTGGAGTCCCGTCTATTTACATGAATTTCATAATTGTATCTTGTTTGCACTTATAATTCTCCTCCGTTCTACTCGTGGCTAATTTTGTCTGGAAAGGTAAAACTTGCCTCAAAAGGCAAGGCTCTTGCACGATCTTTAGTTAGTTTTTTTTCCTTAAGAAAAAATATGGTCCAAGTTACTTATCAAAAAGAAAAAATATGGTCCAAGTCTCTTTCATGATAAAAATTTACTCATTATTACTGCCTCAACAGTCATTAGTTGTCATTTGATTTGCATGGTTAGAATCTCTATTACCTTCACATCACTACTATGGAGGCTTGCTTTTCATCTTTTTAGATAATCCTACCCTGAAGAGAATTAACAAGTAAACTTTTTTTCCTCCAAATTCATAGTGAAATAACCCATTAGAGCTTCGACCCGCAAGCTTTCACTATTTGTCTCAGGCTCGGGGCCCCTAGAAAGCCTTATTCCTAGTAATGTGTTATGTAGGCAGTCCGTAAGGCTCATGCATATTTATATTTCACTATGGTGTTGATTGGTATCTTTTTTCATTTCTTTTTGTTTTTGTCGGGGACTATTGGGTATGTCCAGCTTCCATAAATGTGTTGTTTCATTATGGAGGATCTCGCTTCTTTTGTTGTATTATTAGTCTTCCCCGTAGTCATTGTTTTTGTAAAACAAATTGCACTGACTATGATCTGATATCTCTTTCTCTCTCCGCCACCCCCCCACCTCCACCCCCCACCCCCCACCCACCCCCCGCACACATATTGCATAAATGAAAGTCAATAAATTGGTGAAAATAAAAAAGTAGTGGCATAGGACCTTGCTTATCTTTTTGGTAGATTTTATACGGTTCAGAAATTTATATATAATAATTATTGGAGTGACTCAATTGCCAAATTTTCATTACTGCAGGCCGTTCCATCCTTTCCCAGTTCATTTCCGCACCTTTTCTCGGGAATGGATAACCTCCGTTGCTTGATTCCATGTGCAATTGACCAGGTTTGTTGATCAAAATATTCATTTCTCTGTGTCAATTATACTTATTATTGATCATGTTACTTGATGATTATATCACAAGTATTGATTTGTAAAGTACCTAGAGCGAAATGTTTAGACTTAACATGATTGCTTATCTTATTAATAAACAAGATCTCTTTTTTATAGTATGCTTTAATTTTTTAACAAAAATTGTCATACCAGAATGATAGAAGTGCTGACACGACATTTAGTGGGAGGAACAGTCAAGGGTTAGATCCTTACTGCTAATAATAATGAAAAGGCAAAACATAGCATTTTTACAAAACGTGGAGATCTGTTGTAAGCGTAAAAGTATTTTGATGTCAAGAATAAAAATATTTAAGCATCATTAGTACTCATGAACAATAATAATAATTCATAAAGGGAGATCTACCCTTCCATTGTTCAACTTATAGAATTATTTGATTCCAAGACATTGAAGTTTTCATTTTAGGAAGAATAAGCAACACACAATAAAATTAGATTTTTAAGACGGTTAAGGTTAGATAGTTGGTTCCCTTTTCTAGTGTGAACATGTTTTGTTTTTAGATTTTATGTTATTTTACATCCATTGTTGTAAAGGTAGATGGGTCTCACCGTCCAACATGGTTCAAAGTCTCGATATCGGCCACTCGATTTCCAACGCGGTATTGGTCACAGTATCGGGCGATACGCAAAGATACACTATTTAAAGTGCGCAAAAAATTTCGAAAAAAATCTAGAATTTAAAAAAAAATACGGTTAAAAATGTGGACCAATCAGATAAGTTTAAAACTATCCTTTAATATGCATAACATTGTACAATTGATTATATTGACGTGCTGCGAACTTGCTAGATTCAATGTTCTATAATAAATCAATGTTTTTTTCACAGAGGATACAAATATTATGTTTTTACAAAGAAAAACAAATATTACTTTTTTAGTAAGTGGCTAATTTTTTTTTACAAAGAGGATACAAAAATTATATTCTTAGTATTATTTTTAGTAAGATGATACAAATGTGTTTTTTAAGTATGTTATATTTTTCTAAAAAGGATAGAAATGTTTCTTTTTTAGTATTGTTATTTTTTTACAAAGATGATACAAATAGTGATTTTGACAAAACACTACATTATTTTTACAATCGTTTTTTACAAAAAGGATGCAAAGGTTATTTTGTTACAAAAAATGATGCAAATGTTATTTTTTATAAAAGGAATGTAAATGTTATTTTTTTGTTGTTGTTGGGTTGCAAATGTTTTTTTTTTAAATTGATGGAAATGTTATTTTTTTACAAAGAGAATGCAAATATTTTTTTTACTTGTGTTGCAAATGTTATTTTTACATAAAGGATGTAAATATTACTTTTACAAATGTTTAGAGGATACAAATATTATTTTTACAATAATTACAGTTGTATATTTGTTTGTAAAAGAATAATAATTACGTTTTTTTATAAATAATAACATATTAAAATATAACATTGGGAACATTATTATAAAAAATAATAACAAATAACATTTGGATCATTTTCATTCTTTTAAAAAAAAATTAGCACATATACAACGCACTAAATTAAATCCACAGAATGACCAAATAAGCCACACACCAAAAAAACCTCGCTTACCAACACAACACTGGAGAGAGAGAGAGAGAGAGAGAGAGAGAGAGAGAGATTGATTCTTAGTAACGTATACCATTTGGGCCGATATATCACCGATATGGGCCAATACTATTGTGATATCGCCGATATGGGCCGATTTCATCGCGATATCGCCGATATGGGCCGATTCCATCGTGATATAGTCGATATGGACCGATTTGATTGCGATATCATCAATATGGATCGATTATACCGCTATATCACCGATACTACCGAGAAATTACCAATATAGGATCGATTCACATCAATAATTGAAAACTCAACTCGTAACTCGGAATCTGATCGGTGGGAACCGATACCTAGTCAACTCGACCGTATTGTCGCGGTATCGGCCTTGACTTTGAACCATGTCGTCCAAGATTGTAAAAGCAAGAGGATGGTGTTTGTTGTAGATGCTTTCGTGAGTGTGGAACTGGTGGTGAAATGTGTATTTTCGACGAGATTTTAGGTTAAACATAACATTTTTACAAAACGTGGAGATGTGTTGTAGGCGTAAAAGTATTTCAGTGTCAAGAATAAAAATATTTAAGCATCATTATTACTCATTAATAGTAATAATAATTCATAAAGGGAGATCCACCCTTCCATTGTTCAGCTTATAGAATTATTTGATATCAAGACATTGAATTTTTCATTTTAGGAAGACTAAGCAACACACTATAAAACTAAATTTTTGAGACGATTAAGGTTAGATAGTTAGTTCCCTTTTCGAGTGTGAACATGGGAGTTTTTATAGATTTTATTTTATTTTACATCCATTGTTGTAAAGGTAGATAGGTCTCACAGTCCAAGCTTGTAAACGAAAGAGGATGGTGTTTGTTGTAAATGCTTTCACGATTGTGGGACAAGTGGTGAAATGTGTATTTTCGGCGAGGTCTAGTCCTTCAATGTGGAGAGAGGGGGCAAAGGACTCTTGAAAATTCTCTCAATCGGTCAAAATCATATCTGCAATTGCAACAATCAATAGTTGACCGACAGTCCCCCTTGCTACTAGATCGAATTCGTTGATGGAGGCTGACACGTTTTAAGAGTGAACTTTTTTTATTGGTTGGAAGGGTGGGTAGGACCTTATTAGAAACTTCATTTAGCGATGAGTTGTTGTCTTGGGTGAAGGAGCATCCCATCCGTTCCATATCTTTCGAAGTTTAGTAACTCGTCCATCCACGGGACATCTTTCGCAGTAAGGAAACTCCTCCGTTTTTAGGTTGACGAGAAACTTTTGTTTTCGAAAAAAGCATAAAGCTCGGTATTTTCGTAAAGAAGGGATGACCGATAAGGGACTTGAGTGACTCACCCAAATCAGTAAGTGGGTGAGGGGCGAAAAAATTGTTGTGTACTAATTGAAAGGCCAACCTTAGACCGAGAACTGAAATCACGGAAAGGGGTACAAAAACATTCTTTTGGATCGTAAAGAGCTTGGTGTATGTGACACCCCGCCTAATAAAATACCGGGCGATCACTCCTATACTAAATTATAACAGGAGTCTCATATGGATCATTCTTAGCATCACTGTCAAAAATCCATTTAATTACAAATAACCTATTAGGTCGGTGTCAAAATTTTACTTAACTACTCTTTTTTAAACAACTACAAAATTTAAAACATCCACACAATTTTGCCTAAATGAAACTAAAATGAAATAAAATCACCAAACACTCAGTCAAAAAATACAACCATATCGAATGACGCTCTAAAAGAATAAATAAATGCAGTTGGACCATTGGCCCGAATGTGTATACAGTACCTCCTATCTAGATTACAAGGATAAAAGCGTCTATCGAGAATCCTGCACGCATCCACAGCTGCTGCAGCTGACGTCTAACTCGAAAGAAGTTCCATCCAGGCGTCCTTGTGTCTCGACACCTATATATATATATATATATATAGCAAGAAAGGAAAAGTAGATAAACGGGTCAGAGCCCGAGTTTTAAAAATATTTAACAAGTGCATAAATGCCTTATTTTTAGAAAAAGGTTTTATCTCATATTTAAATTTGGTATCGCACTCCCATGAGATACCCCTCACCTTGTCACTAACAGTGCACTCCTATTGCATCCCTCTAAAACATCCTAGTCAAGCTACCCTACTAAACTAGTCTATCATACAACCACTATCAACCCTAGATAGTCCAAGTAATGTACTAAGGGCTAAACTTCACCCCAGTCTCAACACTATGCCATGTTCGTGCGTGGGGTGTCTCGCGAAGCGAAATCCAAACAAGGAACCCCCCCCGATACACTACTATGCGGCACGGTCGATCATCGAGATCCGCCAGTCCCTCAGTAAAGAATATATATCTATATATATTTACATAATATAATAAATATCAATATAAGAGCACTAAGGATGAAACTTCTCCCCAGTCTCTACACATTGCCATATTCGTGAGTGGGGTGTCTTGCAAAGCGAAATCCAAACAAGGAACCCCCCCGTTACACTACTATGCGACAAGGTCGATCGTCAGGATCCATTAGACCCTCGGTACTCGATTCATCCATATATGTGCATTTTACCATAAACATCCGTATCTATCTCCCGGACTGAGGATTCATAAATCAAGTATTTATCAATACTATCAATTTTCTCAAAACTTACCATTTCCATTTTTATACTCAGGAAATGTAAATATAAAAGCCAATTCATTATCATGAATTGCTTTAACAAATCATACACTTTTAAAAGCCAATTTTATTATCATAAAAATGCTTTTCCGTTTTATATCACCTCCATTTCCCTTTTTATACTCAGGAAATGTACCCAAAGCCATTTTCATTATCATGAAAATGCTTTGATCATAACATATGCTTCCACATCCCTTCTTCCATCCAGGAGTGTTACCGAAGCCAAAACCTTTATCCCATTTCCCTTTTTATACTCAGGAAATGTAAATATAAAGCCAATTTATTATCACAAATTGCTTTAATAAAACTAAGACCGCCCCTCCGGGTTTCCCCACTGGACGTGCCCCTAAATGGCTATCATCTTCCAGGGCCTATCAAACAAGACAACCTGGGAACCTACCAACATCGGGAAGCATCCATATGCCTGCGGGATAATCATGACCACACCCAGAATCACCTGACCAGTGAAGTACAAATAATCGCCCATATGGCCTATAGGACTATAGCCACCCTGCATTCATTAGCCAGGGGGCATCACCATAATGCACGCAACTTCCCTTATGATAGCGATTTAGGGAGGTGTGTAACCATAATTTTATTAATTATGAAAATCATTTGTTTTTTCATTTTGAAAACATTCATATTTTATTTTCAAAATCATTTATCTCAAATTATATATATACTTGAATCACATAGTATACATATATACCATATATTCCTCCTCGAATATATATATATATATATATATATATATATATATATATATATATATATATATATATATATATATATATATATATATGGCCATAATTGCCAAACTCATCTAGCGATGATCCATAATCCCAAAGATTCCCTCGAGGAATCATGATCATGCTTTCATATTAGCATGATACTAAACCCAAAGTATTTCCTCACTTTGATTCTAATAAATACCTTATTCTTATTTAAGGACTTATACATAAACCCGAATGTCTCTTATCCCAAAACATTAATTAACTCCATACCCTGGATCACACTCTAAATTTAATTCGAGGTTTAATTATACTCTATTAATCATCTAGGAGTCCTAATATCCCATTTAGAAACTCCAATGATAATCTCCAAAATCATAATTTAAGTCTCCATAAACTTAAAAGGAGAAAACCTCAAAAGTCTATCCGAATCGATTAGCAGGGTACCGAATCGATTCGGCCTGTCTGAATCGATTTGAAATGGTTCCACTTTCAAACTGTCTCTTACCGAATCCATTCTCCTAGTCCGAATCGATTCGGCTGGTCCGAAAATCCAAAATCTGCCTAGGTTTTATATATATCCCAAAACCCCCAAATCAATTCAATCTCCATTTAAATTATAACTCGGATTCATTTCAACGAAACCAAAGTTTTCATATCTCCTCAAGTCCTTTAGAGGTCCTAACACTCTTTTTTGGGAACCCCTAATATTTATCTCCAAATAATCCTAACGTTAGTTTATGATAACTATTTCGATCTCGAACAGCTTTCTGTAGAAAAATCACTATAAATCCAAAAAAAAATCAGAAAAATACGCGGTCAGCGTCCACCCGACCGCGTCGAAGAGATATACAATTTTCATTTTTTGACCAAGAGCTGAATCGATTCGCCCTGACCGAATCGATTCGGTTAACACGCACGTCCTACTATTCATCGTCTTCTCCGAGACGGTTTCGGTCATTAAAGCTTCTCCCAAGCTTTTGTCGCCTCACCCAACGTCCTAAAACCTCAAAAAACTATAAATACACATATATTAAGGGTTCTAAACATCCTAGAACCCTAAACCACCAATTACTTTGGTTAAAACCTTTGTTTCTCCAATTAACAAATTTTAGGGGTTTATTCGTTTTAACTCCCGAAAACCCGTTTTATTGACGAATACCCAACCCAAAACCTTTAGGGTTTGTTTATACCAAACTACGATATGAGATTTATGATCAAAAGTAAATAAAGCAAGTAAACACTTGCCTCGTGGATATAATCCGACAACCTCGAGCCGAATCCCGTGGAGTTTGGCCGGAACCTCCTCTTTTCTCCTCTTTTATCTCCTCCTCTCTCTCTTCTCTCTCTTTTATTCCTTTCTTTCATCTTTTCTCCCTCTCCCCCTCTTTATATAAGAAGAAAAGTGTTTAAGCCCTTAATACCCCCAAAACGACCCGTTTACTCAATTACGAGTTACATTTACCTCTAAAGTTACCCGAAACTCAATTTCGACAATCGGACACTCTTTTCCGACTATCTCGGACATTCCGAGACTCACAGCGCAGTCAAAATTTCCATCTGAGGTATTTGACCACAAATCACTATTCCAACCCAAAATAAATAAATGCGGGTTTTCCAATTAAAGAAATCTTACCTCGTGTCGCTTTACTCAACGACGACATATAATTAAAATATTTCGACCTATATAGTCCCAAAAATAATCACAACATCCTTCAAAAATCATTTAATCCTCAAAAATCCCAAAAATTACTATTTAGGGAAATTTCCCAAATTCCAATTTATAATTAATTATGGAATTTAATCATCTCCAAAAAGGGTGGGTTGTTACAGTGTACTATGTTTTGAACGAATCTATTTTCTTTTTTGCATTTTCTACTCAACCACAACAACCTGGAGATGAAAAAATGTTTTATTTTAAGGATGAGCCTCTCGATTGGATAAATGACCTCTTTTGGCTTATTTCTCAAAATCCCATCGATGACCGGAGGTGTGTTGGCTTAGGGAATTTGGGCTACCTATTCATCTTTGGGGGATGAAGGTGTTCAAAACTAGTGGGGAGATGCATGGGAGTTCGTTAGTAGACAAAGAAATTGTAGCTCTAGTAGGCTAAAATCTTTGTGTTGACCGTGGATGAGTGTATCTTCAAGGTTCGAATATGGGTAAAAGACACGACGCGTTGTTCATTGCGTCAAACTGGTTTTTCCGGTGCTAGTGGGAAGTCGAGTTGGAGTGAGAGAAGTTCTAGAGATGGGTTCAAGTGCTAGGGTTGAGGGGCGGGAGAGCTTGTACCACATTATAGACATTGATCGGGAGAAGGGTAGCAGGTAGTTGTCAGATGAAAGGGCATGCGGTGAGAACAAGAGATGGCTAATAGGTTGAAGTAGGGATTTTGAATATGTGGCTGCGAGGAAGAAATCGTACGATGGTGGGTAGGCCATGGACAATGGGTAGCGTTAACAGCTAAATTTAACTCTCCATAGTTCACAATGAGCAACCTTAAATGTTTAAAATATTATACAATACGATAGGTGAGAGGTAAACTTAGATCTTAGTTACTTTGTCCCATATCCTCACTTTGCTTGGGGCGTGAATAAGAATCATGCGCAAAAAACTCCCTGATAGCAAAACTCATTTGGCCGAATCATATTTCCTTGAGATGAGAAATTTCTTCCCGTGGGAATGCAAACTAGTCCCATCTATAACTCATCCCATTGTGATAATTATGGGATACCTTCCCTTCCTAGTGGTTATTTAATTACATTGTGAATGACCTTCGGTTTCCTTTTGGTGGTAGCCGACATTAAAAGTAAGGGTGTTAGTTTAGTGTTCCTTTTAAGGTGGAGGGCGTTAGTCCTTAAGGACCCATCTCTTCTCTTTTAAAGGAGGGAATAAATTTTTTTATGAAAGGAGGCCTTTTCATCAAGGGGCCGTGACATGATTGATTATGTAAAGAAAGAAGACCAATGTTATTGTTGTCAATTTATAAAATACCGCAAGTGCACGGGCTATTATAGAATAGCGAGTGTAAGTACGGGTCGAACCCACGGGGATTTGTCAATTTTAATTATTAAAAGAATTACAACTGTCCAACTAGATCAAATGGGGTAGAGAATAATTATAAATTATACAAAATAAAAGCAACTACGATAAATGAGAGTAACGCAAGAGATTTGTAAACAGTTAGGAAATAATTAGGATTCGGGGTCCATTTATCACGTAACTAATATTGCACACTAATTTAATGTTGCCATTCCCTTTTTATAACTCAAATTAAACCGACTCTCGCCGTGTTTAATTCGGAAAATATGACGGTTATGTTCAAAATATTTTTAACGTCTCTAATATACGGCTAAAATCCCTATTCCCTTAGAAAATACAAGTTTTAAAATTCGCAAATGTATTTAAGCATGGACTATCAAAACAATCAAAGTGCAAGCATAATCCATCAAAAATTACTATTTTTGAATCTCAAAACTTGATTTGACAAAACAGTCTTGAAGGTTCTAAAACACACTCTCGTGTCGCTTTAAAATGAATACCGAATCTTTAATAACAATTAAAACAAGTAGGGAATAAACAACGATAAAATTAACGTGACAATATTAGCTAACTATGATAAACTTCACCCTACTCCTAATATAAGAATCAAGCTACCATAATGAAAGACAAATTGCAAGAATGAGTAGAGATCTTCATTAATAAACCAAACTTACAAATAGTTCTCTCACAACAATCTTGAATCCTCTAAAAAATGATAAAAACTTGGCCCTCAAATTGATTACAATCACTCAAAGTTGCTCCCCGAAATCCTCAACGAAAGTCCTCTCTAATTGTCTCCGAAATTATGATCCCAAGGGTCCTTTTTATAGGACAAGTGGTGAGGTATTTGAGTTGTTGTGGGAATCTTTCTGATTGGCCGAATAGTGTTGGTAGCTATCTCTCCACCTCTTTAATCTTTGGATCGTGATAAGGGATGGAATTCCCCCCCACTCGAAAACTCTTATATTTTCTTGTTGAACACGCATGCTGAGTTTCGTCCAAATCGGAGAATAAAAATTTCCGAATTTTTTAAAATTCCACAAGTGTAAAAATAGAATTTTTTCGAACGACCGTAAAAATCAGCTTTTTCGCGCCTTTTTGAATTGATCATCAATTTGCACCAAATTCCGTCATTATCTGCAAAAATTTCACTAGGCAACTTTTTTCACAAATTAGCACAAGAATACTATAAAATTATCGAAGTGCCCATTTTTGATTTAAAATTACCATTTTAACTATGAATTCAATCATTCTCGCATTTTTTTCCTCTTTTTAACAAAATAGTCCTAAGAACTTATTAAATACACTAAAATGGGACTAACAAGTATAAATTTGGGTATAAAATATACAAAATAATGCACTCATCAGTTACCAAGCTTCAACACATTAGGGTCAAACTTTACTCCCAAGTCCCATTGAGTAAACGGACTTGACTTGATGCCCTCAGCGAGCGAAGGGGCGACTGGAGCCATTACATATTGAAAGTGAAGATAGGGTTTTAGAAAGAGAAGGCCAATCACTGGTTTGGTACAAAACCTCTTGTTAAAACCAGTGGTGCGAATCCAATTTAATTTACTTTAAAGGATCTATGTTTGATAAAGTATAATCGAGCGTGTTGTTTATATGTCGATTGGCGGCCATTGTTTCAACGTACTCGGGTAAGTTTTGAACCCTCTTTATTGTTAGCGGAGGTTCTAATTTTTTTCGAGTAGCGTTGGTAAGGTAGATTGAGAAAAAATGAAACATCTACCAATTGTGCAAATTCAATGTAGTAAAGCACAAAGTGAGAAATGACTAATTGGTAAGCCCTAGATGAAGTGTGAGGTGTGAAATTAAAGTACAATTCTTCCCATTTTTTCCCCTCCATCGATGTATTGGACATGTACGCGCTGGAGATAGGTTCGTGTGATTGGGGTGGTGTGGAGAGGATTGAAGACACGAACATATGGAAAGTTGGGTCATGGCTAATATTAAAGGCTTTGGCAAGTTTTCAAGTGTGTTGTATGATAGCCATGAATGGGAGGTGTTGATGTTGTGTATAAAAGGGATGGGGAGTAATTCTTCAAATGAAAATTATGAAATGGAGAGAACTTAAGAAGCTACAGTGTTTTATTGATTACGATAGGAGAAAAAGGGGAAATGTCGGGAATGGGTTATCTCTGAACTTTAGGTCATTATGAAACATTTTACCCTTTCTTTGGAATGCGAATGTGTACCAGCTAAAAGGGCCATTGTGAAAGCCTTATCCCAATTTACAGGCTCATTGTGGCGTGCTTGCAAGAGACTAAGGTCGAATGTATGTCGAGAAATATTGCAAATTGTTTGTGGTGTTAACTATGGTGGATTGGTGTTGTTTATTTGCATGTGGCGCATCGAGAAACGTGTTCAGTTTGTGGGATACTACAGTAGTGGAAGGTTTAGAGTTACTTTAAGGCGGTCATACCATTTCATGCCTATTTAAGTGCTTGGAGGATGTTTTTTTGTGGTTCTTGGGTGTATGGGATCGTCATATGATTGAGACGAGTTTCATTTCCTTCAAAGCTTAATGGTAATGTTGAGATGCAG
Organism: Sambucus nigra; assembly: GCA_949130495.1. NCBI lineage: Eukaryota > Viridiplantae > Streptophyta > Magnoliopsida > Dipsacales > Adoxaceae > Sambucus > Sambucus nigra. Next base: position 16,095,837 of record OX422211.1, on the reverse strand, counting down.
GAGTTTTAGAGTTTGTTGATGAGTTGGAGACGGTTGAGTGAGGTGGGTCTAGTAATTGGGAAGTTTAGTAAAGTAAGGAGTTGGATGAGAAGGAGGGCTTGGGTACTTGATTAGGGGGTTAGGGGGAGTAATGATTGACAAGGGAGGAAAGGGGAAGTGGTAAGGAAGTTGGAAGATGAGGATATTAGGTAAGGACAAAAGTCGCGTGTTCTAAAGCTTAAGGGTGATGTGGCGCGTGTCCCATAGGGACGGGGGTCCCAGTTGGAGAGAGAGTGAGTTACCGCTTTTTTCTGTTATATATGTTATTATCAATTAGGTTACTTGTTTTATTTTAAATTCCTTAATTAAAGTCCTTCAATATTAATGGGATGTGTCTTGTCCAACACATTGCCGAAGAAGTTTGACGCGTGGAGGAGTCTGTCAATAACGAATAGGATCTAAGCTTTGGTAGCATCACTCGCTTCACCAACCCCGACCCCTCTGGCCACCAACACCAACAACCTTGTCGTCGCTGACGGTGGTGACCACAGTTACCCAACCATCGTCCAGCAATATGACTCCCCGCTCTCATGGGTCCCATGTATCTTCCTAGTTACCTGAGCCAAAAGGGATCATCGACACCGTGAGCCACCTGGCACGCCACATCCCATGACTGCCCGCTACCAAATCTACCGTTGCCCATTGTCATTGCGTCTCCCTAGACTAGTTACAACCAATCTCGTTGGCTTACGACTAAACATATAACGCCTGCCCATCATTCCTCCGGCCACCCGTAATCCCAACTATGATTGGTCCTCCTGGATCTGCCTTCCCTACCCCTTTCCCCACTCATATTTTCCCCATCCATACCCCACCTAGCTAATTTCTCTGATTTCTAAGGATAATATATATACACAAAGTTTGCTATAAGGACTCCTTATTGTGCAGACCCCGATACATACCATTTTTTTCAATAGTAAAAAAATGAATTTTTTGATGAAACTTCGTGGATATGATGTCCACGCTTAGAAGATCATCTCCAATTTTTTTCATCAAAAAATTCAATAAAGAAACTCATTGAGATGAGGTAATGTGTAAAAAATGGTATAAATATTCATTTTCAATCGTTGAAATGTTCAGTCGGTGCCAGCCACTTTATTGATTGAATTTTTTTATGAAACTTCATGGATATGATCTTCTCACTGTCGAGATCATATCCACGAAGTTTCATAAAAAAATTCAATCAAAAAGTGAGTGAGATGATCATCAACATTTCAACAGTCGAAAATGCATATTTATACCATTTTTTTACATATCACCTCATCTAAACAGTTTTTTTATTGTCTTTTTTTGATGAAAAAATTTGGAGATAATCATCTTATCGTGGAGATCATATCCATGATCTTTCATCAGAAAATTCATTTTTTTACTATTTTAACAAGATGGTATGTACCGAGGTCTACACCATAAGGAGTCCTTACAGGAGGGTCTCTCTCTCTCTCTCTCTCTCTCTCTCTCTCTCTCTATATATATATATATATAATATTTTTCTTCAAAAGTCCCCCGAAAAAAATAGGATCTAAATAAAAATTAATTTTTGATAACTTTAATTTTCAATTTTCTGACCTGATTTTATGAGATTAATACCGACCTAATTTTCCCATAAAACAAAAACCAATCATTTCTTCCCAAATTATTTGAATATTTCGATCTTAAAATTTTCGACCGTTTAGGAAAATTGCCAAATTATGTAAAAAAATATCAATATTTTTATGAATAATTTTCTTTTGAATGTCAATATTGCCCAACGCTCCGATTATCTAATCACCAGAATCAGAATCAGTAAAGAATATTCCAAAAATGTAAAATCTAAAAGGAGTTTTAGGATGTAATCCATATTACGATGTTTTCTTGTTGATGGAGGGTTGTGTATACAATACAATTGTTGCATTCAACCAATATTTTCCCTGTATTATTATCAACAAGGAGAAAAGGGGAAAATGAAATAGTTAAAAGGAGTTAAAATGAAATTACCACAACACCGATGTCCATGTGACTGATATCAGTAGTAACACCAGCATATAGAAGGGCAAAGCTTGCCCCTCGGCTTACCATTAACCATCACCGAGAAATTCATTGAAGTCAAACACCCCCTTATGAAAGTCCTTAGTTATTTAGGTTTATCAATTAGTTATTTATTAGATTTAGGTCTTATGTTAGTCTTTATTATAATTAAGGCCATTATTCACTAATTGATTCAATAATAATGAGAGTTTAGTTGATTTTGTGCATTTACATCAGAGTGATGGACAAGAACTTTCATAAGGTGACCAACTCTCACTGAAGATTCAACCACGTGAGGAAAATTGTGATTGGGGAAACGAGTTTTTGAAGGAAAGAGACAGAAAGTGTGACATTAAACTTGGAAGAGTAAGAGTGAATTACTACTTCAGATGAGTTGGAGTTCAACCGTATTTTAAGGGAGGATAAAGAGCTGGTAGAAGGGCCCATTTATAGAGGAATAAGTTGTTCGTATGTGGAAGTCAATGTGTGTAGACAAAGCTCCAGGAGAAGTTGGTACCGTGGCGTTCTTCTAAAGATTGTTAGGCTATGGAGAGGGATGATATTAGACTTTCTATAGCACTTTTTAGCTCGTGGTCAGTATTTGAGAGAAGCTTCAATGCTTCCTTCATTACTCTTGTTCTGAAGAAGAGGGTGGGGTGGATGTGAGGGTTTCCATGCCTATTTCTGCATTAGACATTAGTTTAGTGGGGAGCTAAGAAAAACTGATTACTCCGCTCCAATTTTGTTAGGGTCATGGGTGGTATACAGATTTTGGATGCACTATGCATTTCTAGTGGCTCATGAGTGTGTGGTTTCTAGGTTGAGGAGCAGTTCTTGACTATTTGTAAAGCGACACTAAAAAGGCCTTTATGACCGTGTGAATTTTATTTTTTGACTTGTACATGTTGAGTAGGATCGGATTTGGGAAATGATGAAGATTGTGATTTAGAGATGGATTTACTATCAGATTTTGTGTTGGTGAACACAACACGTCAAAGGAGTTCTTTTCCCAAGATGCTTTCTCGAGGGTGATTCCATCTCTCCACTCTTATTTACCACAATGATGAACACGAGAAATGGAGGCTAGGATGATTAGTAGTTTTTGTATGGGGGAGAGGGATAATTCTCTGATGGGGATATCTTACCTTTTGTTTGTCAATGTCCCCAGCATTTTCTATGTGGCCGAAGAGGAGCATGTGCGGAGACAGAGTGACTGTTAATGAGCTACGTGTCATTGTAGGGAAGTGTGAGTTGATTTCAGTAGGAGTGGTCTCGAGGTGTGACCATTTAGTTTGTGATTGGGTGTAAAGTGGGGTTGCTGCCGTCCACCTATTTGGGGTTGCCATTGAAGTCTGAGTTTAGATTCAGGGCCGTTTAGGATTTGGTTTCAGAGTGGGCTGAGAAGAGGCTTGTAGGGTGAAGAGGAACTATCAATCTAAGGGTGACGTGATCGAGAGCACTTTGTGGAGCCTTCCTACTTATTATCTTTCAATTTTGTCGCTTCCTGCTTATGTTAGACAAAGGCTTGATAAACTTATGTGAGACTTTCTTCGGAAGTGGAGTGATGAGAGTTTTTAGGTATACCTTGGTGAATTAGGAGAATGTGTGGCTATTAAAAATCTAGTGCTTTAAAGTAAGGGTCGTTGGACATGTGGCTGTGGTGGTTTCTGTTGAGGGGAGCAGCATGTGAAGACGAGTGGTCGTTGCAAGGGTTGGCCTCATACATATCGGTTGAGGCTTTCGTACCAACCGCATTCCTTATGGTGGGGAGTAGAGCGGTAGGCAAGCACAGTAAAAGTTAATGTTGGGATGCCCCATTTGTATTTTTTGTACGTTGCCGAGGGCAGGGATCAAAAGGTGTTTTGATGGCATTGATACGATTCTGGTTAAGTTCGTTACATTTCTTAATTTACTAGAATATTTTTTTTTGATGAATTAGATAACTGAGCTAGTTTGCAAAAGTAGGTTATTTTCTTTCTACCTAGAAAAGCTATTACACCATTTCTTTGAATTTTTCTTTTTCCTATTTTATTTTGTAGTGTTGCATAAATCAATTGTATTATTTAATTGTATTATTGTTGTTGTTTCTATATGTGTACGTGTCAATTAGTTCAGTTACTAAAGTATAAGATGCTTGGTGATATATTCTCTAAAGAAGTTAATAACACGGGTATCTACCTAATTCTCCTAAATTGATCTAGTTTTTGCAAGATGGATCATATTTTTTTTTAAACATTATGCATTTTGTTGTAAAGTCCCCTTATTTTATTAGTAAAAAATATCATTTTGTCATTAATATGTCACTAATGGGTCTTTTCAGCAAACTATTGTTTGGGATCGATGTTATATCCCCACTCCGAGTTATGTGTTCCACATTTTAATGTACTTTAGTATCTTACAATTTTTGAGTCCTACATCCGTTATGAAGAGAAGAAGAGAATAATAAAGAAATGCGAGAAAGAAAAGATATATATATACTTTCTCATTTTTCTCCATCTCAATCAGATTTATGAAAACCTAGATACTCCCACCAATACGAAGTGTGGCAAGGGCCAAATACAATAATCTAATTTATATTAGTGCGTGTGTTTAAGTGTAGTATATATGTATACACATTTGTACCTGACAACGAGTCGTGTCGCGTTTTTTTGGGTCTTATTGGGCTTATGTCTAGATGGGTGACCTTTTTATTGTGTGGGAAAACCACATTCAAATTCGGCCTGTTAACTAAACGTGTCGTGCCGTATTCACCCGTTACAACCCATTAAGATAATGAATAATTTTGGATTGTATACGAGTTAATACATTAGCTAAATATTCAACACGGTTAGACTCATTTATTCGGTAACATTACTAAAACTCTTATTAAGTAATATTCACTATGAATAAGTTAACATTAAGCTACATAAACTATTTATAACACCCAAAAATATTTCTTATTTATTTAAATTAATGAATCTTAGCGGGTGAAGGGAGTCAACACTAATCCAATTCGTTAACTATCGTGTCTTATTGGGCAGTGATATGATCCGAAACCATTAAGGGTGCACCCATTAACTGATAACTTTCGTGTCGGTTCGTGTCGTACCATCTTGTTGTATGTCATTTTTCCAGGTCTATACACATTATATTGTACCCAAAATGATGTAAATGATAGTTCTAAGTGAACCTATGCAACATATCCCCAACGTACCGCATACAAGGTACATTAGCACACCACGCATCCTCACCACACCCGAAACAATCCACCTTCCTGGTAACATTGAGTTTCTTTCATTTAAGATTAGTTTAGGGGAATTTCTTGCATAACTGCATAGTTCATTTTTTTTTTGCATTATTATTGAAAATTGTCATTTTTAATTGTACCTCACCTAACTGCTTTTTCTTCCACTAAATATATCTCGTTTATTACATTCTAGACTGTTTCCGTGCTCCTCACTTTCCTTATGGTATTAATTTTTATATGATTATTTTTCAGGATCCTTATTTTATAATGACACGAGATGTTGCTCCTCGATTAGGTTATCAGAAACCTTCATTGATCAAATCATCGTTCTTTCCTGCCCTTCAGGTTTTTTATTTCAAAATTACAGATCCTTTGGTTCTCTAATTGTGTTCTTGACACACAGGTCCAAAGAGTTTAATTGATGAGTAGTTTGAATATGATGCATTTTTGTGTCACGGGCTTGTTCTTGCAAAGTATTTAAGGACTTCATATGCCTCCCCCCCTATTTTTTTTGCTTTGCGCTTAGAAGTTCATTGATTTTTTTGCCCGTATTGTTCCTGTCTACTGTTATTATCATTAATTTTGAAGTTGTTATCGTATCTCTTATTGACTTATATTGGTTTAGAATTCCCTACTTCTTCAATTTTGTCTGCAATGTAGTGACTTGGGATCAATTTGGGGATGAATTTCATTAAGTTTATTTGAAGGACATTTTTATCTTAATATATAGGCTACTTTCCATATGACTTCACGATGTGCTGTAATTTCATTTCTTAACTATATTCTATATCATATGAAGGGAAATAATTCCCCTTCTGTATGCCGCATTAGTTGAAAATTCATAATGGATGCATATGTCTTTATGGCTGTTGATCCTCTTACTTAAAGATGTAAAATCATGAAATTGTGTTAGAAGAAGCTAGGAATTATAAGTTGTAACTGTAATTGTGTAAAACGTGTATATTAAGTACTTGTATACGTACTTTCCATTATATATTTTAAGAGCAGTGTTCAAGCGTGTAGATCTGAGTGTACAATGAGGTCACTGATATACCCATATATACCCTCAGTCGCGTCGAGAGTGTCCTCCACTTGGACGAGGCCAAGATGATCTCTCAACCAATGTCAGATGACCCTCCAAGGGGCCGACCCCTCATCATGGTTCAGACAACCCTCCAGAGGGCCGACCCCTCATCATGCCCAAACGACCCTCCAAGGGGCCGACCCCTTCATCATGTCCTAGACAACCCTCCAAGGGGCCGACCCCTCATCATGGTTCAGACGACCCTCCAAGGGCCGACCCCTCATCATGTCCTTGATGACCCTACAAGTGTACGATAGTACGAGGCCCAAATTAGGCCAGGCTCACTGCCAGCAGGAACTTTGCACTCGACCTCATATCATAGGTCGAGGGTGATGTCATCACAGTGCATAATTTGGGAGACGCGGGGAACAGTGCGCGTGAGACTCATATGGCACGTGGAAAACCGTTATAACAATATCAACCCCTCACGTGAGGGAATATTATGTCATCATTAATCACAGGTGGCACCTCCAGGTGTCAGCAGGGGATTGGCTAGATCATAGCTCACATGCACCATGCATGCTTGGGGGGTAAACTACACGCCCCAAGACTTATATATACTTGTCACCTACAACCCTGCAAAGGGATCGATAATTGGTAACCCTAGCTAAAAATCTGCTTGTACACAATAGAGAGAGAGAGAGAGAGAGAGAGAGAGTGAGCTTATGTGCATTGTAGTATCCAAGGCCATTAGTGCCCTTACTTAGTGGATCACACACTCACAGTGGATGTAAGGCCTAATTGACTGAACCACTATACACCATTGCCTTATTCCTCTTATATTCATCCCCTTCTATACACATACATGCATATACCTCCATTGCTGCCATTGTTATCACTGTTTGAGCTCATTATCACTTATCTGGTGGTGCTTAATCTTAGCATCATCAGTCACTATCTTTAAGATAAAAGAGGAAGTGACCGATCTAAATGGATTATGAGCGTGTAGGTCCTCGATGCAAATTTGATTGAAATATAGCACCATGTAAATTAACGAAATAGCAATGATAAAGAAATGTGGTGCTGTGCATCTTTTATTCCTCTCTTTCTCGAGTTTAATCATCTAATTGTTATTTTCCATGCCATTACAAATTATTACAAAATGGCCTTATATAGAGAGAGCCAGGCTCCTGTGCACACCAATTTTTTGATATAGTAAATAATTTTTTTTAGTTGAATTTTGTGTGGTATTTAAACATTTCAATGAACCAACATAAAAAAAATTCGATTTTTTTGAGATTATTTTTTTAATATGGGTCATTTGGAATGTTTAAATATTACAAAAAAAATTCTAACTCAAAAATATTTGTTTAATATTTAAAAAAAATAGTTGTGCGCCAGCACATGTGCAAACTTGGAGTGCACAAGAGCCTACCTCTCTCTCTCTCTCTCTCTCTCTCTCTCTATATATATATATATATATATATATATATATACATATAGGAGAAAGCTCACCTATATCATGCTCTATACATCATCCATACATCATACCTAGTTTTAGGCCCAAAAAAACTTTTATTTTCAATTTTTTTATTTTTCATTTGAAATTAACTTTCGAATAAACCCATGTTCAAAAAATTAGGTCAAAATACATTTCGTATCTATTTTTAAAAAATCTACAAAAAACTGCTCAAAATACCTTGATTATAAGGGTCTGCGCTAGCAGTTTTTTGTGAATTTTTTTAAAATAGCTACAAAATGTATTTTGACCTAATTATTTGAATATGGGTTGATTGGAAGGTTAATTTCATGAGAAAAATAGAAAATTTGGGCAAAAAGGTTTCTTAGGGTCTAAAACTAGTTGTGATGTATACATCATGATGTAAGTGAGCCTTCCTCATATGTATGCATATATATTAGCAATTTATGTGATATTTCTGTGTTAAGAAGTATTCTGTATGCTTGACCACTCTGCCAAGTGTTGGCATATTTCAACCACGTACATAGATATTTGCGATCACCTTATTCGAGTATTTTATTAAATATTTTTTTTAATTGTTCCATCTTGATTAGCCCTTTGTCAGGCGTAACATAATTTCCATCATGCCTTCTACTCAATGCTTTTATTTGTGTAGTTGCTTATTGCTTCTATGCAATTTCATATATTACGTTCTTGTGAAGTATAACTTCTTTATGGATCCAAATATTTGCTGGGTGAGAATGGGAAAATGTCTACTAGTGATCCAAATTCTGCAATATATGTGACAGATTCTGGACAGGAAATTAAGAACAAGGTTCTTGCAATTCGTTTATGTTATTTCCATCTTACTTTAATTATGAACACAGTATTGAATACAAATCAGAATCTATTTTTTCCAACAAAAGCCAACTGTAACCCTATATGGAACTCGTCCGCACATGCTACAAATTCTTCGCAGATATATGCCCATTTTCTTGCTAGTCGTTACATCATTTATGATATTTTTCTTTTAAGTTGTATATGTTAATTTTACTTGCAGTAATTGTGTACAGATAAACAGATATGCATTCTCTGGTGGCCAAGATTCAATTGAGAATCACAGAAAGTACGGAGCAAATCTTGAGGTATCAAAAGTTATTATATTTCATTTTAATAATGAACTAGAAACTTGGACACTCACCATGCATGTGCAATGCGTGTCAAGATCATGTTGACCTCTAAGCATGGTCGCAAAAGAGTGAGAGGATATCAGAAGGGAAAATGGACAGTTATATGATAAACATATGGGTTGTCATAAGTGGTTGGAAGTAGTTTGGTATATATATATATATATATATATATATATATTCAAGTGAGAATTCTGATTAAAATATTATGAAATGTGCAATTCATTCTTTAGCACATTTCATAATATTTCATAATATTTTAATCATAATTCTCACTTGAATATATATATATATATATATATACAGTCCTGCTCTTGAGCGGACTAGTCCGCATATAAGAATGCGGACCGGACATGTGTCACCTAGCGATGAGCCCAGAAAAGAGAGAGAGTGTGCCTACAATTTAGGCGATAATTTCTAGGCACACCGTTAGGTGACACATATCCGGTCCGCATTCTTAAAATGCGGACTAGTCCGCACAGGAGCATTATTATATATATAATATATATGCCTCGATTTGAATTATCTGGAGAATGCCTTATATAGATATCCAATCTATCAAAAAGATGGACGATGAAACCTATTTCTCGATTCAATATAAGCTCAAAGAGGTGAATAGGGTCCAAACAATATAACGAGAGAGATATAAATAGCATGTCGGATTACGTCTATTCCTAATATATATATATATATATATATATATATGCTTTAATCTGAATTATCTGGAGAATGCCTTATATAGATATCCAATCTATCAAAAAGATGGACGAGGAAACCTATTTCTCGATTCAATAGAAGCTCAAAGAGGTGAATAGGGTCCAAACAAAATAATGAGAGATATTTAAAAATCATGTCTGATTAAGTCCATTTCTAATCCTAAATGCATGGTTCAAAGTCTCGATCTCGGTCCCCGTATCGAACGCCCAATTTTGAACTCGATTGCGGTATCGGGCTATATGCAAAGATACACTATTTAAAGAGCCCAAAATTTTTTGAAAAAAAATATAGAAAATTAATAAAAATTAATTAGATAAGTTCAAACCCATCATTTAATATGTGTAGCATTATCTAATTGATTATGCTAACACGCGTAGGACTTGTCAGCTGCAATATTCCATAATAAGTTAAAAAGATAGCAAAATAATTGAAGGGTTATTTGTTACTTGACATTATCTTTTTTATTATTGGTTGGGTGCCAGTTAATTCTTCTATATAAATAAAAAACTAATTTTGTAATAAAAAATGTTTTTTCCTAAGTGACTGCAAATTTTTTTTATAAACAACATACAGACTTTTTAAATAACATCCAATATCTTTCTTTTATATAACGTACAATTTTTTAAAATGTAGTAAGATATTTATTTATAATAAATTTTTCTAAAAATAAAAAATTGTTAGTAAAAAAATTCTAGAATATTACGTTTTTTTTTTTTATTTTTCAGAATATATATACACATATATGTATAGTATAAATATACATGTTTGCCAATTTTGTCAAAATTTCAAAAAACTGTATTTAAAAATAATTTTACCGAACATAAACCAATAATTATAAACACAAAAAACTGAATTTTAAAACTGTATCTAAAAACAACATTTAAATCGAGTTTTCAAAATAGAGAACCAAACAAGACCTTACTTTTTTTAGTTTTAAAAATATTACTTTTTTAAGTTTTCAGAATATTAGAGTACTTATATTAAAGATGTACAATATATGTAGAAAGAGTAGTGTTTTTTCAGAAATACTACCAATTTGTTAAAGATCTACATCAAGTTTTAAAAAATTAGTACTAATTTATGTACAACAAATTTTTATGAAGTCTTATTACTAATTTTTATGTAATAATTTTTTTTTTATACTAAAAATGTTCAAAAGATGTAAAAAAAAGAGAGGTCAATTTGATGCTGAAGATAATTGTAACAACAATTAAATCTTTAAACCTTTTGGTCTCTTAGCAAATGTGAGCTGTAAACACGGTTTAAAGTCTTGGTATCAGTCCCGGTATCGGACACTCGATTTTCAACTCGGTCGCGATATCGGTTGCGTTATCGGGCGATACGGAAAGATACGCTATTTAGAGAGCGCAAGAAATTCCGAAAAAAATATATAAAATTTTTTAAAAATAAGATTAACAATATGTACCAATCATATATATTCAAACCATTATTTAATATGCATTACATTGTACGATTAGTTATTCTTAAGAGCGGCAGACTTGGCATATTGCTAACGTACTATTTTTTTTTAATTATTTAAAAACTCTAAATAATTACGTATTACTGACTAATTGTTGATTTTAATTTATGTAAGAGGTTGTTTGATTGTCATGGATGAGACTAGACTTATGGGGATATTTTTTCCCCCGATCTTTGTCTCTTCCATTTTTGGACAGCATTATGTGACATTATATTTTGATAGGATATTTTGATCCAAGTTCAAGTACTTTTATGTACGGTGAATGTTATTAGTTTTATATTAGTGACATTTTAATTTTATTGTAATTGTTTAATTTAATCTTAGTGTGTAAAATTATTTTGCATATATATGTTATGTGTACAAACTTATATAGGTCGTGTTTTTGTAAATGTTACAATATATTTTAAACAATAAAGAAATATCGTAAAAGATTAAAATTCTATCAAAAAATAAAAGAAAATATGACAATGTTCAAATAATGATGCATTTTTTTCCATATTACTTGGAAAAATTATATAAGGTGGCAATAATTTTCACAACATTTTTTTTGTACAAATAAATATTTTGTAAAAAAAATGTACAAAGAAATGTCTTACAAAACGTATTTTTGACATCTATTTACAAACAAAATTAAATAATGTTTCGGAGAAAAATGTTTTTTGGATACAAAAATAAATGTCAAAAGGGTAAAAAAAATGTGTCGTTTGAATCAGTTGTCTCGGCCGATATCGCGGCGAGGCGTCTCGGAATCAGTTGTCTCAGTCGATATCTCGACGAGACAACACGATTCAGTATTTTTTTGAAACGCCTCTCTGTATCGTATCGGTACCCTCCGATTCCGAGTTGACTTGACCGATACTTTGAACCATGACTGTTAAACAAAGAACAGAAAAAGACACGTGTTAAAAATTTGGCTCACAAAGAGACGTTTTAAAAAGTACACTTGTGGGAAGAGAACACAACAGTATTCTAATGCAGCTTACCAATCCACTATAAACATAACATCAAATGAACCTAACATTTAAGTACTGTTCTCGGTCCAACTTTGACCAAATAAAACTAAACAAATAACCTTTTGGACCAAAATAGATATAAAGGTTTTCTCCAACCCTACAGCTTTGATCACAATGTCACCAAGTGATTCTGTCGGAAGTTTCGACCTTGAGATTCTGATGATCGGTCCCCGATTCCAGAAAAATCCAAGTTCACTGCTTTAGCTTCCTCTTTTTCATTTATTTTTCTTCTTACGGGTCGTGTCCTTGATTTTTATTCTAAAGTTGTGTTGGTTGAGATTCACCAAATATCGTTTTTATCGGCCACAATTTCTGCGATATGGAACCATTGCGCCGATATATTGGCGATATGGGACGGTTCAGCTAAAAGTCGTAAGAAACTGGAATTGGGTCTCAGAATCGTCTCACCAAGCTACGATACCGAATTGACTTGGCTGAGACTTTGAACCATGCCTAAATGGAATCTAAGGATGTAGGGATCCATATTTAAACATAGCATCTATTTAGATACGCTCAAATGGGATTCTACATCTTGAAACCAAGCCAATTTTGGAGCAACTTCATAATACTGAAATCAACCAGCAAAAAGCATTAACGTTGAAAAGATTAATGAACCAACTGTTGTACAGTAGAGTTGTAATTCACTAGTTACTCCATATGCTCGCCAAAGCTAAAAAAAGCGGTTATTTGTATTCCTCAGAATTTTCAATTATTTCTTCAATTAAGAAAACGAAAGAGAATAATTGAATCATAATTCTAGGCATTCTCTCTTAGCCCATTTAGAAGGATCTCATCTCATAATTATCCATGACTGTTTATGTTTCTAGCATAATATATATATATATATATATATATATATATATATATATATATATATATGTGTGTGTGTGTGTGTGTGTGTGTGTGTGTGCCAGTTTTCCCTATTTTCAAATTCAACATGGCATTGGACTACTTTATTGGGTCTGTTAGTTCCAGTCATTTTCTTAATGTTCACCGTGTCCATTCTCATATCTCACTAATACTCTCTTTCTCTCTCTCATTTTTCTTGAATGTTATTATACTATACAGGTAGATATACCAATAAAATACCTTGGGTTTTTCCTGGATGATGATGCAGAACTTGAACAGATAAGGACAGTAAGATGATAATAATAATAATACCATTGTATTACTATATTTAGTTCTTGCATAATCAATATTTTCAACACAACAAAAATTGTTGGTGCTGTGATCTTTTCTGAATATTTTTTATTTGAGTTACCTTGTTTCAGGAGTATGGTGCGGGACGCATGCTTACAGGTGAAGTTAAGAAGCGACTTACTGAAGTTCTAATAGATTTAGTGGAAAAACACCGTAGGGCTCGGTCAGCAGTCACTGATGAGGTATTGTACCTGCACCCTTTAGTGGAAAGTTTGTTTCGATTTCTTCTACCCAATTTCATGACTTAATACAACCACTTAACACGAACCCAGAGCGAGCCGCTTCGATACCACTTTGATGTTATATGTGAAAGAAATATTATCAAACACGTAAATTAGTGTTTCACCTCTTTAAAACCAATATTCATAATCAAATCAAAGTGATTACAAAGGGAGGCTTGACTTCTATACATGGCTAAAGGAGTCTTGTGAGAAAGACACGTATTTAAAAAAATACAATTATTTGTTGTGCGTTATTAGTATCTGTTTGACTTGTAGCTGTTTGAAGGACTCATTATTTGATTATTACGAAGCAGACCCTAATGAAATGATGTTTGTCTTGTTCTTTATAAAAAAAAATTATAAGTAAGCAACGTATATTAAATGAGGCTGCTTGCGGAAACCTGTATACAAAATATATACAAAGGTCTAATAGATGACCGTAAACCAGAAAAAAGGTTAAGGATATAAAACCCTCCCAAATATCCCTCGACACCAAAAAACACCACAAAACAAACAATTAATTCCCTAACCCAAAAAACTAAGAAGAATTGAATCGTAGAGTGTGACTCCTCCCCGAGTCACATGCAAAGAGCTCAAAAGAGTATAACGGAGTTTTACTGGCTCAATCTCTTCTCCCTCAAAGCACCTCCTATTTCTCTCAATCCAAATCGTCCTAAAAATGCATAAATGAACCCTTTTCCAGAAAACATTTCCCTCCTCCCTCCTGCCCTATAACCCCAAGCTACCATCTCCTTTCTCAATAACTCTGTGCCCACTCATTTCACGCTAAAAATGGAATAGATGATCTCTCAAAGTCAACTTACTACCCAACAATGTAACAATAAATGATTAGCCGTCTCCTCGGCATGCTTACACATATAACACTTACTATCCATGCGCCTACCTCTCTTCTTATGTCCATCCAATGTCATAATTTCCTCTCACTGCAATCCAGGCATAGAATGCTACGTTTGGTGGGGCTCGCATATGTCAAATACAAAGTCAATCCCTTCGCTACACACCAAATCAGCATAATAAGAGCGTACTGACAATAACCCCTTCTTGCTACCTCTCCACCACACACAATCCTCACCCCTCGAGGTAAACCCGTTTTACCCACCCAGTCAATCAAACATCTCCTCTGCCTCCACTAACTCCCAATCTCGGAGCCTCCTTCTAAACCTAGGATTCCATTCTGCACTTTCTAATCCCTCCAAGTATGCCTCGCCTCCGATCCTTCCCTTCAACTCGCAATGCGGAATATCCCAGGAGACACGTCCTCTAAAGATCGATCTCCCCCTAAAAGTTACCTCCAAAACTAAACCATCTCCTCATTCTCCCCCTCCCCTCGATAATGTGCTTCCACAATCCCACCTCGTGTAGAAACCGCCTTTCTTCGGATCCCCACCCATTGAGACCTAACCCAAATCTCTCCACCACCACCACCTTCCTCCATAACCAATCTGCCTCATGGAGGAACCCCCATAACCACTTCCCTAAAAGAACTTTACTAAAACAAGCGAAATTTCTGACTCCCACTCCTCCCTCCGTCCTTCATCGGTTTGCAAACATCCTCCCATTGCACCAAACTTTACTTGAAGCCATCTTCGTTCCTGCACCACACAAATTTCCTCATTAATGTCAATCTATTCCCTTAACAAAAAAACTCCTCTTCCATCCCCTCAACTTTCTATCCACCCTCTTAATAACCAAATCCCAAATGAATTTTTTTGTGAAAGAAACACTCAACAGAAGACCCAAATAAGTAAACGAGATGGAACTCAATTTATAACCAATCACCTCCGTTGATGCATTGAACCCCCTCTGCCTCCCCTACAGGAATCATCTGACACTTTTTCACGTTGATATGCAATCCTAATGCTTCCTCGAAACCCATCAAAATCAATTTGAGACTCCTCAGTTCTGTAAAAAATAATGGTGTCACTGGCAAATAAAAGATGCGACAAATAAAGGATGGGACACTATGCACGTAGAGCCTCGTTGATATTTCCCATTTTAAAACTGCTCAGCCTACCTATCTCCGCTGCCTTCGCCAAAACAACTCCATTACCCAAATAAAAAGAAATGGCAAAAGTGGACCCTTGGGCGTAACCCACATGAGCTAGGAAAAAAGCCTTTCGATGACCCATTGACCAATACCGAATACATAATAGAGGTAATGAAACTCTCCATCCATAAACATCACTGTTGATCAAACCCTATCCTCGCAAGCAGACCAAACAAAAAATGCCAATTCACATGGTCATAAGCCTTCTCAATATCAAGTTTTACACAAGTCCTTACACCGTACATCTCAATTTCATCTCCACACATTTATTCTCCACTAGTGGTGCATCCAATATTTCCTTCCCCTTACAAAAGCATTTTGAGCCTCAGATACAATAGGTTTTAATAGTCTCCTTAATTGGCTGACAACACCTTAGTCATTAGCTTATAAATACTTCCTACCAAACTAATTGGCCGAAATTCTCACATCCACCCTCCTCTTTTTTGGGGAATCAATGGAATAAATGAAGCATTCAAGTTTTGTTGAAATCTACCTCTCTCGTGGAACTCACAAAAAAAGGCTAAAACATCATTATGCACCACTAATCAACATTTCTAGAAGAAAGCCATCGAGAATCCATCTGGCGTCGATGCCTTATCCCCCCTCGTAGACTTCAACTCTAATACCACTTGCTTCGAAAAAGGTCTCTCCAAATCCTAACTGTTTCCCTGCGAAAATGACTTCGAACTCCAACCCATCTAGCGTCGGTGTCCACTCCTCTTTCGTGAGTAGAGCTTAATAAAGTTCCTTTATCGTTGTCCTAAACTCCACCCCATCCACCACAACCTTTCATTTACGATGATAGTTGGTTGTCCTATGAAATAACTTAGTGTTCTTATCTCCTTCCTTCAATCACAACGCTCGGGATTTTTGTTGCTAATAAAGCTCCTCTTGAATCATTTTCTGCCCCACTTCTATTTTTCTCTCCTCCCTCCTCAACCGTTCTTCGTTAGACAATAAACCTATCACCTCCTTATCATCGAGCTCCTTAATCTATCCAAGACCTTTAACTATATAACCCCCCACATCCCTAAAGAACTATTTATTCCACTTTTTCGGATCCTTCTTGAGAAAAAGGAGTTTCTTAGCCAATATAAAACATGTGGTTCCTTCCCACCTTCCCACCACCTATTCACTCTTCCAATGAATCCCTTTTCCTTTAACCACATATTCTTATATCTCAACGGGGTCCTCCCCTTCGTCCCCGCTTCTCACTCTAAAAAAATCAGAACATGATCTGAAGTTAATCTAGGAAATCCCAATTGCATGGCTCCTGGAAAGTGCTCCTCCCAATATAATGGTACCATAAAACGGTCCAATCGAGACCGCATGGTGGATTCCTATTACTAGAACAGGTAAAAGGACCTCCAACCAATGGCAAACTTTAAGCGGGGAGTGTGTTAGGGTGAATCTGGTACATGGTCCCCCATGTTTAACTCGCAAGGGGGAGTCCAAAGGGATCGTTTATGTCGAGGTTCAGGATTATAAAAGAAAGGACCTCCAACCAATGGTAGATAAACCAATTCCATGTCATCATTTAACCCCTAAAACTCCCTCATCGGTCTAGTCAATCTCGGCCCCCTACTTCACTCCCCCACAAAATGCACCACATTAAAATCCCCACCCATGCACTATGAGAGCCCCCACCTCCCTCCTAACTCTTCTTATAACTCCCATCTTATATAATCATCGACTCATACACCCCCAAAAAGCTTCATCGAAACTTGTCTTTGGCACCCAAACAAGACAGATAATGGTTCCCAACGAGACTGTCCACCAGCTCCACAAGTCTACTATCTCCTAAAATCATCACTCCACCCAATGCCCCTCGAACTTTGCGTAACCATTTTACTCATCTTACTTATTTTGGTCTCATATAGACACAAGACATCCTGTCTCCACAAAGAATTTGCCCGCCTAACAATATTTCTCTTATCAGATTCGTTTAACCCCTTAACATTTCATGATATGATTCGCATCTTCATTCACATCAATTTTCTTCCTTTCTCCTTCCCCTCCCACCGCCTCCTTCGCTCCCCTCATAATTAATGGACCATTTCAATTTTCAAAGCTCACTATTTCTCTCTCTGATTTTCCTTTCCCGATAGCCCACCAATATCCCTTTCCTTCTCTTTACCCCTCTCCACTTCCTCTCGATATTCTTGAATAATTTCCATGATTTCTTCTCGTTACCTTCATATGACACTCCCAAAAACTTCCCGAACCTACCTATGATCTCCTCAATCCATTTCTTTACCCCCTCCTCCTCATCTCCCAAATCCCCCTCTGACGGATACGGGTGGAAGTCTCCTGATTCAAGATGAATCGTCCCCCTTTTGCTAACAAAATCTGGATCCTCCACTGCCCCAAGAAATTCGACATCTCTCCATCCTCCCCAAAGAGCCTTTTCCTCAAGTTAACGATATCTTCCCACAAAAGTTGCACTTCACTATAATGATTGACCCCTCTTTCCCACCAACCCTCCCAATCATCTTCTAACCACCGATTCACGAAAACAATATTAGAGGGTGTATGCTCACCCTCCCCACTCGCCCTGCTTGACTCGTGCACTTCAAAAGAATGTCTTGCCCCCTCATCTCACTCGCCCAACGTAGTATTCTCTGAAGGGACCAATGCCAACTCCTTCCCTCATTCATTTTTCTCGCCTCCACGTTCTACAGTCAAAGCTTCCTTATAAATAGCATTTTTTTTTTGGGGGGGGGGGGGTCTATACTTTGGAAAAAAATTTGCTATTCACCTTTCTAGACGGTGCTGTAAATTTCTTTAAAGTAACTTTGGGCCTTTTCACCTTCCAAGTTGTATTAAACCGGGCTCTATTAAAATTAAATTTTTTGGGACCATGAATGGAAGAAAAAAATCTACCATTCTCAAATTCTATGGACTTACACCCCTCGTTAGCCCCCCCTCCAGAAGTCATCCCGACATTAGCAAGAGTAAAAAATGAGGTTTGACCGGTCCTACTACATGGAGCTACACTCCTGTTTTAACCGCACTGCCCTTTTCTTTTGAGTTGAAAACCTCTCTCATTGTAAACTCAAGACAGCTGGGTCCCAACGCATTCAAATCCATGGCCTTATCTTAACTTATATTCCAATCACGTTGCAATAATTCTGACCTTCCTTTACCTCAACAGTAAAGTCAACAACAATAGTACTTGTCCAGACGTCTTTTTCTCGAGGCTACGTCCCACGCGTGTGGGACTCAACCAATGCGATATCTTGCCCTCATCTGCACTTTCCGGCGCTGGACTTAGACAAATCATCTGAGAAAAATAAAGCCAACTACTTTTTTGCCCAAATCGGCAGCTCAAACAACCAACCACCAGCTCCGATTCTCACCTTCTCCATTATTTCTCACCTCTGGTTTTACCAAAATACTAGCTTAACGCAACTCTAAACCTGCCTTGAGTGTTCTCGTTTACATTTAGAAAGCCACCTCATCTGTATCCTACGTCTCTAAAAACATCTAAGGCCTACCACCCATGTCCATAGAATTTTCGGCTTGCTTGTCGTCTTTGAGCAACACCCAAATGGATGCCATCATTAAAGCCAAATGGGGTCACCTTAGAACACCCAATCCTTTTTCTGCAAAATCCGATCCGCCTCCTGTTCTAATTAAAAACTGAACAAAAATAAAGAAGAGTTCAAACACCGAACCTCAACACCTCCTGTAAGTTTCCATCTCTCCTTAACCCACCTCTCCAACTTCTCGACAGGTGGCGGCAGCAACATAGCTGGGCTTCCCACACGATCCACCAAAGCTCTCTGAAAAAAACTTACTCTTGATTGACAAGAGTCATCTTTAATGATAAAATCATCCATCATAGATGGGTCTACATGAACATTAATGGATGAAGATGGCCACGTCTCTACTGTTACGTCTTGAAGAAAGGACCGGTTGACCGCCTCATTTTGTTGCCCGAGAACATCCTCCTTTTGCCTCTTAATTTTCAAACATGAAACCACCGGTTCAAAACCTTTGAAGGCATCCCTTGCATACTCCCATCTTCTTCCTTTGCACAATTCCGGCAGCTGAAAAAAAACTCGAGATTTTCCCTCTTTCACAACAATGATGAACCAAGCCTCCTTTCTTCTAAAAAGAAGCTACAAGTGATTATCTCCCCTATTCTTACTCCATCTTCTATAAAATCTTCCTTCTCTCCCTGATGCCTCCCAAAAGCAAGAACTCGGATAAAACACCTCCCCCTTTACAAAACAACCTTCTCAAGAATAACCTCTACCTCTGTCAAAAAATCTGATGTTATAGCTAATTTCCTTGCATTCTTTAACGAGTTCAAATGATTTCCAACCAGCTTGGAAGAACACTTCCTCACTGTTTGTGCTAGTTACGACTATAATTTGTGTTTATCGGTTTTATATTAAACTTATATCTTCTGCATTTGGAAATTATTAGCAATGAGAATTAAACTCATGCTCTGCCCCCCTTTTCTAATCAGTGACTGGCTTGTCTTACTGTTGTTTTCTAGCTAAAATAAAAATTGAGTCATGTTAGTGAATTGTTCACGGGTTTCAGTGTTTGGACTGGCTTGGCTTACCATTGTTTTCTAGCTAAAATAAAAATTGAGTCATGTCTTTGAATTGTTTCTCCCGGTGTTATATCTTTCTTCATGATACTGTAGCCAATCCTCTCGTACGACTTACCTGCACTTGAAATACACTTTGACCAAATGATAAATTATAGATTCAAATTTAAAGTCATTTTAATTTAATAAGGACTTTCCAATTTTAATTATATTATTGACTGCAATTGATCTACCAATCGGGACCTTTACTCGATGTTAATATTTGTATTGATCGTAATGTACCTTTATGTTTCTTTCTTTATGTTCAGATGGTTGATGCATTCATAGGAGTAAGACCCCTTCCAAGTATGTTCAACTGAATTGAGAGACTGGGATTTTTTATTTTCTTCTGGAAGATTCAAAGATCTAAAGGTTCCATCTTCCGATTGTGAGAATTGCTTCACTTACATTCATTTGTGCAATTTGGTGAAGCGTTCTCTTATCTATGTTTATGATAGAAAATGATCTGAACAAAACTTCATGATAATTTATTTACAGCATTTTTCGTGGAACTTATTTTTGCATTGTACTCTGATGTAAAAATATTGAACTAGTTGAAAAGATCCTTTTGAAAATTCACCAGGAATAAGTGGTTGGTAGTTATTTCTCTTGAAACCTTATTAATAATTGATGTTGGGAAAATCTTCCAGTTAAAATTTGTGATACAAGAAGCACAAGTACCCACAGAACATAAGATGTATGTGGTTCAGTTTTTGTCTTGACTTATGCCCACGAAAACGGGTTGTAATATCTTTGTTGCAGGCTGCAAGTACAATCTCTCTCTGACCCCCTCAGCTAGGGTGGAAATTTTTGACATGATCCATTAACACGACACGAAATCGATGTCGGTTTAACTGGGTTTGGGTTTACTCTTAACGATTTTGGGTCATAAACGGGTGAATCCGCCAGACCCGTTAAGAAAACAAACCAGTTTCGTGTATATTCGCGAAACTTGTTAGAGACCCATTTAATTACGAATCATGTGACCCGCCACCCGTTTACAACCCACCACCCGTGTTTAACTTTTCACGCATTTATGCCCACCCAGTTGACACGTTTACAAACCGTTTACCCTTTCACAAGTAGCAATGCAATTCAAACATCGCACATTGATTTGTAACGAAATTTGTTCATTCTTAATTAAGTATAAGTAAGTTGTTTCCTCTTTAGGTTTATAAAGTAAACGGATTACCGGGTGAACCAGGTTAAACGGATGAACTAGATTAAACAGGTCAACCGAGTTAAATCGGTGAATTGGATTAAATGAGTCAATCGGGTTAAACGGGTTGAAGTCATTCGTTTATTTAATGGGTGTAAACGAGTAGTGTCGTGTCACTCGTTATGTAAACGAATTGTGTATGAATTTAATTTTGTCACCCGTTTAATAAACGAATTGTGTTTGGGTGATTGGATTTTTGATACGTTCATTTATCACCAGACACGAACTTGACTCGACATAATCCATTACCACCCTTACCCTCAACTTTTTATTGTATGACTTTATAAATGAAGAGTTTGCCATTTATAAATTAGGCTTTATAGTACAATAGAATACTAGTCTAAGTAGCATCAATTAGTAATCCT
This sequence comes from Sambucus nigra, assembly GCA_949130495.1. Taxonomy (NCBI): domain Eukaryota; kingdom Viridiplantae; phylum Streptophyta; class Magnoliopsida; order Dipsacales; family Adoxaceae; genus Sambucus; species Sambucus nigra. The sequence continues at coordinate 16,074,012 of OX422211.1, read as the reverse complement.
TAGTCGCTTTAGATTCATCCTCATCCCTTGTGTGGGAGTCGATCTCCTTCGAAAATATTCTTGACTCATTTCATTGGTTGTTGAGTCAGTTTGTCTGATATGATTCTTTCTCTGTTAAGGCCTTTGACAATTGACTTAGGTTGAAAACCCTGCAAGGTAGTCATCTAGTTGCGGGGATAAATTTTCCTCATTATTAAGGATGGCAACAGGGGGGATTGAGGGTGGGTTTTCAAAGATCCCAACCCGCCTAATTTAATAAACGAGGAGGGGCGGGGCTATATTATTTAAATTTAACTCCTATTCCGCCTCATTTAATAAATAGTTTTTTTTTAAAACCCATACTCGTTCCTAAGTCATTAATCAGATTTTAAAATCCATCCCATTATGGTCGGGTCAGATCGGATCGGGGCTCCTATGTGTTTCAATCTGTGAGATAGTTCCCTAATTATCAATCAATGTTTCCACATAGTTTTTTTTTTAAATTAATCAAACAAATCTTAAAAATATTCGGAATATATATGAGGCAGACCCTCATATATACAAAGTTTACATACTTGCTGGCATAAATCCATTTTAATAAAATATTAAAAAAAATATTTTTGAGTTGAATTTTTCATGCGATGTTTAAACATTTCAAGGGATCAATACAAAAAAAATCAACTCAAAATAACTTTTTTTGCTATTTTTAAAAAATCGGTCAAACATTCACGACTTTTAAAGCGCTTTAAATGTTATAGAGGTTTGACTGATTTTTTAAAAATGGCAAAAAAAAAAGTTATTTTGATCTAATTTTTTTATATGGGTCCCTTCAAATATTTAAATGCCATATAAAAAATTCAACTCAAAAATATTTTTTTTACTATTTAAAAAAAAATCGGTATGTAAACTTGGTAGGTATGAGACCCTATATATATCCATATAATATGGAGTAAAGGTCTTTTACTATTCAGCCTATGTAGGACATTTTTTCTTTTTATGTATGATATTTTTTCTTTTCATGCCCATGCATGAATGTCATGCTAAAAGTTATTTTTTTGTGTGTTAAAGGGTTGTAAACGGTTTTTGTTTTTTTAAAAGGGGGATTTCTTTTTATTAAATATATATATATTTTTTAAAAAAATATATTTTTTAAAATAGTTTTTTTTAAAAATAGTTTTTTTTTATTTTTAAAAAAATTATTTTATTTTTTTAAAGGTGTTTTTTAAAAATGAACTGGGTTTTATCACGGGAGAAAATTTATCACAGACATCCGCTAGTATATATATATATAAGTCAGCAAGATCGAGAAAGATAGTAAGAGTGAGCGGTTGGCTATTTTTTTGGGTACTTTAGTTTTAGTTTTTTTTAATGTGTGTATAGATATGGTTTAATCATAATTAACATACATATAAAGAATATTTATGTAGGCATAAGTAAACGGGACATGGCGGGGGGGGGGGGGGGGGGGGGGAGGGGGGGATTTTATTTAAATCAATTCTTGACCCCCCCCCCATTTAATAAACAAATTTTATTTTAAAATCCATATCCACTCCTACTTCATTAATCGGGTTTTAAAACCCGAACCATTAGGTTTGGGTTGGGGCTCCTATGGGTCGGATTAATTTTCCATCCCTACTCATTATCGGCTCCCGATCTTACAATTTTGGCTTTCATCATTATGATGATTATGGGAGCTTTTGTCTTCCTAAATGCAGAACATGTCATCTATGCAATTATTTTGCAAGGTACATGTGGGATGTCTGTCCTATTTGTAAAGTGCAACGCTCTATGAAGATTTGAGACATTGATTTGGGTAAAAATACCTTTACTCCCTATCTTTTCATGCACTTTTTTTTGGGTAGAAAACAAAAACAGAGGCTCGACACGCGGGGGGGGGGGGGGGGGGGAGTCAACGTGATCTTTCCATGGTCATACCGGAAACATCTTCCTCAATGAGTCGAGTGAGTTGGTCCTGGATATCTTCGACTTCCACAAAATAATCTTCTTGCTTCCTACCTTCATTTGAGAGCCAATTTGCGCACCGATTACCCTCTCCAAGAACATGCCCGACGCTAGCTCCAATGATCTTCATAAATTTGATACAGTCCTCGATGTTGTTTGCCAAAGGGTGATTTGTATCTTCCTCTTTGTTGATGAGGTCCACCGCTACTCGGAAGTCCGAATCTAGCTGGGCATGATTCCAACTTCTCTCACGATCAACATTCATGTTTCCAACTTCTCTCATGATCAACATTCAGGCCAAAATGGATGCCTTCGATCTCCGCACCGAGTGCACATGAACAACCCTGCAACTTGCCATAAAATCCCATGACCTATCTACCATGATCATCTCTAGCAAGGCCTCCAAAAGCTCCGGTTTTAGTTGTTTCGTCCCAATTCCCATTTGTGCTGATTTTAATAATGCCTGTGGAAGGATGAAACCAAGAAATGAGAAGAGTATGACCCACCCGTACTTGAGACTCATTTTAGCCAAAAGCTTATCGGATTTCAACCCTAAGCTTTAGGTTAATATGCGTAGTCAAATACGGGGGACTATCTAAGTTATCGAAAATAAATTTATTACAGGTGCCAAATGTTCCACAAGTAAAATATAAGAAAACATACCAATTATTGTCCTCGTGATGCCATATATTTCGATAATCCATTCATGTAAATTAAGAAACATACCTCTGTCCCAAAGATGATTTCCTCCACATTATGACATAAGTCAGATTCATTATTATCAGTGAGGCTAACAACTCTATGGACGTTAGTGAGGAGTTTGTCATGAAATATGAGCCACATGAATGTCTTAAGTTTATGAGGGATTTTGAGCCACCAAATTTTACTCCAGTTCTCCTGGGGGTGGCTAGTTGAGATCAAACTTCATGAGGTAAAGGTAGCACGATTTAATGGAGGATTTCCCATTTGTACTTGGGCCTCATCTAGGTTTATCAAGCCTATTGGCCATACGAGGAAGAGGGGTGGCCACAATATCCATTACTATTTTTGCGTTGAATCCATTCTAAAATTCACATCCCATTTTCCATCCATGAACATAAGGGAACTGACCCACTTATTTTCATCTCTTCCAATCTCGCTAGCCGGTGATATAATGCTACTCCCACACTACCAGTCCTCAAGAATGTGCAGGGACATGACCATTTAGTGTTTTTACATAAGGTCTTACAGCACGAGTAGATGTTTTTCCACACATGGGACGCGTTAGCTTTCTTCAGACAATTTCTAGGGTTGGGGTCCCTGGAGTACTTGTTTTTCAACACTTGGATCCATAGGGGGTCCTTTTCAGTCATAACTCTCCAACCAAGTTTAGCGACAAGCGCATGATTATTAAGATCGCTTCTACGTAACCTCATGTTCCCACTTTGTTTGGACTTGCACACCCTCTCCCACGTAACGAGGTGAACTTTTCTAAGATTTTCGTAGTCCCCTCATAAAAATTTCCTTTTAATTTTGTCAATTGGGGTGCAAATACTCTTGGGGAGCAGTGTCGTTCGCATGGACTAGATGGGGATAGTGGAGGAGACTGATTGGATCAGGGCGGTCCTACCTTCTAGAGAAAGAAGTTTCGATTTCCAACTCGTGAGGCTCTTGTAGACTTTTTCTACAATCTCTTTGCAATGGCCTTTTCCCAATCTATCATGGTCAAAGAGGGTGCCATGGTAAGTGCCCAAATTAAGTGTGATGGGTATGCCCCATAAGTGGCTAAGCTTTAGGGCTTTTCCACGCGAGAGATTTTGGGAGACATACATTTTGGACTTTTTGAGATCAACTCTGGAACGATAAATTACAAAACTCATGAATGGTCTCCATCACCGTCGCACACGAAGCGGGGGTGGATTTTGAAAAGAGAATGAGGGCATCAGCAAAGAAAAGATGGGATATGTGGGGCCTACGGGGGGATGGCTTTAACCCTTCCCAAGTTTTGTTGTGAACCTTAGAATATACCATCGATGAGATGAATTCCATGCACATAACAAAAAAGGTAAGGGAAGAGAGGGTCTCCCTGGCATAACCGCCTGGTGGGTTTGAACTTTGGAAGGGGGTGTCGTTCCAAAGGATAGCTATAGAACTATATGTAACACAACTAAAGATGAGTTTAGAGAGATTGTCACTGACCTTAAACCACCTAAGGACTTTACTAAGGAACTCCCAACTCACCCTGTCGTAGTCTTTTTCAAGATCGATTTTAAAGATAAGTCCCCCATTCTTACCTTTCTTCTGGAGAGAGTGTGGATAATCTCTTGGGTAATAATGAAATTGTCCGAGTTTTGTCTCCCCGGGAGGAAGCTGGCTTGGTTTGGGCTAATAAACTTGAAAAGGATGGCTCTAAGTCTGTTAATAATGATTTAGCCACAATTTTATACGACACATTGCCTAGAGTGATGGGTGGAATCGGTTAATCAATTCGGGGTTCTCTATTTTAGGGATAAGGGTTATGTGGCTCTCATTCATGCAGTCAGGGATCAACTCAGAGATAAAACACTCATTAATGAACCTAACAAGGCAAGGGTTGATGAGGTCTCACAAATGCTGGTAGAAAAGGGGTTGAGCCCCATCAGGGCCCGGAGCCTTAAGGGCTTTCATACTAAAAGTTGATTTTTTGATCTCATTTAAACAAATGGGGGAGTCGAGGGTAATATTTTGGTGGGAAATCAAAGACATGATGTTTGCCTCATGTAACCGGGAGACATAATCTCGAGAAGGGGGGGTGGGTCGACAACAAAAATATTTTTAAAATAGTTATTAATATGATCCAATAAGGCATTGTGATTCTCGATCCACTCCCCGTTGATGTTAAGTCTGTCAATTTTATTTCTTCCCCTACATATGATGGTGGATGTGTAGAAGAACTTAGTGTTACTATCTCCCTTCGACAATTATTGAATTCTCAATTTTTGAAGCCAAAAAATTTCTTCATGTTTTAGAATCGTATTATACTCGTGTATGAGATTCCGCTCCAAGGTATCCAAACTATGGGAAAAAGGAGTTCTCTTAGGCAATTTGAATACCTTTGAGCCTTCTCACCAGTCTATTGTTATTTTTAAAAATATTTCCATACACATCCTTGTGCCACAAATAAGCATTTTTAGATAATTGGATAATGTTATTATGAAGATTTAATTGCTTGTTCCAGCCTTTAAATATAGTGTTTTCAAAATCCTATCTCTTAAACCAAGCAGCGAGGAATCTAAAAGGGCTCTGGGAAGGGGTGGGATTAGACTTACCTTCCATGTGAATAACCAACATGCAGTGATCCGAAGATGTCCTAGGAATATTATCCACTATGACCTCTAGAAAATTAATCCTCCACTCCAGGTTAACAAGAGTTCTATCGAGTCACACCATGGTATTCGCAAACCCATCACGACTGTTAATCCAGGTCGAGCAAGGACCAGTGTTGCCTAAGTCCGTAAGATTGCACCTCTTGATGTTTGTGGAAAGAGTGGTGCACCTGCTTATCGAGGAATTCCTAGTAAAGCTTTTTTTTCCCGATGCATCCATATGTTCATTCAAGTCACCGGTGACCATCCAAGGTATATACGAATCGTTAGCCAAGTCAATAAGGTTTTGCCATTGTTTTTGGCGTAAATGCAGGATGAGACTAGCATAGATGGCCGAGAGAAGCCAATCCTCTTAGTTTATCTTGGATACGAGGAGATGAATTGTCTATCTTGAGATGGCTATGGTTTGCAACCCAGTCGTTTGACAATTCCAAAGAACTCAAATACCCCCGAACCTTCCCTCCAGGTCAGAGAGGGCGTGCATAGAAAGGCCAATATCCATGAAGAAAGTTCCCATGTGTCTATAAGGGATGTGTGCTTCAAACATGACAACAATATTTGGCTTATAAATATTATTTAACTCTTTGAACGTTGTCTTGAAGAGAGGTTTTTCGGCTCCTCTATAGTTTCAGACTAATACAGATATGGATGAGATTTTTTGGAAGATAGGGATGGGATCGTCCTCAGACCAAGGGAGTCTGTTCTTCACCCTCTTTTTTTCTTTCTCTGGTGAGAGCGTCTCTATGACTCTCACTGCGTGTCATCTGTCCTCCAAAGGTATAATCTGTCCCGGTTGAATGAGGAGTCGTATTTGAGTTGCCTCCCGCTTTGTTTGGAGAATGTAAGTTTCCTCCACTTTTGAGTTGACCCAAAAGTCGCATACTGTGTTGTTTAGCTTACGATGGATTATCTAGAGGTCTCCCATCATGGTAAGGGGGAGATTTGTTCCCATTTTCACAAGTTTTTGAGTATTGAGGTATGGACATTTACTGGTTAGGTGAGTTGGGGCTACAAAAATTTCGGGCGAGATAGTTAATTGCGTTGTGGGCTTGGTTAGATAAAATAGGTAAGGGGGTAATATTAGGATTATAGGTAGGTTGGGAAGTTAATTCTCTGACAATTCTGGGCACGCCTATTGTTTGGTTATTAGGCGTGTGAGACGAGTTTGGGTTGGTTGGTATACTTGAGTTGTCAGATAGGGAGGAGACAACTCTCAAAGTTTTGATAGGGCCATACGCTGATTCTTTATCAGCTTCCCATGCGACGAGAAACATAATTACTAGCTGGTTTGGTGACTTCATGATGGGTCCAATCATCTACATGTTGGATAACTTCATTCTTATGTGAAGACAGTCTCCCTAATGACAACGTCGGTGGATGCAGTGCTCTTGTTATTTGATGTCGCCTATGTGGCCTTACGCGCGTGCTGAGCAGGCTCCACTAATTTATCCAGATGGGCATTGGTTCTGGGACTAGTTAACTTACTTGACTTTTGGTAATTTTTAGCTGGTGTGGGGTCTACCTGAGCAACAAATTTCCCATCAAAATCAACTTTATGAGTAACGTGCGCCGAGCTATTGACCATAGGACTGTCCCTATTAACAGTCAACTTTCTTTTCCCCTTATCAGAAGTACTTGGCTTCTCCCTTCTTTCAGCATCGAGCATTATAAATCAGTTTTATTATTAATATTCTACAGCGTGTGTAGCCGGTGGTAGGGGATTACGTTTCCCATTGATTTTGACTAGCATCCAAGGACCATAACCACTACTTTTGCATAAATCACCAACTTCCTCTAAATTTTTACCAGTGTGTATTTCCATATTAGGTCTTTCATGTCTAATCAAAGTTATAGGGGCCTCTTGAGATTGCAGAGAGCCATTGTCACCCCCAATGATCTCCTTGGTAGGCCAGCTTGAGCAATGACCAGTTTTAATTTTTTGCTGGGATAATAATTGCCCCTGTGACCCACTTTACCATAGTGAAAACACAAAAAAGGATGGAACTCATATTCAAACCTATATTTCCTACCCTCAAGTTTATATGAGGGGATCAATAGTTTAGCCAAATCAACATCAACAAAAATTCAGGCATACTTACCTCTGGTAGAGGAAGCTGAATTGAAATCAGTTTTAACCGGTTGCCCTACCTTGCTACTAATTTGGAATAATGTTTTCTCATTAAACCACTCAATGGGAGTCCTGGTAGGTTAATCCAGAGGGCAGTGGTAGCTTCTTTGGACTTATCTGGATTAAAATTAGGCTCACATTTTCTCACCGTGAGGTAGTGGTTCATGACAATCCATGGACCACCCGTGAGGATATGGCAGTAATCCTCTTTATTGTAAAATTTGAAAAGGTAATTCCCTTCCTCCATATCAACCACTTCGATGTTCCCATTGAGATTCCATAACAAAGGAACCATATTGCAAAGGGTCTTAAAGCCTATGTTTTTGCCAAGAAGCCTAACTATGATGCTGTCCTTCCATCTTCTTCGTAGTTTCTCCACGAGTTTAGGCAAAATGTTGATAATTGGGTAAAGTGGGTCCTCCTCTATTGGTATATCATTCATGTCAAAGCAAGGATTATCCGTGGAGTCTTGATTTCTATCATCCTCATATTCAGACCATACATTCACTGACTCATCAAAATAAATGTCTGTATTAACTCTTTTATTAGTAACAACTTCTTTTTAGGACAAAACATGAGGTTGTGGGCTTGGGTTGGTATCCTACCCATTAGCCTCATTAATGGCATGAGTATTTGTCTCCATGGGTTCTATTATTGAAGTTGGTGCCTCCATAATCTTATCATTCAATGCTGAGGCCACCACTGGGTCTGAGTTAATCTCCAACTCCATAGGAACCTCTGTGTTAACCTCATGTGATTTCATATTTTACTAGATTTGAAGACATGATCTTCCTCCTCTTTAGAAAGTCCTTGAATTATTTTACATTCAACACTAGAAATGTTCTCCATTCTTAGATAGAGAGAGATTAAAATAGGATCAGATTCTCAATTCCTTTGTTTTAAACCCTTTTTCTTCTCTTCCGCCACTTTAACCATTTCCCAATCTCTCTCTTTCTCTCCCATATCTCTCTATTCTCCAAGCTTTTAATCTCATCTTAAAAAAAAAATTTGAACTAAAAGTGCGGTGAGATGGAAGATTAGGTGGGTATCCAAAAGTTCCCAAAAAATTATTCCCCTCCTCGAAGGTCAGCCGAAGACAAATGTAGAAATATATATAAAAAAGCGTAATTTATTAAGCATAATTACTGCAATTCAAGGTCTCAATCTCGAAAAAATCTCTTTAATTAGACTCGTTAGTACAGTGCTTTAACTGATTGTGGAGACAAGTTAACTGTTCTCTCCTTTGTTACTCATCAACTTATGGTAATCACGCTCAACAACTCGCAGCTCTAATAAAATGGTGGGAATGAGAGTTTATTTTAGTATTTTCTTGCTTTTATTTTAATTTTCCTTTATTTTAGAGCTTTATTAGTTTCCAAGTATGTTTGGGACTAATATGTCATTTTTAGATATTAGTTGCCTTCTTTAGTCTTTTTGGGTAATAGCTTGTTTAGCAAGCTAACTATTCCTATAAATAGGCCACTTGGCCCTCATTTGTAATCAACTTTTAATATAGAGAATAGAGGGAGAAAGAAACCCATTTCATTTCTTTAGTTGTTGTTGTTGTTGTTGTTGTGTAGTATAAATGTCATGTAGATTAGTTGTTGTGTACAATAACGTCTTCTTTTTACTCTTCCGCACCCTAATTCACATCAAATTGGTATCAGAGCCGCGTTTGTTTTTATCGCGAGGATGATTATCAAATACAATTCAGATTCAGGTTGGGATCATTCCGATTTCATCCTACGTACAATAAGTCCCACCATTGAAACCCTAATTCTCCAAGATCCACCCATTCTACACCTCCCCCCCCCCCCCCAAAAAAAAAAAAAAAAAAAAACCTAAATTCACAATCCCAAACCCTAAAAAATTCAAGAAGGCACCACCACCGATGCGGCTATCCCACCACCACAATTTGCGGTCCCACCCACCGAAAAAAATACCTTACCCACTCAAACCACCCCAAAACAGCCCCCAAAACCCAAAAAAGGTTGGTCGGAAACCCCCACCAAGCTCGCCACCTTTCGACACACACCAAGACTCCAATCGAACCTCCAGTACCACCGGATCAGACCCAGATGCACACCAATCCAAACCCTGCTACAGCCCGACCATTTCCTCCTGCTTATACTAGCCTTCACCCAACCCAAAATCTCCCAATCCCGACCCCGATTATTCCCCAACCCATCGGAACCCCTCATCCCTCACCGAAGACCCCTTACGACCTTTCAAAACCCTACCCCACCCCTCTCAGGCACCGAAATCTGATCGAAAACCCAACTGATATGTCCGTTTCTATCAGGCGACCACAGTTTGGCCAAGAAATGAGGTCGGAGACTTCCACGGTGGCCCAAGAAAACCTGTCCCACTATTCCGGAACCCTAGGGGGTGCTACAAGAGAACATTGTCAAAACAATTGTGCTGACCCACATTCAATGACATTAAAGAACTTTCCAAGATCAACCCTAACCCCAATTAAATGCTCCAATTCAGAAATTGGCTCCAAAAATGATTCCAATCCAAACCCTAACCATTTGAATTACAAATCCTACCTTCCCCATTCTCAAGAAACCCTAAAAACCACTCCATCCACCCACAACACAAACCCTGATACAATTTTCCCACCACCCACACCTCTTCAACACACTAAAGCACAATGGTACAGGAAAACTTTATTTAGCCCACTATTTTGAACCAAATGTGTATTTTTCACCCATGTTGTTTGTGACCCTACTATTTATCTATTTTTTATGCAGTCAAACAAAACTTGTGGTTGCGACATAATTATTTGGTTTCAATTTGGTTCAAATGATGGTATGGGTACAATTACTCAATGGTAAAAGCTTGATGACATGGCATTTGAGAAAAAAGGAAGTGATTAGGGTCTGACTCTCATTGCTAGGAATAAAATTAAAAAGTAGATTCCAGCTAGGACAATAATTATGTAAAATCACTGAATCATAAGCACTCATAGGACCCTTTTTGTTAAACAATTTCAACTTTACAAAAGAGCCCCCCCCCCCCCCCCCCCCCTCCTGCGGCTTTCTTGAATAAAATATAAGAGAAACAAAATTAATAATTAAATAAAATAAGAACAAAGGAGATTAGCACAAAGTATTTATATATATAAAAACAAGTCATTCTGTTAATTCTTATTTACAAAATTAATAATTAAATAAAATAAGAACAAAGGAGATCAGCACAAAATATTTATATATATAAAAACAAATCATTCTGTTAATTCTTATTTGCCTTTTGTTTGGCGGGATCCTCATGTATCTCTAAGTATGGATAAAGTAGATATAAAGCCTTCGGAATGCTGATTAAGAAATAGATGTTGGACCAGATTCAGAACAATACCTATCTTTCTCATATAGGTTATTGTCCCTTTTCCCCTGTTGGGAAAGCTCGAAAATAATACTTCATTTGGTTTGAAATTAGTAACTTTGGATAATCGGTGAAAGCTAAAATTATAATGCTGAAGTGGATTTCTAAAATTTATATGGTGAGTGGCATTAATTTAATTTATAACATCATAGAGTGATATTTATTTCTATTTAGGTTCAATTGTTGTGCTACAGTGTGTTGTAAGAAAATGTCTATCTTTTTCTGTCAACTGCTGTTTGTATGCTATAGTGTGGCAATTGTAAATAAAGACATAATAAACAAGGGAATTTCTCCACCCGATCCTCTTGCATAAGAACTCCTTTTAATACCAGCTCAAGATAATCTTCTTCAAAGATATTATTACCAGAAATTGAAGAAGTAGGGACGAACATGTTTCCAGGGGATTGGACAATTTCTTGCTTGAGAAATGGTCCATGGAAGATGAGAGCCTCGAATAATCTGTGATTTTCACCATGACTGTTTGATACTCCCTCATTTTCCAAATTAAAAAATGTCAAATATTGAAGCGAATATTGACATTGACATAATTAATGGTCAATAATTAAATTTAATTATTGTAAAATATGGTATATTAATTTAAAGTGGAATCTTTAGTTGAAAACTCTAAGAATTAGACCTATAAAATTTATCCCCCGTGGAGAGAATAATGTAACTTACTGAAGCTCGAGGATTATCTTTGGTTGAGCAATTTGACTCCAATAATAATTCTAGCTGAATGGAGTGGTTCCATTTTTGTCCCTTTTTAAGCAACAAATCTTCCCGGGCCTCAGAAAATAGGATTCGTGGAATCCCTGAAATGGAAAAATCCATGAGAGATACAAGTTGTTTTTGTTATCAGATGTATTTTCATAGTGTATTTGTTTCCAACTACAGCATATATAAAGGTTCATTTCATCATGGATTTCCCATTATCCATGATCTGGAAACATCACCTTGAAAAATGTATCTTATTGCGGTGATACTGAAGAACATGGTTGCTAACCTCTCGGTCCATCACAACAGGGTCACATCATCGCATATGGGGCCTTCCTCATCAGCTTTTCCTCCACCTTCCACAACTTTTCAACTGTTTTCTTCAATTAACGGTATTCTAGTTTTAATAAGAGTGAAGTTAAGTAAATATCCTGAACTATCACACCAGCTGGAATTATTTGTCAAACTGTTAATTTTGCCAAAAATTCTTCGAATCATTCTTTTTGCAATTCTATACCCCCAATATAAGGGTTATTTGCAACGTTTTCAAGGTTTAGCTGGTTATTTGGAAACTATATTTTCATTTGGGGTCATAGTTTCTCTCTTATTTAATCAATAGTTATTCTGTTTCAGTAGCTATTCAACAAATTCATCAACTAATTGATTATTTCATCATGGATTCCCCATTATTCATGATGTGATACCATAGATCCACTAGTTAGGCATTTAGGCTAGTGGCAGGAGGGAAATTTATGCCAAACTAGGACTCATTTGGGAAGGATAATGGTAGTGGAGGGGGATCACATTCACTTACCTGGCCCGATGTTTAAGTGTAACAGATTACTTTTAAGAAGTAAAGGTAGAATTAATTCATACAGTTTATACAAGAGTTTGGTGCAAACTTACATTCTGTATTTATGTGCTACTCATCATGGATAATGGGTAATCCTTGTTTAAGTATGTTTACTTGTATTTAACACTTTTAACATTAGATATGTTACATAGTTTACTAATATTTAGAGGTAATGTACTTTTATTGACAGCTTATGAGTAGTATTTTAAATCATGAGAATCTGTCCTAGTCCTAAATATTTGGTTCACGGGTTAAGAATGTCGAGCCAAACACGATATCGTTAATAAACAGGTTCAGTAAAGTGTCAACACTTTGACAAAATTATTTACACGAGTTGGGTTAGGATTGTCTACTACTCAACATTAACCTGAAATGACATGTGTGGCTCTTATTACATGGTTTATATCTAAGAATTCTTAGGTCTAAGGAGTGGTAGGGGTTGACTACTACTCAACATGACCCTGAGATTGAAAGGGGCCTCGACACAGGGAATTCATTGATGGTTTATATCATGTGTGACTTTTACTGCATGGTTTATTCCTGCTAGGAAAAGTCATGGGTATGTGAGGGATGTTATTTGTTGCCATTTTTGGCAGACTTGATGCTTCCTGTTTGTGGGTACGTGAGGGATCTTATTTGTTGCCATTTCCAATTTTTGCTTAACCTAACAATAAATGTATATTTCCTAATTTCTTTTCATGCAATGTTAACTTAACATTCGCTTTGAAACAACAGAGGGAAAAAATAGCACAAGTGTTCAAGCTGAGTTGTTCTCCAAAAGGATGCATGTCTGCATTTGTAACGTATATAAAGATGTAGAGATCAATAGAGTTGAGACTAATTTTTTTAAGTCATTCATGATAGTAATCGTAAGAGTGAGACTTACATAATTATTGTGAATTGATTATCCCATCATGGATGTAGACAGAGTTTCAACTGAACTCTCATACCTGCCCGTCTTAACTTTATTGTTATTTGAATGTTTTTTATGTTCAACCTAGTCTACTTAGCTGCGCAATTGTGTCTATACACACACGTATATATGTAGAGAGAGAGAATTGGGAAAATATAAAAATTTGTTTAGGGATATTCTTTGTTGAAATAGACAAGGTTATTTTTTTTAATCGTATATTTAGAGTCAAATAGTGGTTCAAATTTCTCTAAGTCCGCTAAAGAGCATTACTACTCCGAGTTATTCAGTATTTCGGAAAGTTCTGCAAACACTGAAATGAAGATGCCTTTGGATATAATTTGAAAAACGCATCCTAAAGTTTCATTCATAATCATTAAAAACAAAATTGATTGCACGATGTGAAGTTGGAAAATATCAGTATAATTTAATAATGTTCAGTTAAATGATCACCAAAACTAGCAATGTTTTTATTTACATCTGAACTCCATCTGTATTGCTAGAACTAAAAGGGACAATTTTCTATCATTGAGCTGAGCAAAGGCTATAAGTAAATATGGGCTATAAACAAGTTGCAAAACGTTAGTACACAAAATTGTGTCTCCTTGGTTTCATTTTCCAATCTTATTAAAAGAATATTGAGTTACATTGATGACGTGCCAATATTTTTATGGTCAGCCTTTCACATATCAAAGGCTTTTCTTTTAATTCTTTACACCATTTCTGGTTTATAACTGTTACACTCAATATTTACTCCATAATTGCAAGCACAATATTTACGCCCAGTTACTGATAAGACCCATTGACCAAGTCAATGGCACATCATTTTGGGTATTAACGTGTATGTATATAACTCTTATCCCGTCTAGATTTGTGTCTAGATTTTCAGGATTGCATCCCCATTCAAGAAAAGACATGCTTAGTGTGAGAAAATATGCTCAAGTCGATGTATCATTTCTTTTCACCTATTGCTAGCCTGACTAGGGACTGATAATAGTTCTCTACACTGGCTACATGGTACCCAATCATAATCTTGGGCGTGCATGTAATCGTACTTCATACAAACTAAGCTCCTTGGCTCACAAACGTGAAGATCTGCTTGTCTTATGTGCATCTCATTCCCCTGATAAGTCAAATGATATGTTGAATATTATATAATGAACTAGATCTGAACTCGAAGTTCCCATTTCAAAACAATAATTAAAGGATGAGAATGTCATATAACATGTAGTTGAGTATCAAAACTCCAAAAAATTGCATAGTTTAGTTGAGCATTAGTGAATCCTATAAAGTTGTTACTATTGTGTTGCAATCCATTACTGGTGTTTCAATCCCAATCTTGTGTTTCGACCAGTGTTTAGTTAATAAAAATTTAATGGTTAATTTATTTCATTTAATTGTGGAATATAATATAAAAAGTAAACCAATAAGTGCACATGTAAGTAACAGTGATGTCTGATCACTATTGAGAGTAAAAAGTGAAGAGGTATAGTTAAACTGGAATGGACGTAGATGGTAAGATATCATGTAATTTAAAAGAAGATACATCCCTATGCAGAGGACTAACAAAACATGAACCAGTTACCAAACTCCAAGGAGTTGGAAGAAGGATTGTTATTTAAGGTCATTTATTGAATACAAATAGGAATTTACTGCATAATGTTTTATCGACATGCGTTTCTCACAACCATTATGATTAGCCCTTTTGTAGCCCATCTTAAAAAAGGTTTAAAAAAACATATAATAATTTTCTCTATTACTGTTTAATTTGTTCATGACGTACAAGGTCCCCCTAGAGGCACGAGTCATAGGAATAATAGAAGATAATATTTTTTTATCAGTTTCCATTTTTTTGTACGTTAGCTATCATTACGATTCTTTCTTTATTAATTTCATTATTAAGTTAATTTTTTCTAATTCTCAACTATAAATTAACAGGAATTACTATCATTAATACAAATGTGATACACAAAGAAATTCAACATAAAGGTTGAGAGTTGTACTCACTTTTTATTGTGTTAATACACGAAGTGATATTAGAGTCGCGTTCCCTTTGCATGTTTCGAGTGTTTCTCGTACAATATTAGTAGCTTAGAAATAATCGACAAGAGGTGTAACAAAACGACCACCGTTTGATGCCTGGTAAGCTAAAAAGTATAATCGCATAATCTCGTCGACAAACTTGTCTCTTCCACACAACCGAAGGAATACTACCACCAAATGCTACAACAATCAACCTTTGGTTAATACATCACCAACTTGTTCACTTCTAGAAAATTATGATAATGGTCAAAATTACCGGAGTGGGTGAAACAAGTGTCATAGTTTTTATACCATAAATAGGGAGTGCTTAAAAGACTGTACAGAAGCGCACCAAATGTCTCTTGTGGGAATATAATGTTTCGGCTCAGGTACCTATTCAGGTCGTCCAGTTAATTCTGGTCGGCCCCAAAATGGGATAGGCAGCCAACTCAGCTTGGCCAAGACACGGGGCATCAACACTCAAATACATGTGGATACTTTCTAATGGGGTGATGTCAGTAGCACTCAACAGACAAGCTTGAGGAATCTAGGGATAATTATTCCCCATTATTGATGGGCAATGTGTACCCACCACACTTTTCCAAAAAGTATGTAAAAAGGTGTACCTACTTAATCTGTAAAAGCGGGCCACCTGTCACCCAACATTCTTTTTGTCTCCACTATATTCTCTCTCTAGGGACACACATGTCAGACATATATCTCACGCACAACCCTCCAGTAAAGGGGATCAAGAGCTTCAACCTAACGGGATGCTGCCCAATTATAAAGAGAGAAATAAACTTGTAATATTACCAGCATCCATGGCTAGTACCTAGTGAGTCCAATACATATAATCGCTACATTTGTGGAGGTAGGTACCGCATTGGGCTGAACCAAGTCAACGTATTTTCATTCTCTCTTTTCTATCATGTATTCCCTATTATTCAAGATCTAATAATCATTTCATGGTTGAATCTCTCTTTAGCTGTTACGTGACTAGAACTTGTATATTAAGCTAAGATATAAACCTATATAACAGTTTTAGACATCAATAGATTGGCGTAGTTTATGGGAATGTATTTACAGGCTGCAGTTGCTTCTCACTGATATTTTATCCTAAAACTCCTAAATTTCATATCTACGTTCTATTTTTGTTGATTCTAGCGGTGTAAACACTCATTTTCCATCAACGCGCAACCCTTTTTTCTCCCCACACATACCATTTTTGCAAATGAGCATGAACCCAAAAAGTAGCAGGGTTGCGGGGGAAGCTTCACCCTCTAACCCCTATAGGCATGAACGACCAATAGGGGATATTGATGAGCTTGACCAAGGGCCAAGAAGTTATATAAGAAAGTGTCAATCAATTGACATAGAGTATCCTGACCGGGCAAAGGAGGTAGGATATCTATTTAACCACCCCAACGGATGGTGTAAACCTCGACCAAAGGCAGCACATCCCTCCACCAACTCCACATAGTTTGAGGCAGCAGAAATATGGTTATTTTCTCATCTATTAGTAGCCTTGTAGAAATATGATGTGAATAAGGGTCTTATTGTCATTTTTAGTCTTTCCTTTATTTTATTATTGCATTGTATTTTTCTTTTGTTTAGTATTTAGAGGAAGGAAGGTTATTGGCATCTAGGGATATAATTGTAATTAGATTGATAGCTTAGAGCCTAAGCAACCTCCTTCCTATAAATACCCATTTGTAGACTCATTTGAGGCATTCTTCCATTGTTTGAGATATTGATTAGAGAGAGTTAAGATGAGAGTTATCTTCTTCTTGCTTCTATTGGACGTTATTTACGCCAATTGGTATTAGAGCCTAGTTGGTTCTACCCGTTGTTGTTGTTGTTGTTGTTGTTGTTGTTGTTGTTGTTGTTGTAAAAAAATATAAACTCATAAACAACGTCAAGGTGGGTCTAAGAAATACGAACACCTCCGTGGAAACTTCTAAAGATCATCTCATTGAGGCTATCAACTGATTGATGGTCCGAATAGATGAAATAGATGCCCGTATTCCTCCACCAACAACCACCAATAGCCGCCCTCGCACCGCTCTGGTACCAACTCAAAACCCTAACCCTAGCTCCCCAAATTCTGCCCATTCAACCTCATTACCTAAAAAAAAAACTCTAATAACCCCATCCCCGTATACATTCAATAAGGGTGGAACCCCACCACCACAACCCGTTGACTGAACAACCAAAACAACCTACCAGAACACTCGCCACTCCCCGAAATCCCACTCCGCACCTTCCCTGACCCAAAATCAGTCCGTCCCGAACCTTGTTCCTCTCCAGCCCATCGAAAATCAATTTTGACCACTGGTTACCTCCTCTGAAGCCGGACGAACCCAGCACATCAACAACCCAGTCAAAATCAAGTGCCGATAGTGTCCGACGAGCCAACCACCCTAGGCCGAAGCCAGCGGCAACCGAACAGCCCTCCTGATGGTCACAACTCATTTCGATCCTTTTCTGATGACTTCTTCTCCAAGATGTGTTCATTTTTTTCCACCCACCATACACGTTATAGAACAATAAACCCTATAATTTCAACCCCCACACACTTCAATTACACTCACCCTCCAAAATTCGTAAGAATCACCTACTTCTCCTCCACCATTACGAAACTACCATAACACCACCATTTTCCATCCCCACACCTTCCCCCACCTCGCATTCTTGTCCCACAATATTTACTGCTGCAAAACAACCACACTTACCCCACCACCCTTCAATATGACCACCCCCTACACCACATCTCCATTTATCCTCGTCGTCACCCACAAAAACACCTCGAACCTCATCATCTTCCCTCTATGTCCCCAGCTCCACCTACTACTATTAACCCTCACCCACACCATATTTCCTTCCCCATGCTTACGTCCCTTCATATTCTATACACATCCCCACCCACCGGCCACCCAACACATGTACCCCATCCCATTCTGTGTGGGATACACGTTTCATCCATTCAGCGCCTGTTGACTCACATGATAGAGTATGGGAATGGATTTGCCTACCGTCACATGACGAACCCCCATCACTCCGACCCCATTCCACCCCAGAGATCGAGCCCCCCCTTCCACTGAGTGGCCCATCCATCTTTATCCTTTTGATTCTTTGGGCCCGAAGGTCACCCTATATGTGCCTCTCTTGGAGCGAAATTATTTTTTGTTCTATCAAAAGGGGCACTAGATGGAGAACTGCCCCTATCGCCAGCCATTGGTCCGCATTCCACCTCCTTCCCCACCACGGGAGGTCATTCAACCTTATATTCCTCCCCACCATCCCTTTACAGGCACCCCCACTAACTCCAGATCCTTATCATCCACCCTCGGAGATAGAGAGCACAACACTATGATCCTTCTCTAGGCGATGATGACCTAGATGAGGATGCCTTGGACCTATAGGGTGGTGCTGCCATTACACACTTAGCCCATCAGTTATGATCGAGGAGTATGCATGGAGATATTCAGGTGGATGTCCCGATGTTCGATGGCCACCTCCAGCGGTTGTTGAGTCATTCCATCAGACTGCCCCTCCACCCCATGGCCGCTCCACTCGAGCTTCTCCAGCACCTGTGATTTTTAGTTCTCTAGTGGCCCTGCCTACTTCAGCTATGCCGGCATCCACAGTTCCACCTCCTGCACCCACTAACCCTGTAACATTCAAATGTTACAATTGTAAAGTGATTGGCTATATAGCATCAGATTGCTCCCTTTCACGACGTCGCGCTCTCCTAGCTTCTAGTGACCCTAAGTATCTTGAGGAGACAACGGAGTTTCCACCCTATCATGATCTCATTACTATCCTCGATGGTTACATTGAAGTCTTTCCCCTTTGAGTTCGAGGACGAACTCTTTCAATGGGGCAGAGTGATGTGAATAAGGGCCTTATTGTCATTTTTAGTCTTTCCTTTATTTTAGTATTGTATTGTATTTTTTGCTTGTTTAGTATTTAGAAGAAAGAAGGTTATTGGCATCTAGGGACATAATTATAATTAGATTAATAGCTTAGAGCCAAAGCAACCTCCTTCCTATAAATACCCATTTATAGCCGAGGCATTCTTACATTTTTTGAGATATTGATTAGAGAGAGTTGAGACGACAGTTATCTTATTCTTGCTCCCATTTTGACATCATTTACATCAAAATATGTTTTGTTTTCTAGATCATCAGTTATAAATAAAGGCAACTCTTTCACAAAGGCAATTATTATAATAAATTTGAAGAGTTATTTAACCTAAGGATTGACTGTTTTCATATTATATCACTTCATATAGTTGGTTGCTCTGAATGTAATAAATAGTACAGGCAATATCTTGGAATTTTCTGATGGGAAGAAATGGCTGGGAATGTGGAGTTTGTACAGGTAAAAAGTATATTCTCGATTTCTTTATACGCTTTTTTGTCAAAGCCCTTCTCTAACATACCTTTCAACATATACAATCTAATTGGATGGTAGCTTTAAATTAGTTGTGGTAGAGTTTTATCTTTTCCCATTGAATTATTCTTGTTACAAGTAGGTGGGGCATCTTGTCACCCGAAGATATACACTTCACTTTCTATCAAAAATATTTTATGTCTCCTAGGGGAAAAAAGATTAATTTAGTTTACAAATGTATGCGCAATATTCTAAGCATTTTTCATCAATGTGGTTGGCTTTTATGATATTATTTTATAATTGGCTGGTAATCCCATTTTAGTGTCTGCTCTTCCCATCCAGTAGTATTGAACAAACTAGAAATATTGAAGTTTCAATTTTTATTCCCTTTGAATACAAATATAAATCCTCTTAAGAAGCATGTCATCTTGTCTTTAACTGACTGGGAATCCCCATTTCTGTGCGCCAATAATCAGTCAGTTGTAGGTTGGTACCACCAATTATACCCAATTATAGATAATCAAAAAGGATATGATACATTGTGACCACATATATTAACTATTTATTTCATTTATACATAATCAACAACTAGAAAACATTACCCTTTCTGCAGAAGGGTTTTCAAGTACAACATTTATCTAGTGATCCTCAACAACCGTGGCTAGTACCCTCGTTTGATTGAACATAATCACTGATCTTTAACAAAAATAATGGTTTATTCCCTTGGATCCAGAATCTGTTACAAAAGTGGAGCAGGTTGTGGCTTAGTAAGAGTTAGTGTTTACTTTCCGTAGGTGACAGTAGTGGAGTCTTTTAATAGGTATAACCGTATATGTTCCTTTTTATTTTCTCTTTGGTTACGTCTTCCTATTTCTTTGCTTAGGTTTTATAGTCCAACTTGTTTCTTCTTACTTTATTGGTATTTTTGAACTTGGTTTTTATGTATGAATAAACTGGTTGGTAATGAATAAAGGGTCAGTTGCAAATCCATCTGAAAAACAAAGGCTTTGGGTTCCTCCATTAACCCATCCTTTTATTTTTCTCACTGAAATATTCAAACAAAGAAAATAAAAACCTCAGTTTATATCAGACACTCATTGATTATAACTGAATTATCTGAAGCCTGATGTATTTCCCCTATCCAAGAACCCTGTGAGAAGCTACCTCTCGGTGCTTTGGAAACCATAGCCAAACAAGAGTGTAAATTTAAAAAAAAAGGTGAGGTACAAAGACCCGACCTAATACTTTACAGAGGGAAGAATCAATACATGAATATATTCCTTATTTTGCCTTATATGACCTTTTTTTGTTTTATTGACTCAGATTTCTAGAATGAAATAATTAGGCTCACTGAAAAAACATATATTTTAAGTAAGAAGGATCACTGTATCCCATTTCAACCCCCCAAGAAAAAAGAACTACTCTACGCTTCATTTGGTTGGAGGTGAAATATTTTTCACCTAAGGATAAAGTAAAGTGGTGAAAAGCATTTTGACCAATTTGGAGTTACATTATCGTCATTATTTTACGCAAAATCACAACAGTTATATAGTGTGCACCTATTTATAATTTTATACAATTCAGAAAATTATCTTTAAATCAGTAAAAATATTTTTCACCATCTTACTTTTCACCCCCAATCAAGTGGTGCCTTAATCTTTTTTAATGAAACAACGGGGTTTGGGGGTCCAACGTCTATTTGCAGATCTGAAATCTCATTTATCCATATAGATTATAGATGAAAAGGTCTGATGCCAGCACATGTTTAGGAGTCATTCAATTGAAACATATCACTACAATCACAAGAAATGAGTGGATAGAGAAAGATTGAATATAATTAAAACTAACATATGAAAATATAGTGAACGTGAGAAAACAGGCCTTCCCTAGATGGGATTGGATGTACATAATTACGATCCAGAGCTTTAAAACCTCAAAAGGTGGATTCAAAGTGTTATAATTGATCTATTATCTTAACTAAGGGAAGGTAAACATTGAATTTCTAAGTACTATTATTGATGGCAGGTGGGTAAGCCATGAACGAAATCATTGATTGACAACAACTAAAAATAGCACCAGAGAAAAGACAACGATTAAATCTGTCACTAGATTAAAAACTTAGACAGAATATTCCGGGAAAAGAAGAATGTATATGGCATAAAAATAGAGTATAAATGGTATATAAAAAAGTTTTACAACGGTTAAATTGAAGATTATTCCTAAAAGGACATACCTGAATGTCTCAAATCAACAGCAATGTGGCAAGAGATCTGGAATCGACTTGAATGGCTGAATCTTCCAGTAATTCATCAGCCAAAATTAAGATCTATACAAAATAGAAACAACATCAATATAGACCAACTTAAGAAAGTAACACAAAGATCCTTTGTCTCCCCAATAAGTAGCAGGTAATATATCCCAGTAAAAAAATAATAATAATATAATAAATCATCAAAATAATATAATAATTTCTGGAAAGCCATTACAATTTTTTAAAAGAAAAATAGTTTTCTCGCAACTTCCTTAGAATGAGATATGGAATGTCGTTCAAATGAGATATGGTTACTCGTCAGAACATGTTCCAACGAACTTCGAACGAACCAACTTTGGCCTTCGCTGGAATGTTGTTTGATAGCTCGTTGGATGCATGTTCGAACGAGATGTTATACTTCGTTCGAACAAGGTTCAAAGTCGCTCAAACGAGTCTGGGAAATTTTGTTAAATTCAATATTTTCCAAATTTCTTTTCACCCTTATCTTGATTTTGGAAAGCCTCTTATAAATAGAGGGAAAAATTATATTTTAAGTTCCCAAACTCTATTAAAAATCTCTTAAAACCCCTCGTTTACAACCAAGTTGTTTAGGATCCAAGTGTTCATCATATCTGATTTGAAGATACTATTTTGGGAACTATAGTTTATTCTCTAAATCTGTTGAGAGTCGTTCCATACGGTGGAATTTTTATTTGTTGTTTGCACACAGTGGACTTCGTGTTTATGGTGTTGCGATGATGAAGCGGTGGACTCCGTTATTTGATCTGTAGACGGTTACTGAATATGTTCGGTAGATACTAAGACATGCATGGACTCACACATTGTGGTAGTGTGAAAGTGGACACTTGCGTCTCACTGCGCGGAGGTTGGAGGAACAAAGAGGGTCAAGGGATTGCGAGGGCATTGAGTGTGTGTTGTAAGTATACTGTTATTTCCTTTATAATTCCATACATAGGTAAATTGTGTGGTAAAGTCGTTCGATGTTTTTCACATTGTATGTTTTCCACGTACATTGGGCGTTGTGGTTGATTTACTTATTTTATCCTACACTCACTGAGCTGCATATTGAGGTTAAGATAAAATTAGTTAATTTGTTTAATCACAACTTGCTTAAAATAGGTACAACATTTTTCTTTCGGTTATATTGTTTAAGTTGAATATTTAATTTTAAAAAAATAAAAAAAATGTCTTTTCTTTAGACCATTCCCTATATACCCGCACTCTCACTGTTAGTGGGTTTTTCCCTCGTACATTCGATTGTGTTTATTTTACTCTTTTTACATATTTTTGAGTCATTATCTTAATTAAGAAAATAAAACTTGATGATTCTAAAACTTAATAAAATATTTATCACATAGACTTTTGGATTCTTAAACCCTCATGCAATGATAAATTAATAAACATTTTTCTTGAATTAGGGGAATTAATTTTTATCCGGATAACTACCATCAAGAGGAACACTCTCAGAAAATGGGGTTTCAAATGGGTTTATTGAAGAATGTGGGATTTGAAATTTTGAAAAGGGTTTGTTAAATAAGGTGATTGGTTTGTTGAAGAAGAAGAAGAATGTGGGATTTGAAAATTTTGAAATGGGTTTGTTAAGGAAGGCAGATTTTTAGAAATATTTTTTTCGTCATATTTTTAAATTTTTTAAAGTCTTTTCAATATTTTCCATATTTCCATTTTTGGGGTTTATTTTTTCTATTTTTCGTAATTTTTAATTTTGTCAAAATTTCTCTTTTTTCAATATTATTCAAACATTTTGAATATAAGTTTCTAATATTTTAAAATTCTTTTTAAATATTATCCAGATTTATAAAAAAATAATTTTATTCAAACTTTTAAAATGATTTTTTTATTATTTTCAAAAGTTTTAAAGTTTTTTTTTATGTTTGGTTGTAATTTGTTATTTAATTTTGCTATAGTTTTTTGCTTCTTTTTTCAAGTTTTGTTTTATTCATTCAAACATTTTAAATTTACTTTCTATTTTTTAAGATTTTTTAAATGTCCTTTTCTATAATTTTCAGTTTTTTTAAAAGTTTTCAACTTTATTCAAACTTTTAAAAAGCTTTTTCTGTTACTTCCCTAAGTTTTATCAAGATTTACTCTAATCTAATTTTTTTTCTTGTGATTCTAATTTTTTTACTCTCTGTAATTTTTCTATTTTTTCCATTATTTTAAATTATATATCTTTATTATTCCAACAATTTAAATATATTTTCTAATATTTCTAGAATTTTATTCGTCGTTTTCAATATTTTTCAGATATCTAAAATGTTTTATCTATTTTATTCAAACTTTTAAAATGCCCTTTCTATTATTTCCAGATTTTTTTCTTTCATGATTTAAAAAATATTATTTTGAACTTTTAGATGTTTTTTTTCCAATTTATTAAAAAAATCATAATTTTTAAAGTTTAAAAATATTTTCCTATAATTTATAATTGTAAAAAAAAAGTCCAATGATTAAAAGATATTTTAAATCATTTTTAAATATTTTTCTATAATTTCTATTTTTAAAAATATTTTATTTTGACTTGGACCAAAATACCCTCATTTATATTCATGGTTTTAGCACCGTTAGTGATTTGAGGTTACCTGAAGTGGTTTTGAAAGTTTAGAGGGTTAAGTCTAAAAAATAAAAGTTGGAGTGGTGAAGTGAAGTGATTGTGGGGGGGGGGGGGGGGGGTAAAGTTTAGGGGGTGTAATTAACCCTTAAGAAAAATGACTAAAATAAGTGAAAGTTATATAAAGGAGGAGGGTTGCGTTAGGTAGCTAACAGCCTGCGTAAAACTTTGTAAGATCCTTATGAACATGAATCCTATGAATATACGTGGTAATGTTAGGGCATTCCCCTTAAGCGATGCGTTGCGCCTGCCACCGGGTTGCTCGAAAAATAGGCAAGGGGTGTCGCATCGACGCCCGGATGCGACTATAAATACGCAAGGGTTCCTGCAACAAGCTGGACGTGTGCGGGTAAAGAAGATAGTCCAGGATACTAGACTTAGGCTAGCGACTTGGAACATAGGGACTAAGACAGGAAAAAGGGATGGAGTTGGTAGATACCATGATAAGAAAAAAAGTTAACATAGCTTGTTTACAAGAAACTAAATGGGCCGGTGAGAAATCTAGAGAACTAGAAAATACAAGAGACAGGAAAACATAGAAATAAGAACAGAGTTGGAATAATAGTAGATAAGAACTTTAAGGACGATATCGTAACCGTTATCAGGAAAGGTGATAGACTTATACTTGTAAAATTGGTATTAGGTGAAAACATAATTAATATTGTTAGTGCTTATGCACCTCAAGGAGGATTAGATGAGCACACTAAAGTACAATTTTGGTAACAAATGGATGAACTAATTTAAGAAATACCCATAGGTGAGAAAATCTATATAGGGGAAGATTTTAATGGCCATGCAGGAGAAGATCGTGTAGGATATGAGATAGTGCATGGAGGATATGGTTTTGGAGATAGGAACGACGGAGGAGAGCCTATCTTAGATTTTGCGATGGCTTATGATTTTGTACTAGTAAATACATGTTTTAAAAAGAGGCTTGAACACTTAATAACTTATAAAAGTGGAACACATAAGAGCCAAATAGATTTTTTCATTAGTAGAAAAGGAGATCGATTAACGTGTAAAGATTGTAAGGTTATCCCGGGAGAGAGCTTAACCTCACAACATAGGATAATGGTGTTGGATATAAATATTAAAAATCAATCACGAGTGCGAAAAGTGAAGATTAACCCACGAACTAGGTGGTGGAACTTAAAAGGGGAGAAATTAGAATTATTTAAAAACAAATTATTAAATGAAGCAACATGGAATACTGAAGAAGAGACTAACATAATGTGGAATAAGATGGCCACATGCATTAGGAGAATATCAAAAGAAATTCTTGAAGAATCAAAAGGCAAGGGGCCACAGTCTAAAGAAACTTGGTGGTGGAATGAAGAAGTACATAATATAGTTAAAATTAAAAGGGAGTGCTTTAAAACATGGCAAATAAATAGAAATGAAGAAAATTTTGAGAAATATAAATGGGCTAAAAAGGAAGTTAAGAAAGTGGTAAGAGATGTTAAGTTAAAAGAGTATGATGATCTTTATATAAAATTAGGTACACAAGAAGGGGGGAAAAGTATTTATAAGCTTGCTAAACTCAGGGACAGGAAAACAAAATATTTTAATAACGTTAAGTGTATCAAAAGTGATGATCGAGAGTCCTAGTCAAAGATGATGAAATTATGAAAAGATGGAAAAACTACTTTGAGAGGTTATTAAATGGAGATAATGGGAGTAGATTAGATATAGAAGAACTTAGGGAAACTCGAGAAAATATATTTGTCCGCGGAATTAGGACAACAGAGGTCAGGATTGCTCTAAAAAAGATGAAAATAGGGAAGGCTTTAGGACTAGATGGTATCCCTATTGAGGTTTGAAAGTTCTTAGGGGAGAATGGAGTATCATGGCTTACAAAATTATTCAATAGAATTTAATGACTAATAGGATTCCCGATAAATGAAGAAAAAGTATTTTAGTACCTATTTATAAAAATAAAGGGGACATACAAAGTTGTTCAAATTATCGTGGTAATAAGTTAATGAGTCATACAATGAAACTTTGTGAGAGAGTGATTGAATATAGATTGAGATTAAAGACAACAATATCTGAGAGTTAATTTGGGTTTATGCCTGGGAGGTCAACAATGGAAGCAATCTAGTTATTGAGGAGATTAATGGAGAGGTACAGGGAGAAAAAGAAGGATCTTCATATGATAATTATAGATTTGGAGAAGGCGTATGATAGAATACCCAGAGATATAATATGGTGGGTTCTACATAAAAGAGGAGTGACTCGCAGATATATTGATGTGATCAAGGATATGTATGATAGTGCGATGACTACAGTAAGAACATCAGCCAGAGAAAGTAGTGAATTTTAAATTACGGTAGGTCTACACCAAAGTTCAGCATTAAGTCCTTATCTCTTTGCGCTTGTTATGGATGAGTTGACTAGAAAAATACAAGATGAGGTTCTATGGTGTATGATATTTGCAAATGATATTATTTTAGTGGATGAGACTAAGACAGGGATTAATGCTAGGTTTGAATTGTGGAGAGAAACTTTAGAAACAAGAGGATTTAAAATAAGCAGAACTAAAACAGAATATATGGACTGCAATTTTAGTAGTAATAGGAGGACAAATGGAGATGCGGTGAAATTGGAGGGTCAAAAGATACCTAGAAACGATCATTTTCGTTATTTAGGAACGATTATCCAAAAAGATGGAGATATTAGTGACGATGTTACTCATAGGATTAGAGCAGGCTGGGTTAAGTGGAGAAGTGCTACCAGCGTTTTGTGTGATAGGCGTATACCTTTGAAGATAAAAGGTAAATATTATAGGACGGATATTAGACCAGCCATGTTATATGGGACATAGTGTTGGGCAACTAAGAAACCAAATGTGAAGAAAATGAGTGTGGCGGAGATGCGAATGCTAAGATGAATCTGTGGTAAAACTCGAAAGGATAAAATTAGAAATGAACAAATTCGTGAAACGGTAAAAGTAGCTCCTATAGAAGATAAATTGAGAGAAAATCGACTTAGTTGGTTTGGACACGTCAAGCGTAGACCAATGGATGCTCGTGTAAGGAAGAGAGATTTAGATAGTATTGATGGTAACACGAGGGGTAGAGGTAGGCCTAAATTGACTTGGTGGGATATTATAAAAAAGGACATGATGTCATGTGGTTTAACCGAAGATATTGCACTGGACATAATGGAAAGAAAAAATAGGATTCAGGTAGCCGACCCCAAATAATTGGGAAAAGGCTTTGTTGAGTTGAGTGCATATATAAGGGATTAATTATGGTTGTCTCGTGTTAATTTAAAAGTAATTCATTAACAAATCACGATGGTTTTATAACTAAAAAAATATCTTACTGAATCGTAATCCCTTTAATAGGAAACCATTTAGTTACATTTAAACTTATGTAAGGTTCAACTAAATGGTCTCGTAACCTGCAGTTCCATAAGTTCATTCAAAGAGAAAGGGAATGAGTTAGAATATTTAGTACACAATTTATACTTAAGACCTTATGTATGTGGTGCCTCAGAATTGAGTAAAGCTCAAAAGAAGCCCACTAGAAAGAAAGTGCATTAATTTCAATTTAATCAAGATGAAGTAAATAAAACGTTCATGGATATGGAAATTTTCAAAGTTTGGGTGGAGGTAAAAAATTCAATTGAAGATGGTTGTAAAAAAATTGTGATGAATGTGGAAACTCAAGTGAAGTGAATAGTTGAATGGCGCACTTTATGTCGGAAGCTGAGAAATATAGAGATGTGTCTGTTGAAGAAAGTAAAATAAATGTTAACCTCCCAGAAGCCCATGCTAAAACTGGTAAGAGTAAATGACTAGTCCGTTTATTTCATCTTGTTTCCTTTGGCCTATGGTTCAATCCTCACCTTATGGATTTGATAGGATCATAGCCCTTTTATGTTTATGTATATGGATGTACTTATAAAGTTGTATTATAATAAGGCTTTACTTTTCCTTTGTCTTTAGGTCGTCATCACTTGGTTTTTTATGTCTAAGTGGTTTGCCCACCCATCGACTATTTTTTTTATATCATCTCAACTCCTCGAAGTTATGAAAAAAATGGCTTTGTCACCCAACTTTATGGTTTTGGAATCGTCATTTGGTTTTGGTTTCAGTATTTAGTTTTTTCACCCAACTTTTTCCATTTTTTTGTAATTTTTAAAATCTAAAGAGTAAACCACTATTTCCTAATGTTGAAATATGACTAAGGGCTTGAATTTCCAAACCCCTTTTTTTAATGTATTTCGATTGCAACCATTTTATATGGACAAAATTCCCAGCAGATCGGAAAAGTAAATTCTCATTACATGCACACAATGATGCCAACTTTAAGATACGTTAAAGCATTTCACGTTTATCAAGACATATTTTTAATTTAATTTTTTTTAGAATCGTCTCCCAATTTAGATGCACTATATGTTCATTAACCTGTTGGAAATATTTAATTTCAAAATTAGTTATTTAATTAAATATAAGCATCCTAATTAATGTCATCCACATAAGAATTTAGATTTGATAGGACTCTTTTAGATAATTCATTTAGATATTAAAGACTTTGATAGTGGATTAGTTTCCTAATCAAACTCTATTATGATGGATGATAGAATTATAGTCTAACTAGGAAATTAAGTTTTCTCTCACCTTATATATAACATGTTATTCTCCATCAAAGAATCTGCATTAAACACAATATATTGGGTAAGAAGGGAAAAATTTCGATATAACAACAGTAATATTTTCTGTCAAATTGATGAAGGTTATAGTAGAGCTATCATGAAGATGACTCAAAGAGATTCCTACAACAAACTTGATCAATGAATTGGATCACGGCGTGTCTTCTTCGCTATCGTTTGTTTATATTTTGTGAAAACGTGACGATGTAATATCTTACTAAGAACAATGGCATGCTAAAGTTTAATCAAATTAATGTGTTCTTGATTAATATTATGGTGTTCTTAAATATGTTTTTACATGTCGTGTCAAAATTAAAGTTTTAGATCTCATGATTTTTTTCATTTATGTTTGCCTATAATGAAATCTACATTAAATTGCTTTTGTGTTCTTGATACTTTCTACAAAGTTCTTCTTCTTTCATTAAATTTGTTCAAAGCATATGTCTGTGACTTTCTGTGACGTTTTTCTTATGCCGTCAATACTCACTGATTAGAATTAAAAGTTAAAACTTGCTCGAAATTTTACAAAACTCACATGATCAAATGAAAACATCAAAATAAACAAAACCCATTGAATACAATGAGCACCACCTTACTTTTGCGTTTTGGCGTCATTTAGGTCCTTAAAATTACGTTTTTGCCTTTTTTGGCAATAATGTTGACATGGATATCTCACTCTGGAAAATGAAATTTTGAATTCTGCAAATTGTTTTAGATCCTAGAGTAATTCTCTATATCCTCGTGGTTCAAACTTAAATTTTTTATTTCTAGCAAAAATTAGGGTTTTTTGAAATATTATGTAGTTTCCCACCACTGGGGTTGTTTTTTTTGTTCACGCTTCTAATATTCATACTTATGTTGAATTAGATGTCAAACATAGAATATAACTCATATTTGTGAATATTTGATGTATGATTATGTTTTATTACTAATATTCATGTTTAAGTCGGATTAGATGCCAAGCATAGGCTGTAATTCGTATGCATGGATCTTCGATTTATGATTTTATTTTTAATACCAATAGTAATGTTTAGTTGGATTAGATTCCAAACATAGTCTATAGTTCATTTGTATGAATATTGGATGTACAATTGATTATTAATGCTAGTATTCATGTTAAGTTGAATTAAATGCCAAACGCAGGCTACAATTCGTATGTGTGGATATTAGATTGGTGATTTCGTTCAGATACTAATATTCATGCTTAGGTTGGATTAGATGCCAAACACATTCTATAATTCCTATGTGTGGATATTAGATGTATGGTAGAGTTTTGACTCTAATGTTAAGCTTAGATTAAATTGCCAACACAAGCTATAATCTAAAGTTGTTGACATGAGACTCGTGTATGAGAATGTTAAATTATTGGTGTATTGTGTGCATTCAATTAATCATGACTAATGTTATTGGAAATCAAACATAGATGCCACAAGTATGGTAGCTATGATTAATAGAATATTAATGGGTGAAAGTACTTTTTATTAAGAAATTATTGGACATCAAACACATATGCCATGATTTGTGAAATTAATTAGCATGTCACCAACTTAAGTATCCTAATAGTATAAACTACTTAATGTTATCTTTGATATAATAATATTATGCATTAATATAACCATGAAGGATTTTTGCATCCATTTTTCATAATTTGGTCCTCATACATAAGTTTTGACATTATGCAAGATGAAGTAAAAGTAAATGATTTATTTATCACTCATTTATTAGTATTCACCCAATGTCTCTTGCAAGTTCCTGTCTATTTGATTTTCACATTACGTCAAATTAAAATATTTAGTGAATTTCAAATTAAGAAATAGACAATAATATAATTTATTCATGTATTACGATTGTTTATGCACATGTAGGTTTATCTTTAATATTTATATAATGTAAGGTTTGGTGTTCATGAAAGTACTCCATTCAAGAAGAGATAAATATTGGACTTGTGCGTTCCTATCATGCATATTTTTGTTGCCTATGGGTCCATATATTATATTCCATGTTAGGATGTTTATAATTTATGTTGTTGCATACATATTATTATTATTATTATTATTTATTGAATCGTTGTGATTTGGTAGCATACAGGTCTAATTACAATAATCGATAAAAAATCAAGTAGTGCTATATATTTTGGTAAGGCAAAAATGATCATCAAACATAGATGCCATGGTTTCTTTCATTATGATATCACCAATTAAGTTTATGAAAACATAAATATGAATAATTTAGTTCATTACTCTGGCTATATTTAATGAACATAAGTGGAAATTTTATTGAGTTGTGTATGTAAGTGTTTTCCTTAATGTAATATCCATATTATGAAATGTTTGGTAGTCATCATAATGACCCAACTATAATGGAACCGAATATTAAATGTAAGGATGATGGTAGTAGTAACACATAATGATATATTAATGGGGTATATTGAGTTTATTTCTTCAAGCAAGATTATTCCTTCTAGGGAATTGATTTTGAGTGATTGAATGAACATCAAAGATTATGTGCATTATCAAAGTTTGTAAATATAAGTTGTCCACAAATATCATGTACGTGAGTACAAAATTATCACAATAAAAAATCACAAAAAGAACTTAAATGCAAAAGGTAAATAATCACACGCACAACACCAAATATATGTTGTTCGACAACATGCCTATGTCCACAGAGAGGTTACTATTTCCTATTAGTGTCTCTCAAATAATCAGAGTTACATCCCCTTTGCCCCGGGGTCAGGGTTTACATTTATAGTGGTAATGAAGTGGTTTAATTGTATAAGTAACTCATCCATCTTGTAGATAGGTCGTAGGTGTCCCGAAATACCTGCCCAAGATTGTTGGTAGCCAATTTGAGCATATCACAATGTATTTAATCACATGTTAAATACATGGTAAAGAATTTAATGTTTTAATTCGGTTGGGAAGTCCACTATGTGTGCTGGGATAGCCGGCTACAAGATTGAGCTTGATCCATAAAATAGCTCCCATAATTTCCCCTAAAATCTTTGGGCAAATTTGATGGGCCAACAAATTTTAAGTTACAATCCCATATCATGAAACTATTGAAAAACATGCATGGCATATGTGTAAATCCCTTCAACTGTAAAAGGTACGCTCGTCTAAGCTAAGTTGAAGGTAAACTTTGATATCCTTGAAATGATGGGGGTGCACTGGTCCGAGCAGAGATCTGAAGTGCCGAAAGCCTCCTTGGGAAGTTTTTCTCATGATTTGCACTAGATTCAAACACAGTTCACGTTCAAGCAATCGTCATTTTATGTTTCAAGACTTTGTTCTGTGCGAGCTCTTCCTCTGAGTATTCCTTATTGTTCTTCATATTTCCAGAGTTTCCTTGTAAGATTCACTACCTTGATTTTGTTCTTACTCATTTTTGTTTGTCATCTTTTACTATTTGCAATCTCTTGTTAAATGGCTACTCTTTATGGTAGAGCTGTAGAAGAGTTTAGAAAAAATTACTCTATACCGGACATCGTGGAGATAGATTGTGCCCCCGTGCCCAAAAATTTTGAACGACATGGATGAGGGATATAAGATACACACCCTGGCTGTGGTCCAAGTCTGTTTAACCTTTTCCCCAAATCGCTTATTTTTGGAATTTTTTTTATTATTTTGATGTCATCCCCGCCCAATGATCCCTCAACACTTGGAGGATGGTAAATAGAGTTCATAGAATCAATTAAATCTATGTGACCAACGTAGACCTGGCAATTTTTTACACGACCCGAAAATCCGACTCGAACTCAACACGATTTTTGCGGGTCAGGTCATGGCTAAATACGTCCGGGTCTAAATCGGGTCAGACCCGCTTAACCCGTTTATTAAACAGGTCATGTTTCGGGTCAACCCTCCTAACCCGCAATTGACCCGTTTATTTTTCGGGTTGATTTCGGGTCACTTTCGGGTCAAAAACCTATATAACCCATTTAGACACGAATAATTATAAACCATTGATTTTCTAATCTAACGGTCAAAAAATAAAAAATCAAAAGGGTGATTTGGAAAACTAACTAAACCTAACCTGAGTTCCTAACTTAAGGGAAAAAAAAGGAGAGTCGCCACCCCTTCTCTCTCAGCAGCTCTTCTCTCTCAGCAGGTCTTCTCCTCTTCTCTCTCAGCAGGACTTCTCTCTTCTCTTCTCCTCCCTTCTCTCATGTCCTACACACACACGCACACACACACGCAGCAAACACAACACACACGCACACATACACTGAACACACATGCACACAGCACACACGACGACGCACACAGTACACACACAACGCACACACAGCAGACACACGACGCACACACACACGACACACACACATCACACACACGACGCACACTGCACACACACCGATTTGTTACATTTTTTATATTTCAGATTTTTTTTCTGATAAATTTCTTAGATTTTTTTTTATATTTTAGATTTTTTTTCAGGTAAAAAATATAGATTTGTTAACTAATTTGTTAACAACTAAGGATTAAATTTTTGAATTTCTTAATAAATATAGATTTGTCAACTGATTTGTTAACATCATTAGATTTCTGAATTTCTTAACTGATTTGTTAGATTAAATTTCTTAACTGATTTTTGAATTTCTGGATTTTTTTCAGCAGGTCATTATCCAAAAAGCCTAAAGGTACTGATTTTTTTTTTCAGCAAGTCATTAGATTTCTGAATTTCTTAACTAATTTGTTAAATTAAATTTCTTAACTGATTTGTTAGACCTACAATTTGGAACAAAGCTTAAGATTAATTCTTTTAATATACATATTTATTAGCTGATTTATGTTAGATTAAATTCATTAGACTTTTTATTGATTTATGTTAGCTAATTTATGAATATTAATGCATGATTTTTGTTGTTGAAATTTTCTTTAGTAAACAGTTTTGTGTTGGTAATAAATATTAAATAGTGTCTTTTGTAGATGGATTCAGATGGGCTAAATGTCAGTTTGCCCAATAATTCTATTGATGTTGATGTAATGATGGAGGATGATGATGATGACGATGATGACGTTGTAGAAGTTGATTAAGTGCAATCACAAGAAGGTGCAAACAAATTCACTACTAGTGCTAAGGGCCAAATCAAAGGAGGCAAGCGTAAAAGGAGATGTACTTCTAATGTGTGGCTTTTTTTCGAGATTCTCAAACAAAAGGGCGTTGATGATAAAATAAGATGTAAGTGCAAGAAATGCGGGTATGTCTTCATTTGTGATATCAGGTATGGAACTAGTAATTTAAAGCGTCATAAAGATAAATGTGAATTGACAAGCACCCGTGACATAGGACAATTGATTGTTCAACAACAACTAGTGACAAATACTATGTTATTGGGTGTCCCAAAGTTTAATCCCGAGGTATTTAGGGAGATGTTGGTTGCTTCCCTCATTATGCATGATTTACCATTTTCATTTGTTGAGTATAAGGGCATAAGAGCTCTCTTCTCTTATTTACATGATGATGTACCACTCATATCTGGAAACACCGCTAAGGCGAATGTGTTGAAAATGTACCATAGGGCGAAGGCTAGGGTTAAAAAAAAGCTTGATGAAGCTCCTGGAAGGGTATGTCCAACTTCAGATTTATGGTCATCAGTTGTTACGGATGGGTATATATGTGTTACGACACATTTTCTTGATAAGGAGTGGGTGTTGCAAAAGAGGATTTTGGTTTTTTCTTATATGGCGTCCCCACATAGTGGGGTTTCTTTGTGTGATAAAATTTTCTCTTTTTTGAGGGAGTGGAGGATTGAAAAAAAATTATTTTCTGTGACCCTAGATAATGCTTCTTCAAATGATTCATTTATTTCCATGTGTCGAACATAACTAAATTCTAGGAAGGCTCTTTTATGTAATGGGGATTTCTTTCACATAAGATGTTGTGAACATGTGCTTAATTTGACAGTTCAGGATGGTTTGAAAGAAATTGATGTGGGTGTCCAAAAGATTCGTGAAAGAATCAAATATATCAAAGGTTCACAAGCTAGGAAAGTAAGCTTCGTTCAATGTGCCAAATTGTAATCTCTAGATGTTAAGAAAGGCTTGCGACAAGATTTTCCAACAAGATGGAACTCTACTTTTTTAATGCTTGAGAGTGCTCTTTTCTACCGTGAGGTCTTTTCTCACTTGGAATTAAGTGATTCAAATTATAAGCATTGCCCTTTGGAAAGTAAGTGGGAGAAAGTTAAGAAAATATGCAAGTTTTTGGGTGTTTTTATAATATAACTTGTGTTTTCTCCGGCACGAAGTATCCTACATCAAATTTGTACTTCCCTTTGGTGTTTATAGCGTACTTGACATTGAAAAACCAAATGGAAAGTGTTGATCCATACTTGCAAAAAATGGAGGTTATGATGTTTGAAAAATTTGAGAAATATTGGTCTGAATTTAGCATGATTTTGTCTATAGCCGTGATACTAGATCCACGGTACAAGATTCATTTTGTTGATTTTTGTTATAAGAAAGTGTATGGGGTTGCTTCACCTCAATTTGGGGAAGTTCGAGAAAATTTGTTTGTATTATTTGGTGAATATGATGTGAAGCATCCTTCTTGTAGTTCAATGCAAAACTGATGATAGTTTAAATGATGCATCCTTTAGCCTGGATACAAGAGATGTACTAAAGGTAAATTTATTTCTATTAATTTGTGTTCATATAACTTGTTTTATTCATATAACTTGTTTTATTCATATAACTTGTTCTAAAGGTAAATGTATCTAACTTTTATTCATATAACTTCTTCAGGAGTTTGAGGATTTTGAAAGTGAGGAATTTGGTTCTTGTGCTCAAAAGTCACAACTGGAGCTTTATTTGGACGAACCAAGAGTTGATAGGAATGCCGACTTAGATATTTTAGCTTTTTGGAAAGCAAATCAATTTAGGTATCCCCAACTTGCTGCAATGGCAAGATATGTTTTGAGCATTCTTGTATCTACGGTAGCTTCGGAATCTGCATTTAGTATGGGTGGAAGGGTTATTGATCAATATAGAAGTTCACTTAAACCCGAGGTGGCAGAGGCATTACTTTGCACAAAAGATTGACTCTTCGGTGCTATTGGTAATTTCTATATTTGAATTTCTTTTTATTATTTTTATATTTCTTTCCTTTGACTTTAATTTTCATTTGTGAATGTAGAATCTGCACAAGATCAAATTGATGATCTCACGAAAAATATCTTAAACTTCGATATCAACACGGAAAATGCTCCTTCATCCTCGTCGGCACAATGCTCAACTTCTTTTTCGGTTTCGGGTGTGTAATTATCATATTTTAGTAAGAAAAATCGTATTAGTATTTTAACATCTATTCATTAAAAGTTATAGTATGTTAACATCTATTCATTCCTATCATTTTCATTTTAATGGATGCTTACTTTTTTTTTTGTAGGTATATGACTTGAAGGGTTCCTTTTTGGCGGAGATTGAAGTCTTGAAGATTAAGTTTACATCTTTGCAGTTTGATTGTTTATATTTTGGATTTGGATTGCATGATGGGACTTTAAACCTTTTATGAATTCATTTAAGGATTGTCTTGTAGTTTATCGATTTGATCAAAATCCATAAAATTGTTTATGGATTCATTTAAGTATCTTTGTAGTTTTGTTATTTATATTTTGGATTTGGATTGTATGAATATGATGGATCTTTCAAAACCTTTTATGGATTCGTTTAATCATTTTGAACTTGTTTATGTGTGAACTTATGTTAAATAAATAGCTTAATAGTTAATAATGTACTACGTTCGACTAAGGACCTATTTTATAAAATATTAAACATATTTTTTAAACATGTTATTATTATCGTGTTAACGGGTTAAAAATAACATGGTTATTAAACGGGTTATGCGTGTCTTGTCAGGTTTTCGAGTTTAACACGACCTCTTTATTAAATGGGTTAGCCGGTCGTATCAGGTTTTTGAGTTTAACACGACCTATTTATTAAACGGGTTAGCGGGTCGTGTCAGGTTTTCGAGTTTAACACGACCTGTTTACTAAACGGGTTAGCGGGTCATGTCAGGTTATAGAGTCGAACACGACCCGTTTATTAAACGGGTTATACAGGTCGCGTCGTGTAACCCGTTACTTAAACAGGTCGTGTTCGAGTTTTATCTTTTGACACGATTAATAAACGGGTCGTTTTCGGGTCGAGGGGTTTAATAGAATATATGGGTCTTGACCCGACCCGCCAACACGAATTGCCATGCCTAGACCAACATGGGGCGTCTATGAGATCAAATTCTTCCACGTCTCGTCGCACATTTTTTATGGTCTTCTATACTTGAAAGCGCAGAAGACTAACAAAATCCTCATCGTGAACTTTCCTAATTCCAGCAAAGGATATTGGGATCATAGTTTCATTGCCAAAAATTAGCAACATCCTCCCCTACATGAGGGCGAGAGGTGCAGAGGCTCCTTCTATCCTGACTGGGGGAAGAATCATATAGGTTATTAATTTCTCTCTTTTATAAATTGTTGACCTTTTGTTTTACCCATTTGCTCTGCTTGTTAATATATATGTGCTTTTATCTTTGTGTAACTCAAGAAAAGAACAAAGAGACTTCCCTCTTCTAGATAAGGGTTGCTGACCTTGTGAAGTTATGGAAGGTCATGGATATACTCCTCGATGGTGAACATCCCTGGTCGGCTCCCTATCTCATTGAATATGCCAACAGCACTTCTAACTTTATTGCTCGATAGGTGGACGAGATCCCTGAGATCACTCTTTCAGATGAGGAGACTTCTATCTTGCAGGGACTAGTGGATGTTGGTTACTCCTCCCAAGAAGAAGAAGAAGAAGAAGAAGAAGAAGAAGAAGAAGAAGAAGAAGAAGAATAAGAATAGGAAGAACAAATGGCTCCCCCAAAGAGGAGAGTGTTATTAGGGAATGAGGATGACGATGATCATGTCATGCTTTCCCACAGGATCAAGGCCCTGAAAAAATTTGAGCCTTGAAAAAATCTGAGGGAGGCTCCCCCAAGACCTGTGGTTCCAATTTGGGAGCGAAGGAGGAGGAGGGAGAGAATAAAAAGATATAAGATCAGAGGAGGAGAGAAGAAAAAGAAGAAACCCATTAAGACTTCAGTGAAGTCTTCCCCCTCTCTCTCTCTATTGCTGGTCAGGGGGAGAGTGTGGCCAATAACCCCATCGTTGATCTCTGTCTGCTGAAGGGGGAAATGATTGCCGCCGACTGTGAACACTCATTGAGACAGGGTTCTGACCAGTTGGCTCTCAAGTCTGCCCAAGCCCTCTCTCTAGTAAGTGTTCTCTTTTCCCAATTTTATTATCTTTAAATGTATCTCTCTCCCATACTGACTCCTCTATTTCTATTTGTAGTTTGTAGAAGACTTCACCACTTTGATGGATGGTCACGTTGAACAATCCAGGAAGAACTGGGAGTTGGATGAAGCCCTAAAAAATCCCCAATAGGACTTGGCTTCTGCTCGGAACTCCTTTGATCTAGAGAGGGATGCCTCTTTGAAGGCTTTGGCTGACATAAAGACGACCAATAACCTTATTATTGTGGAGAAGGATAAGGTGGTCAAAGAATAGCCTAACCGAGAGGATCCAAAATCTGGAGGGTGAGATCCCTAGGATCAAGGATATCATCTACACTGAAGACTACAATGCGGCCAATGACGATGCTGAGATCCAAATTACCTACGCCTAAAAGTTATTTTTTAAGAAGGGCTGGGATCAAACCGTGAAGGTAACAGGGATTACCCTGGAGTCAGAGTTGTTCCAATAACATCATCCAAATCCCTCTCAGATTGATGAGTCAGAACCCTATGCTAGCTATCCTGTCGACAAAACTTAAGGATGTTAGGCGTGGTTAAGACGGTTGCCGACCAGATGGTCAAGGATGCTAGGAAGGGAAAGGAGCTGGACTCCTTTGAGCAGTTGAAGCAGTGAAGCCCTATAGACTTAGGATTTTTCTTTTATAATCTGCATCAGTGCTTTACTTTCCCTTTATTATCAGTTATACTGGCTCCTGCCTCCCCTTTATTATTAAATAAATAAGTCTTATCTTTTTCCTTTTACCGATATTCCTCATACCTATTGTTTGCCTTTTATCTTGTAGCCTATTATTGCCGAGGACACTTCTTCTTCCTCAAACTTTGAAAAATAGTAGGCCCAGGTGTGAGCGAGCAAGCTCGTCGAGTCTTTATAAAGGTTTGTAAAGATTTAAAGGCGAGAATTGCAACGTGTAAGGACCCATCTGAACCGGTGGCTAAGCTGAAGGATGACCTCTAGGACATGGAGGATATCGGCTCCTCGGTATAGAAGGAGATAACATACCTAAAGGACCATCTTGCTATGAGAAAGGATATAGGCAAGGTCAGTGAACTAATTTAGACTGAGAATGATGCCTTAAAGAAAAATATCTTCGAGTTGGAGGAAGTACTTCAGAGGAAAAATGTCTTTAAATCCGACCAATAATGAGACATTAAGAGGCTCAAGATTTTATTCAGGAGGGGTCGACGAGCTGGATAGATAATGGGTTATGATGATAGCTGGCAGGATGCCCCTGTATGGCTGTATGAGTCACATGAAGTGGCATACAAGCATTCGTGGAGAACTCCCTCACGGTGCTCAAAGAACCCAAGGATTATCAATTGTATTACATGTACCAGGTGGACTGCCCTTCGTATAGCCGACCACCCTTTAGGATGTATTAGAAGGGATTCATCTAGATTCTATATCTCACCAGCTGCTCAATGACTTTGAGGTGGACCCTTAAAGCAAGGATGAGTTCGTCCCCAACCCGTACGGTGGTCGACGAAGGCAAACAACGGATTTCCTAGCTCGTCAACCATAAACAGCTTGTTCGTTTGTCATATATTTTTTGTAATTCTTCCATGTAATTAATACCATGTGTGTGTTGTATTATCAAGTGTAATGAATAAAGTCCAATTATTAAATATTGTGTGTTTTGGGCGCTTGCCCACTGAATCTAGTTAATAATAACTTTTGTATATCTGCACTTGGTGGACTTGATAATAAATGCTAATCACTTTGGGCCTTTGCCAACTAAATGAGTTGGTAATAACTATTTGAGCATTCTTTCATCCCAGTATGACTTAGCATGTATCATTCCATCCCTTTTACCTTTTAGGTCATTTCTCCACACTCCCTTAGCCCTAGGAGAGATGATAAGAAGAATGCACCTAATTAATGGGCCTTCCACCCGTTCTAAATTTTTATCGACCAATATAGTTGGTGACCAACCTAGGTTGGCTTTTTGACTAAGGATCTCCTGTAGGGCTTTTATTATTTCCTGGGCAACTCGTTAGGTACTTTGTGTTTGATATGACAAAGACCCGAGGATTCGCTTAATGATTTGAAGTAAACTTAATAATTTACTGTAATTAATCTGAATCCTGCACGGTGCGAAGAGAATCCCATATTGGAATAAGTTATATGACTTATTGTAATAAAATGGAACTCTATTCTGACCGAGGAAATTTCTTGGTTGAAATAAGCTAAGAATCTTATTGTAACTAGGTGTAGTTCCACTTAGTGTCCAAGAGTGGATCTGTTGCTTGGAAATGGTGCATAATATCAAAATAGTCAATAGATCGTATAAAACTAAGATAATTAAAAGTGAGAGCAAAGTGGGACTTTATTCATTAAGTATTAACTTAGGAGCAACATAAGTCTGAAATAAAAATTTGCATAAATTAGATGTGCGATAAGTGAAGAAGAAGACTAAAATAGAACTTATTGAGATTGGTTGCATTATACGCTCTTGGTATTTCTCTGTCCTCCAGCATTTCCAATTCATAAGCTCCTTGAAGGTCATCCCTGATCACCTTGAAAGGTCCCTCCCAGTTTGGTCCTAATTTTCCATATGAAGGTCTTACTGCACTATCGAGGACTTTCATTAGGATGTAATCTTTTACCTGGAACTTCCTCAGATTGGCCATTTCTAGGAGTAGTACAAAAGGCCTAGAGTACATGGGGAAGTTCATCATCCAAAGTCCCATTTGCCCTTTCCAACCTCTTCTTCATGCAGTCGAGCATCATTTTGGTGGAAGCCTCTACCTAGTCGTTTCTCTGAGGATACGCTACTGAGCTAAAGTGATGCTTGATTTCATGCTCATCACAAAATTTTTGGAAAAACCCACTTAGAAACTGTGTGGCATTATCGATGATAATGGCTCTAGGTACCCCAAAGTGCATTATGATGTTTTTCCAGATAAACCTTATCATGTCAGCATCTTTGATGTTGGCTAGTGGTTCTGCCTCTACCCACTTGGTGAAGTAATCAGTTCCGATCAATAGATACTTATGATGCCCAGGTGCGGTAGGTAGTGGACCCACGATGTCCAACCCCCATTATGCGAATGACCACAGACTGGTCAAAGATTTCAAATTATTAACAAGTTTATGAACCATAGGAGAGAACTTCTCGCATTTCTCGCACTTTCTAATGTAAACATTTACATCCTTTTGCATATGTGGCCATCATTATCCTTCTTTAATAGATCGAAATGCCAAGGATCTTCTTCCTGCATGACTCCCATAAATACCGTCAAGAAGTTCATAAAGGTCTTGCTCGGTGTCTTACGGGTGGACACACTAGAGGTAAGGACCTGTAAAGGACCATTTATAGAGCTTCCCTCCACGATGAAGATAGAAATGGGTAGCCTTTACCCTCACTAGGTGGCCTAATTTCTTATCGTCTGGCACCACCTGATTCTGCAAGTAGGCAATGACCGGGTCCATCTAGCTAGGACCCTTTTCTATAGCAAGAATCTGATTGGTGACCAACATTTTATCAAAACCGAGTCGGGTAAGGAAATCTATTTCAATTGTCCTATTGAGATCTGAACCTACTACTGAGCTTAGGACTGCTAAGGTGTCAGCATGACTATTTTTCCCCTATGGAACTGTTGGATGTTGACTTCATCGAATTCTACCATGAGTTTGCGAACTACGGTGAGGTAGGATTCCATCTAGTCATCCTTCATGTTGAAATCTCCACTCACTAGATTGGATACTATCTTGGAATCGCCGAACACTTTGAGCCGCTTTGCCTGGGATTTGTGCATCACAGCTATCAGAGCTTCGTATTCGACTTTGTTATTGGAGCCTTAAATCCTATCCTGACCCCTTACTCGATAACAGTGTCTTATGGGGTTACCAGGACAATCCCCACTCCTGCCTTATTAGAATTGGAGGCTCCAACAACGTACAAGGTCTTATCCTCGAAATGTACTTCCTTGATTGATGGTTATTTTACAAGCTGTTGGTTTGTAGGACTGTCTCCCATAAATTATGTGACGAAATCTACTAAGATATGTACCTTAATTGTTGTTCTTGGATAAAAATGAATATCGAACCTCCCGAGCTCGATTGACAACTTTGACAATCGTCCGGAGAGGTCATCTTTCTAAAGAACAGATTTGAGGGGGAATGAAGTGATAATGGTCACTGAGTGGGTCTAAAAATAATGCTTAAGCTTACTGGAGGAAACTACCATAGCATAAGATATCTTCTCCAGTGGCAAGTAGCATTTCTCTACGTCTAGAAGTGTCTTGCTAGTGTAATAGACGGGATACTGCCTTCCCTTTTTCTTGCACACTAAAGCTGAGCTAACTGCATGTCTTGATACCGCAAGGTAGAGGTACAGAGGATCCCCTTCATCAGGGATTGCTCGAAGGGGCGGTTTGTTGAGGTAAGTCTTTATCTCTTCCAAGGCTTATAAATAATCATCGTTCGAGATGAGGCCCTTATCTTTCTTTAGGAGATGGAAAAATAGTCGACAATGCTCTGATGACTTGGAGATGAAACGGTTGAGTGACGCGAGCATCCCAATAAGAATTTGAACACCTCTCAACATCTTTGGTGGTTGAACCCTATTTATAACATCAATTTGATACAGATTGGCCTCTATCCCTCTCTTGTTGACCAGATAACCTAAAAAATTTCATGACTGGACACCGAATGAGCACTTGCTCGCATTGAGCTTCATCCGCAATTTCCTAAGGATT
This sequence comes from Sambucus nigra, assembly GCA_949130495.1. Classification (NCBI taxonomy): domain Eukaryota; kingdom Viridiplantae; phylum Streptophyta; class Magnoliopsida; order Dipsacales; family Adoxaceae; genus Sambucus; species Sambucus nigra. The sequence continues at coordinate 16,030,763 of OX422211.1, read as the reverse complement.
TTGAAGGTGTTGGCTAGGTCTCTGAGGTGATTTACCTTATGTTTGCTCTTGACTAACATGGCGTAAATACAAACCTCTATGGTATTTCTCATCTATTACTTGAACTCTTAGTGATCAGCCTTTGATAGGTTCCTCCCATGTTCTTAAGGCCAAATGACATGAATTTATAGCAATACAGTCCAACTGGTGTGATGAACGATGTCTTGCCCTGGTCGGGTCCAAAAAGTGGAATCTGGTGATACCCCGAATAGGCATCTAAGAAGGTCATCCATTCATACATTGTCGTGGTGTCGACCAATTGATTTATCTTTGGTAGACGTAAATTATACTTGGGACAAGCTCTATTGAGGTCCATGAAGTTGACACAAACCCTCCAGCCACCATTACTCTTATGCACTACCACTAGATTTGACAGTCATTCAGGGAACTGAACTTCCCTGATAGACCCTGCATCGATAAGCCTCTCTACTTCATTCTCTACCAGTTTACCCTTATTTAGGGTTGTTCGATGCACCTTTTGAGTGGCTAGCTTAAAGTTTGGCTCCACGTGAAGATGGTGGCAAGCTAACTCAGGATCAATTCCATATAAATCATAGGGATCCCATGGGAACATGTCCAGGTTACTTTTTATAATGGTGATCAACTCCTGCTTCTCATGGCCATCCAGTGTCATACCAACTAGAAATTTTCTCCGCGGTAGGTTAGCATCAAATATAACCTTCTCCAAGATTTCCATGACCCTATTAGCAGGGTGGATCCTGGTTTCCTCCACGTTGTTGCTATTTTGAAAGGGTAGCCCCATTCTGGGCTTCCTCCAGAATAACTTTTGATTCCTTTTTTTCTCTTTTCGGAGCCAAATGACGATGATGAAGCACTTTCTGGTAGTGTCCTGGTCACCATGAATTTCCATTACTCCCTGATCAGTAACACATTTGAGCTTTTAGTTGTAGGTCAATGACACAATCTTCATAGCGTGTAGACAACCTCTGTCCAAAATAGCATGGTATGGAGAATCAATATCCACCACTAGGAACTCAATCATCTTTGAATATTTTCCTCCCTTACTGGCATGACTATCTTTCCCATCCGCATTGTGGTCTTCCTCGTGAATCCGACCAATAAAACTATTGCCTCCTCGAGGTCGGAAAGATTAAGTTTCAACTTATGGAAGAGATCTTGGTACATCACCTCGAATGAGCTCCCCTGATCAACCAGAACCGGATCGATGTCCTAGTTTGTGATCCTGAGGGTGATCACGAGCGCACCATCGTGTGGGGTCCTTACACTGACCAAATCCTCCTCTATAAAGACAATGTGTTTGGTGTAGTCAACATCCTCTGATCGCTAGTGCTTGCCATCATGGCTTTTTGTGGGGTCAATCTGGAATGCCACCATAACGGTTGTGACCTTCTTTAGTTCCATTCGAAAAAATTTCCCTTCGATCTGCTTCAGGTCGGATGCCCTGTGGATTGCTGCAAACTCTTATCCCATGTTATCATCATGGACATTATCTGGGATTGGGTCTCCATTGGTTGCGACCTTGTCAGCATTCCTATCTATATACTCGTTCAGGTGCCCAGCTTAGGCCAACTCTTCCATCTGTGACTTTAGTGCTTTACAATTCTCTATTTTGTGGTCTCCTTCCATATGGAATGCGCACCTCAGTGCATTATTCCTCTTCGTCGGGTCACCATCCATCTTCTTGGGTCACTTTCGAAATGGATGGTCATTGATCTTCCTAAGGATCTTATGTATTGACTCCTTGAAGACTATATGGACAACTTGTAAGGATTTTAATGGATATTCCTTGCTTCCGTTCTTTGAACCATTCTTGCTCCTGTTATTAGACTTGTCTCCTCCCTTATTGGCCTTATCACAATGAGTTTCCCTTGGACTAGCATGAATCACATCTTCAACCTTGGTGTATTTTTCGATACAGGCCATGAGGTTATTAATGGTGTTAGCCTCCTTATTGGTGAGAGACTGGTGCATCATAGTTGGGGTTGACACACCAATATTGAAGGATATCACAGAGACCTACTCCGAGCAATCCTCCATTTAGTTAAAAACTTCCTAATACCTCTTGCCATACTCATGAAGAGTCTCTTGTGGATTCTTCTTCACCATGAGAAGTGAATACATCCTCTTTGGGTGAGACCTATTGGTTATGAAGAGAGAAGTGAAGGCCTTAGTGAAGTCCTTGAAGCTCATGATGAACCTGGGTGGTAATATCTCAAACCACAAATGAGATACATCATATAAGGTAGAAGGGAAGATGCGATAAATAAGGGAAGAGTTATGGCTCCACAGAGTCATCACTTGCATGTACTGCCTGACGTGGTCTATAGGGCCAGTTTTTCCATCATAAATTTTAAATCGGGGAACGGTGAACTTCCTTGGGGACTCTTTCTCTTCAATCTCCCTTGAAAAGGGGGAATTTATTTATGTGTTGAGAGACCTTCTAACCAGCTCTCTAGTAAACCTAGCCGCTCAGTTGGCTGGGTGTTGATCCATTTCCCATCGGACCAAGCTCCTAATATCATTCCTCTGATGATCATCATCTTTGTGGTGCCTTTCTAATCGTCCATGCTCTGAGCAATCCGATCCCGCCAAGAACTCCTCCCTCGGCTGCGAGTCTTACTCGCCTAAGGACTAGGAGAACGTTCAACACCAAATATACGTGGTTCGGCAGCGTGCCTACATCCACAAAGAAGTTATTATTTCTTATTAGTGTCTCTCAAATAATCAGAGTTACATCCCCTTTGCCCCGTGGTCACTTTATATTTATTGTGTTAACTAAGTGGTTGAATTATACAAGTAACTCATCCATCCTGTAGATAGCTCGTAGGTGTCCCTGAATATCTGTCTGAGATTGTGGTAATCGATTTGAACCTATCACAATGTATTTAAGCACATGTTAAATACATGGTAAAGAATTTAATGTTTTAATTGGTCCGAGAAGTCCACTCCATGTGCTTGGCGGACTGGGCTTGATCTATAAAATAGCCCCCACAGTGTACATTTAATGAAATAACATTATACCCAATAAACTAATCACAAATATCATATAATTTATATTTCACAGTTAACGCTGACGAAAAATCACGGTTAATCACTTTATGTATTATTAAGCTATTAATGGTTGTATTGTTAAATCAAAGCATTAACGTAGTGAGCAATTTATCTCAATATTTTATCATATTATTGTATCTCATTTTCTTTCTCTGAAATTACATATCTCATATGTTTTAATTCTCTCGAGACTAATTTCTTAGAATGAAGTAAAGGGGTTAAGTTTCAACTACTTTATTAGATATTTATTTGTAACTTTTAATTATGAACCCACTATTATTGATGAACAATTTGTGAAACACTCCATTTAAAGGTTGAAGAGACTAAACATATTATGTGTTATTTTAATGCAGATTATGTTGCACACTTATAAAGATTAAATGTATATAAGAGCCATTATTTTCACACAAGTAAGTACAAATTATGTTACATATCCAAGCACATTAAGGTAGATTATGTGATACATAATGTATGGTTAAAAAAAAGGTTTTAAGTATTTAACTTGGGTATATTTCAAATTAAATATAGGTGCTACAAAAATGTTTAAATTCGATGCAAGGATTTTTACATAAAACTAGAAATGCAAACAAGATTATTTTTCTTATGTTCTTGGGGAATCAAATCGCCAATTATTTTTTCATAAACCCTCAATGTTTTCAATTTCTTGGAAAAGATTTATCTAGACTTCATCATGAGGAATACTTTCTAAATAATCTTTCAGTATATCCTTTCAAAGGTTATGGTATTCCTTTTGATGTTTTGAATAAAATAAAGTTTGGACATATTTATTTTAAATATTGTTTTGATCATGCACCACAATCCTAGCCTTATTGATCAAACTCTTTAATCGTGTACCAAATTAAATCTAGATTGCATTTAATAATTTTTGTGGATAAGATTTTTGTAATGTCTCTTATAAATTTTGATAGTCGAGTTGTGCTTTTAGGGTACTACGATGTCTAATATTAGGATGACCTATGTGGAACAAGTGAGAGATTATGAGAAACTTTCCTTAAAGTGGACCTACATAGATCATATAATTTTCATTGACATGTACTTATTACATTATACAAAATCAAAAACGTAAAATTCCTTATGAATGGTGAAATTAGTGGGAGTAACAAATCATGAAATATGGTTATAAGGTAGGGCACTTATCCTATTACTGATAATCTTCTTGAATAATTCTTCTTTTAGTTGTCGGACTGTCTAAACAACAAAGATCAAATAAATGATCAATCACTAAATAATGGTATTATCCCCGCAAGATAAATGTAGACAAAACCATAAGGAATAGTATTAAGAAGATAGTAAAAGGAAACCACTATTCGAAATGATTATTTTGTGTATCTAGATGATCATGAATTTAGGAACACAGACTGAAAAGTGTAAAGAAGTTATCAATACCTTGAAAAGGATTAAAATCAGCATAGCATACCTATAAGAAACTAAATTGAAGGGATAAAAGGCTAGAGAGATAGGATAAGGGTATAAATTATTTTATTCAGGAGGGAGGGACAATCGTAGAAATGGGGTACGTATCGCTGTTGATCACTATATGAAAGATAAAGTGGTCGATATTAAAAGATGGGGAGAAAATTAATTAACATTAAGACTTTCTTAGATACAACAATTTTTAATGTTATAAGTGCTTAGGCACCCCAACGAACTTTGGATGAAAATGTAAATTAATTATTTTGGGAATTATTAGATGAAATATTATAAAAAAATTATATGCATGAAAAAATATTTTAGGAGGTTACTTGAATGGACATGTAGGAGTAGAATGAGACAGTTATCCAAGGATACATGGGGGTTATGGTTTTTGCTGATAGAAATGTAGGAGGGGAAACTATGTTAGAATTTGCTAAGGCCTACGATCTAGCGATAACAAACACATATTTTAAAAAAGGGGAAGAACATTTAATAACATTTAAAGCGGCGAGAATAAGACTCAAATAGATTATGGATTACTTAGAAGAAGATACTTAAAGGCCTGCAAAGACTGTAAGGTTATACCAGGTAAAAAGCATATTTAGAATGAATATACTTTAAGGTACAATTCAAATATTGAAAAGCATTTAAACACTACAAGAAAAGATATATTATTTGATGGGAAGTTACCATATGCTGGGAGAAATCTTTAACATTGATGTAAAGCAATAAATTTCTCAGTGTTTTATTCAACGGAATGAATGGAATATATATACAATGCAAAACTAATTCATACCCTAAATTATAGCATATGCTTTTTCATTTCCTATTTACAATCCTACATCTGAGTGGAGAACGAACAAAAGGGAATTAATGAATGTTGAGTGCCCATATTTGTAGGACATCCCAGATTTTGTGAACCAATTTGACTTTTCATTCCTTAATACTCTCCCTTAAGTTTGGAATGTATGCTGATAATTCCTAACTTCCTAAGTAAAGTCCAGAATTGTGAAGAACCCAATGGCTTTTTAAAATGTCGAATGGCTGATGTGATGTGGATAAATGAGTTATTTTGATCATTCATTATTGAACCATTCACAATGTGAGGCACATGGCTACTTTTCTACTAAAAAAGTCAACAGTGTAAATGACAAGTGTAGAAAACAAAAGTTCGGGTAGTGAGGTGTTAGGTGAGGTAAAGTTCAAGGGGTACGAGTATAATTAACCCTAAATTTTATATTTCCCTACATCTTATTACTCTCTTATCCATCATGTGGCACACCAAGTGGAATGGATCATATCAATAATAAAGCACCCAAGAGGAGATAATAATAAAGCATCGAAGAGGAGGCAATAATAGAGTGCCCAAGCGAAACGTCAATTATATCAGAGAATTCTCCCCTTTCTCTAATAATAAGGCAAGTTTGTGTTCCAAACCTTCTTTAAGAGATAGGGCAATCATCACTTGTTATCTCCATCATAGCTTAAAAAAAGATGTTTGACCGAACAACTATCTCTTAATTGATCAGATCATATGCTGTCAATTTCGTGTTGTGTTGCACGACATTTTATGACACCTCAACACTATTTTGAGTTTCCACTTGTATTAAATATAATATAACATTGAAACGCAACACAAAAAACAAAAACAAAAAATAAAACGCAATTAAATCCTAAATTCATTATTATTTTCTGTTCGATCAGTAAAATTGTTAACCTGTAATATGAATGATCATGTACTTTCATACACAATTTAAGAATATATATACCGAGCTATCAATTAAACGTAGTGGAATTGAATTGTACAAGTCATATAGCAAGTAGAATGTATAACTCAATTGCCATAAATTGTGTCAGCGTGTGCTATGAATAGCAAGTCTCATTGTGAATTTTAAGATTTTAACACTATGTCTAAAACTTGTGCTTTGTCTGTGACCTAAAACTATATAAAAAAATAAAGTCAAATAAGACTCCAAGTTTAAGAAACATAACTATTTTTTTCTAACACACATCTATTTCTAATAGAGAAATGTCCCATTAGCAAAAGACTGTTGCATTGGCAGCCATCAAATCTACGTATGAATCTCTATCTCTACTAACTAAAAAGAGGGGATTGTTATTCTAAAGGTCAAAAGACCGAAAAATCCTCCTCCAATATACAACTAACTAATGAATGACACTATGAAATTATGGGAAAAGGTTATAGAAAAAAGTTTAAGAAATGAATCAACTATTTCGGACAACCAATTTGGATATATGCTAGGATGAACCACCAGTGAAGCTATTTATTTATTAAGACAACTAATGGAAAAATGTAGAAGTAAGAATAAAAATTTACACATGGTCTTTATACACTTATAGAAGGCATATGATAGAGTACCTAGGGATATAATATAGTGGACTTTAATGAGGAAAAAACATTCTTATTAATTACATTAAAGTTATTGAATATATGTATGATGACATAAAAATTAGGGTAAGAACTATTTGTGGAGAAACTAAAGAAATTACGATTAAAGTAGGTCTGCATCAAGGATCAGCTTTAAGTACTTACTTATTTATCATAGTATTAGATGAGATTACTAAGGACATACGAGTAGATGTCCCATGATGCATGTATTTGCGAATGATATATTTTTAGTGTACACTTCAAAGGAGGCCTTAATGATGAGAGTAGATACTTAGAGAAATGGCTTAGAGTCTAAGGGACTAAAAATCAGTAAAAATAAAATTGAATATATGGAATGTAAATTTAATAATGAGTCGTCTGATAGCATAATGTTAAAGATTGAAGAAAAAATGCTACACCAAACTAATAATTTTCGTTATTTAGGTTTAGTGATATTGAGTAATGGGGGTATTGATGAGGATGCTAAGAGTAGAATAGCAACTGGATGGATGAAATGGAAACAAGCGAGTGGGGTAATATGCGATAAGAGAATAAGTAATAAATTAAAAGGAAAATTTTATATAACGGTTGTTAGGCCAGCTACCCTCTATGGAGCGGGGTGTTGGGATTTAAAGAAAAAACATGAGCAAAATATCCTTGTCAGTGAGATGAGAATGCTCTCATGGATGATATGAATTACTAGAAAAGACAAGTTAAGAATCAGTATGCGAGAGATAAGTTAGGAGTAGCTCCCATTAGTGATAAATTAAGAGAAAGTAGACTTAGATGGCATGGACATTTGTTGCGTAGACCATCAGATGTACCTATAACAAGAGGAAGACTAATGGAAACAGAGGGTAAAAGACAAAGGGGCCGTCTTAAGCTATTATAAGAAGTAATTATTAGTAGAGATCTTAAGGATTTAAAATTAAATGATAATATTGCTTATAATAGATTAAAATGGAAAAGGAGAATCCATGTGGCTAACCCCATGTGATGGGATTAAGGCAATGATGATGATGATGATGATGATCTCGATGAACATGAATTTGGTGTAGGGATACATAATGATTTGGTTTTGTTTTCACAAGTCATAATAAGTGAAATTAATGGACTACAACTAATTTTAGGGTCTCATCGAATTACCTAATTGATACACTAAAGTCGGGTATGAGTGGTTCATCAAGAACAAATGCGACGCTGACGGTAATTAAATGATATAAACCTAAATTGCAGTCAAATATTTCACCATTAATGAGGAAAATTTTATAATTGAACCCTCTCAATTATATCTAAGAACATGTAAGTCTTATGTCATTAGTAACTCATTATTGTAATACCCCGCATTTTTGCGTATTTAGAATTTAATTAATTGAGTCATTAAATAGGAAAATACATTTCAATTTAAATTACGTGAGTGCAGTAATTTAATATGATTTACTATTTAAATTAAGGGAGTGAAGTAATTTAATGTGATTTAATAATAATTATGATTATTGAGTGATTAAGTAATAATTATGGTTACTAATTATTAATCGAGAGATAGAACTAGTTAAGATTATGATTCGAATTTACTTAGTGTGAATATTAAATATTGATGGTTAACGTGTACGACATAGCTAGTGATATGGTCGTACTTGATTATATCTCAATCAAATGTCGTGTGTAGACTAAATTGAGGATGGGATAGGAAATATATTTTTAAGTGACCCAAATGTAAATTTGGAGGTCAAGGTTGATTTCGAAAGGGTCGAATTAGTCAAAATAGTATACCCAGGGGTCCTTCATGATATGAAAAATCGACCACAAGACGTTCTCATACCAGCAAGTCAACAGTAAAGTGTGTAGCAAGTAAATAGATAGAAGACAAGATATAGAGTGGTTCGGCCTTTAAAATAGGCCTACATCCACTAGGTTGCTCCATTCTCATTATATACGTTACATTGTACAATATAATCATGCCTAAAGAGGCATACAAGTATGATAATAAAGGAGAGTACATGATGACTGATGATCCCGGTGTGCCGGAGAAGTAGCTGTGATATGGCTGAGAAATTCCCGAGTTGTATGTAGGGGAGGTGTAGAGAGAATCGGTACTGTAGAAGCTTCTCCGATTGTGTGGAAATCGATCCCCCATTTCGAGGTGTGAACCCCTATTTATAAGGGATATACTCACGTGCAATGAGCACATGATGCACGAAGTCTGGATTTAGGATGGAGAGTGATGCGGCTTGTAAGGAAAACATATTGAGCATCACATCCTATAACTGGAAAAAGACAAAGGTGCCGCGCCCTGGACTGGGTGGGTCCACGACACGTTGATTGTGACTGCCCCCTTGATGAGGGGTCGCTCCCTGTATGAGGTAGGGCCGCGACATGTAATCAATCTGCAGTAGGGTGATATATTAGTACTATCAATAAGCCCCCAAGTCGTAGTGCTAAGAGAATTTGATTGCGGCTGCAGCTTAGTTAAGTTTCCTTTTGTGCCGCGGTAGTTTTCAAAGCGAAGATTCGTCTTCCGCGCTCTCTTATATAAATTGTTTCAGGCCGTGGACTTCATTACGTTTCCAAAACTTTGAGAGCAAATTGAGAGAGAATTTATGTGTTCATTTTCTTTCATTTTCAAGCAACCCTTCGAGGCTGTGCGTGGTGGTTCCAAGGTGGTGTGAGGCTGAGCATTTGCTGGTTTCTTCATTTACAGGTAATTTTTTAACCAATCTTTGTAAATTGTTTTCGTAGCTCGTACTTCCTTTTTGAATATACAAACACATGAGCTTCTGCATTGCTTGATAGAAAACTAGGGTTTCAATTGAATAATCGAACACACATGAACACTGAACACATCAATACTTGTTAGGATCGATCTTCATATGTTGTACTTGACCCCTGATCTTCCAAATTCCATGAAAATCATATAGCTATTCTTGCTATTCATAATCAAACTCTTCGTATTCTGTGAATTTGATCTTAAAATGATTAAATGTTAGATACTTAACTGCTTAAGGTAGGGACCATGGCATGGAAGATTATCAGTTATCTAGGGGTCCCCTGAAATCTTTTGGACCTTATTCGCGGCATACAGTGGACGATGGTCGCAGCCCCTTAAGTTCTGAGATTTATCCTTCGACATGCATATCAACTTAATCTTCTGCGGCGGTGGGGGTTTTCAGGGCTCTGGATCCCCACCCTTGTATTTTGAACAGTCTTCAAACTTTCAAGAACCAAATATACATCCACGATAAATAATTGTAATTGTTGTTAGAATTCCTTGAGTCGACCTTTGGAAATTTTAAAGATGGCTATAGCAACAGAACTCTAATTCCATTTGAGATGGTTGCCATGGTAATTTATGTTCCCTTGTTGATATAGGAGATGGCTGCGGCTAGTAGGGCCGGAGGGTAATTCCTTAGGTTCAATGAATAGGGTTGGCAGTGTTTTAGCCCGTTAATAACTATGTTAGGATAATAATTCCCATCAAGAAAATATTTACTATTCATACATAATCTTCCCGCGGATTCTTAAAGTCTTTTCCAAACCATACTGGCTACGGCGCCTAACCGCAGACTTTTCTTTTCAGGTAGTGTTGCATCCATATGAGCTTTGACCCAGACGAGTTTCTGAGAGGCTTTTAGGCAAAGCATTTTGGAATCTCTCCTCATGAACTCTCTCACGTGCCCCCTCTGAGATCAATAGGTCCTTGCCAACTGAGGGATTGCCCCAACGGCGTAATATTATACTCAAACTCCGCAGATTCTGCGTCTAGGAAGGGTTTTCAACCTGCGCCAATGGAAAAAGAAGACAATTTAAGTAATCATCCATTGGGTGCAGGAGATGATTCCACGAAAATTAGGGATAACCCGGCAGGTCCATCTGGGAGGGTTGAGAGACCCCTAGCTGCGCTTGATATCCGCAACATCATGACATAAGACTGGGTTGACTAGGTGGCTGAGGCTTTCGAATTTCCTGAAAATATGATGTGCTCAGCACCTACCGCGAACCAGAGACCTTGCACAGCCCTCGCTAATGATGGAGTTTGCTTCCCACTTCATGCATTTGTTTACGGGTTACGGCTGCCTGTTCCTATTCCCATCCGTCGCATCTTTCAGACAATGAAACTGGCCTCAGCCCAGATAGATCCCAATGGCTGGAGGGCCATACTTATCGTGGTCGTTCTTTTGGGAGAACCAATTCAAAAAAGACATTACTCCTGTGGAGTTCTTTTATTTCTACCGCCCAATGGAAAATTTCATGAAGTTCGTCGAGTACTATTACTTCTCGGTCCGCGATAGGGACGAGACCCTTTATATTGGGAGGCAGACCAGTGTAAACAACTGGAAGGTCAAGTATTTCTACATCTCCGGGGAAGGATGGAGATACACCCCGAAGAGAACGAGAGGGATAAGTCATATCGAATGCAGCGGAAATAGGGTTCTCCCTCCAAGCTAGGTATATTTATTATAGCCGCGTCTCGTCTTCCTAGTTACAGATTAACCTCCTCTAACCTTTGATTTGTCTTTTCTGCAGTTCTTGACAACTTGCATTTGAACAAGCGTCGGGAAAAGAGAGATTTGAGGCCACGACAATTCCTACTGAAGAAAACAGATTTAGTGTCCTTGTGACCTCTGTCACCATATTTGAGGCAGGTTTCTTTCCCATCAAGGGTATTCCAAAAGACATGACCGCAGGAGGTAATAATCTGATTCCATATTAGTCCGTTGCCTTTTATTTTGACTTTGAATATTTATTGTTTCTTTTCCCTTTTCAAGTGAGGAGGTTGACAGGGAATTGTCGGCCACGCAGTTGGCGAAAATGGATGAGGACGCAGTCGTTCTCAATAATACTGCACGGAGCAGGAAGAGGAAGAGGTCCAAAGCTAAGGCACCTGCCGCAGCTCCATCAACTGATTTGAACACTCCTACCACGACCTTAACTCCTGTCGTGGAAAAGATTAACGTTGCAGCCCAACCACAATCTGGATTTGATGATGACATAGGAGCCAACCTAGCCGCGATAGGTTTGATGTCAAATGATGCTCCCCTCAATACAGCTTCACCGCCGCCACCTCCTATTATTGCAGTAAATACAAACTTGGTACCACCACAGTACCGCGACAGAGTTAGTCCTAACGGTCGTCCACGACCTCAGTTGAGGCAACCTGACCCAGAGTCCTCATGGGACACAATCGCGAAGGCTGCATGGAGGATGAAGAGGGCCCTTGATGCAGCGAACCTCAACAGGCTGGTGGGAGAAGACCACGACGACCTGGAGGACTGCGGCCTTCATAGTCTTCTGAGGGTAAGTTCTTTGTTTTCTTCTATATTCTTTTATATTCCATATATTTCAACTAACTTTTTTATTTCAGGCCGCGGATGTCATGGTGGCTCAGAAGAGGAAGTATGAGGCTCTCTATCAGCTGAAACAGGCCATGGATAGGGTGCACGCCGCTGACTTGGAAGCCGCATGGACTTCGTCATTTGAAGCCGGGAAGAAGTATGCTGTTGTGGCCCTCCAAGCAACCCAAATGGACTTGGCTGTTGCAAATAATGTAAGGGAGGAAGTGGAGGAAAATTTCAAATAAGCCGTAGAATCCTTCAAAGCCTCCGAGACTCAGATCGCGGAAGCTGCACAGGTCGTAAAGATTTCAAATAATAAGCTCATACTACTACAAAAGAAGTATGAAGAGTTTGAGGCAAAGTCCGCCCAAGATGCCATTGACCACACAGTGGTGTCATTCAAAGGCTCTAGGGATTTCTTCCTCATCAATAATAGAGCTTACCTCCGTGGCTACCAGGAGCTAGCATAGGATTATAAAGCATTTTCTTGAGACGTCGGATAAGGTCCTTGCCTGGGGGCTCGATGATGCCGAGCATCAATAATGAATAGCCAAGCTCAAAGCCACGGCTGAAGAGAAAGCAAGGTTGATAGCAGAAGCAAAAGCAGCGGTCGTAGAGGAAGAGACTGAAACGGTCGCGGAGGGTGAGGAGGGTGATGAGTAGGATGATGCTGCTTCCTGAGTTTATTTAGTTTTTGATCATTGATATAGGGCTGCATCCTTTTTTCCAAATTTTAAATTGTAGTGGCTGCGGCCCATTTGCTTGTACTCTTAACTGGTAATATCAAGGCTGCGACCACTTTTACATGATATATACTTGAGTAAATGTTTCAATACTTGCATGCTTTTCCTTTTGTTGACCGAATATATAACTTAAGCTTTGAGATTTGCTTGCTTGATTGAATGATCCTTCTGCGGCACCAGTATATAAATGGTGTATACATGTGGTTGGGGACACTCTTCTTCGATTTTTCCATTCCTTTCATCTTTCTTGTAAAAGGCTTGGGATGTCGCAGCGCTTTAGCCAAAGCATCACTTTTTTATCTACAGCCATACTCATTGGGTTACAGCGCGTTTGTACTCTGGATTGCACTGTGGACTATTGGGTCACTGATTGCTTTAATGCTTTTGTGAAGGTGCCATAAATATGTCTATAATGGTGGTTGTACACGTAACATGGCCCTTTGCCCCTTACACCAACGGTTGGAAGTGCTGCAGCTTGAATAGGGTCGTGGCCGTCTGATAAAGGTTGCCTTCATATTTGAAGGTGGTAGCTACATATTTAGGTTTTCACTCATGAATCGTGACACCTTCTAGTGTTTGAATCCCATCTTCTGTCGCTTTGTTTGTTTTCATCCCATAACCAATATGGATCAATTGTATAGGCTATGTTTTTTCCCATGGCTTCCCCTTTAGTCGCTTTAACTGTCTGAAGCTTTTCAAAGGTCGTTTTTAACGGTTACAGTTGTATTAACAAGACTATTGTAGATTTTAGGCCCCTTCATCTGAATATGAGCCTTCGTAGATATACGGGATACTTTCAAGCCTTCCCGGGCTGGGTTATGGTATTAAGCCACCCACAGCTAATATACGAGATATTGTCAATCCTCCCAAGGCTGGTTTATGTTATTAAGCCACCCACAACTATTATACGGGATACTATTAAGCCTCCCCAAGCTGGATTATGTTATTAAGACACCCACAACTAATACACGGGATACTATCAAGTCTCCCCGGGTTGGGTTATGTTATTGAGCCACCCACAACTGCTGATATATATAAAGCCATCCCTAGCTGGATATTATAAGCCTTCCAGCTTGATGACGCATCCCGAAAGCTAAGAATGAGCATTGTAAGCCCTCGTGGCTAATTAAAGCTCCTTGAATCCTCAACTTCTTTTGTGAATATGATCATCATATGATAAGATATAGTCGCACATCGTGAGGGGAACTTGTGAGCTAATTGAGACAGATGGCATATAAGGATAAGCATGAAAAATGAGCATGGAGGCAGGTGAGATAAGGCTGCATCCCCTAAACATCTTTGAGGAGCCTCTGTAGCATCCCTTACCCAATTAGCCTTTCAACTTTATCCTTTAGAGCATAGCATTGCTCAGTGTCATGGCCATGGTCCCGATGGAATTTGCACCACGTGGCTTTGTTCCTCTTGTGGGCTGGAGCTCTCAGCTTTTTTGACCACCTCAATAGCTTGTCTTCTTTAATGAACTCAAAGATTTTTTCAATCGGGTAGGCCAACAGAGTGTAGGTCCCAGATTTTTTCTTTACCTTATTCGTTCTCCTTTTCTAGCATCTGATGACTGCTTCTACGACCGAGTCCTCTTGAACTATCGCAGTAGTAAACGTAGTTAGAGTTATCTTCTTGGGCATCGCGCTAACGTTCGGTGAGGTCACGGCCTCTAACATTAGAACCCTCTGAGTTAAATAGTTGACCTGTGTCTGGAGTGAACATGACTGTCGTAGAGGTAGTTGAGGTAATTGTACAGCTGCATAATCTCATCTTTGATGTCTGTGCTCTGGATGGACTCTCCTTCCATTTTCTGCTTTTGTTAGTCTTTACAAAGTATATGTATAATCTGGGACAAAACTAGTAGAAGTGAGTCATCATAGAAACATTGGAGTAACTAAGTAGGAAATGGGGATACATCGTTGTGCTGCTACACTGTTGAAAGGTGCTGCGGCCAGTATAGCACACAGGTGCACTACCGTAGCCTTTGTATAACATTCACTAAGGTTGAGCTGGATATCTCCCGAGTCTGTTCCTTGATGTTTTAAAGGCTGGCACAGGCTGCGGCATGAAGGTATTTAAACTAACTATCACATCCCTTGCTAGGCAGGGGGGAAAGTAATCCCAAAATCGAAACCCAGACACTGAGTTTTTCTCCCAAAACATGGGGAGAGCATGCCTACTAGGGTCTATCCATGAGAGGATAACCTCTCGGTGTACACAATATCACAATTCGAATGACAAACCCTAGATCATAGGCAAATAACAATAAAAAAGGTCATAAACATAATTCTTCCCTAACCATTCATCTTTTCGGGGGTATAGCCCATCATGCTTTTCAGCACTATCTAGATGAAATGATATCATAGGGCCATGTAAGATAGATCCAAGGTCGCAAAAGAGAGACCATAACAGATCTGAATATACAAATTACCCATTTAAGGGTGTGAATATAAAATAGATCTCGATAACCTGAATCTAATCGTGAGACAATAATCTAAAGGATCCCCACGAATAAAATAAGGTGTTGAAGAACTCGAAATATAGAGAAACAAGATTAAAATATCTTGGTTCGCACAGACGGCGCCAAACTGATGATACGAGAAATCAGCCATAAGACGTTCTCATACCAGCAAGTCAACAGTAAAGTGTGTAGCAAGTAAATAGAGAGAAGACGGGATATAGAGTGGTCCAGCCTTTAAAATAGGCCTATATCCACTGTGTTGCTCCATTCTCATTATATGCGTTATGTTTTACAATATAATCATGCCTAAAGAGGCATACAAGTATGAGAATAAAGGAGAGTACATGATGACTGATGATCCCAGTGTGCCGGAGAAGTAGCTGCAATATGGGTGAGCAATTCCCGAGTTGTATGTAGGGGAGGTGTAGAGAGAATCGGTACTGTAGAAGCTGAGCCGGTTGTGTGGAAATCGATCCCCCATTTCGAGGTGTGGACCTCTATTTATAAGGGATATGCTCACGTGCAATGATCACGTGACGCACGAAGTCTGGATTTAGGATGGAGAGGGATGCGGCTTGTAAGGCAAACATCCTGAGCGCTGCATCCTGTAATTGGCAAAAGACAAAGGTGTCGCGCCCTGGACTGGGTGGGTCCGAGTCACATTGATTGTGACCGCCCCCTTGATGAGGGGCCGCTCGCTGTATGAGGTAGGGCCACGCCCTATATGAGGTAGGGCTGCGGCATATAATTAATCCGCAGCAGGGTGCTATATTTGTACTATCAGTCCTAGTCGGGTATTGGGACATTTTTGTGCTAAACCAGGACCATTCGGGGACGTTTTAGTCTTTTAGCATATGGGGGTGAGGAAACCTACGAATTTACAAACTCTAAATCTGATTATAACAGTTATAGGCTAGGGTTAGAAATAAGATAAACTCATAAAAACCATTTGAGAGAAGAGAGAAATAATTCTCAAAGCCTAAGGAAGATTTGGTGAACGATTCAAAGGGTTCTTGCACCACAAACTAGTTGGGAAATAAAATTGGAGGAGAAAGACAATCAAGAAACCACAACAATCATGAAATCAGACGCTACTGAATACAAGGCAAGTAGTTAGTTGCAAATTAAATTGAGTTATAATACCCATGTGTAAGGTTTATGAAAAATATGATTTGATGAATATTCTTGGAGATAAAGAATTGAAAATAATGCATGATTGATAGGGATGGCAGGTAGAACGATTTGGACCTATAGAGGATTTGAAATCATAGAAGACTTGACGATTAAATCGAATTAAATCTGTATTTAGGATTTAATATATGGGAAGAACATAGTAAATTAGGGTTCTTGAATAATTATTGAATTTGATTTATTCTGGGCCTAATTTGTGAAGATTTGTGATGTTAAAATCTTTGGAAATCATCCTAGAGTATGTAGGAATGATTAGGGATCTTTGGTTGCGAGTTCAGTGCATTATCATGTGAGTTAGATAATTAAAAATGGTGAGAAATGCATGAAAAAGATGACATGGGCCTGCACCTCCTCGATCAATCGATCGAACCTTGAGTGTCGATTGATTGATGGAGTCGATCGATCGATCAATCCCTCGATCGATCAATCCAGGCTAATTTTGGGTTATTTTGTTGGTTGAGTTCTATTCGATCACCGATGCTTGAGGGGAACCTTTGTGATGATATTTTACCTATGTAGGGACTTAGAGAGCACCTGTAGGAGTATACTGGGGGTCCGTTATATTCATTGAGTGCAAGAATTGGAGAGATGGACTGACGAGGATAAACCAATCGAGTGGGGCATCAGAATTTGGGATTTGAATTTACGGAGAGAGTAACCGTCAATTCAAGGAGTATACCAGTAGGTTAAACATAGATTAAGTACTGAATATAAGGGAGGGGTAACTAGAGCCCTTAGATTTGTGTGAATACTCAATTAAATGCAATAGTCAGATAAATCATAAATTAAAAGTATGGTGGATACTAGAGAGAAAAATATTACATACGAGTTAAAATAGTTAGGTTGTGTGTATACCTACTGAATTATATACATACTTAGGTGGAGAGAGTACCTAGAGTATAATTTCCTATATTAGGGTCGAGGTATGAATTCCGAACTAATATATGGAAATAGTAAATTGGGGAGTCCATTTTGAGAGTACATGACACTGTCGCCACGAATGAGCTGATCTCATTAGCACAATGACAAAACTTTATCGACAATGAGATCGATGAGTGTCAATTGGCATCTCCCCAATCGAGGAGGGGTAACCACGTAAAAAAGTTGGGCGTGCACTACTCCGGATGGACGTCTTAAGCCGAGGTGGAGAACAGGATGGTAAGTTTTTATTTTTCTTTAATTTTAGTTTTATGTTATTCTAATTTAGCATTACTTTGCGTTACTTACTAATTCTATATTATTTTATTTCAGGACACGGGGAGTGGCCCTGGGGGTAGGCCATATAGATTCAATGATTATGTGGCAATTTGGACGAAAAAGGGTAAGGACAAGGAAATTGCCCCGAGCATCGCAACCACCATTGTAAGTTATAAATGCTTAATTTTTTTAATTACATTATAATTATTTTATTTACTTAATTAACTAATCGTGTACTTTTTATCTTTTTAGGCAAAGCTTAAGGATGTGAATGAATCACAGTCTGATGCTGACAAAGCATCTTTGGCTACAGACGCACTCTGCTAAGTGCTTGGGATGGATCGTAAGGGGAGGTCTTAGGGGTGAGCTCGTGGGTGGGGAAGTTGAGTACCATTAGAATAGAGACGAGCAACACCGGGTTGGCACATGAGCTGGACACCCATGTCGATAAGCTATCAAGGTTGGAGGCACCGGTGCTAGATATGTACGCCTTCATGACGTGTCAGTTGGGTAAAGGCCAGGGCTAGGAGAAGGAGGTAGAGGTAGATGAGGAAAAGGAATTCACTGCTTCATCGCCGACACACACGAACTCGCCGCCATATGGTGATCCATTTCCCATCGTGACCCTCATCGAGTGGCCTGTGTCAACAATCGATTGGCCGAGCGTGTTTCTACTTAACATATATAGTGTGGAGCTCATAGTGAGGGGGGGTGAGGGACCCCAGAATCGGCCCGAGTATGATAGTTCATGGATGTCCCCTCCAAGACATTGTGGCAAGAGTGTGTGTCACTCATGTGGATGAAAAGGATAACTCACCTTTGTGGTTGCTCGTACAATGCGGCGTTCAACATATTGAGGGGTGTCTTAATTCATATTTTGTGTGACCTTCCTTCCTCCTCCGACCTGCTCAAGACCCTTCTTTATGACATTATTTCTATCTTTTTCATTTGGATATTGGATTGTATTTATGTTTTTTTATTTTTATTTTGGTACATGTTGGTTTGGATATGGATATTTGCATTTCTATTTTATTTGGATATAGATTATATATGCCATGATTTTGTACATTATTTCTATTTTATTTGGATATATGCTGTTTGGATAGGAACAATTTTGCTATAATAGGTACAAATATATTACTGGGCAGTGGTAGTGGCAGTGGCAGTGGCCATACTGCCCAACATTTTTTTTAAATTCTGTCCAGAATTATCACGATAAAAATCGTGACAAGTCCTTGACAAATAAACTTGTCATGGACTTGTCCCGGTCCTTGACCGTGATAAGTTTTTTCGTTCTGTCATGGTCTTATCACGGTCTTTGATCGTGACAAAACTTATCAAGGTCAAAGATCGTGACAGAATTGTGATAAGTTTGGGGCAAAGAAGTTGTCACCCCCAGACTTGTCACGGTCAAAGACCGTGACAAGTCAGCTGTTTTGTTGTAGTGATAGGTATGTTCACACAAAATACAATTACATATTACAATATGTAAAGGTAATTATACTAATCATTATCCCCTAGCTACCCGTGAAGGTTTTCCCAAATTATCCTTGTTTAATAACTAACCACGCGTGTATTATTAAATAACCTTTCTTGATAAAACACAATTAACCATCGAGTTATTTAGCTTTCCTTTTTAAGAATAACACCACGTTTCCATTTTTATTAAATTTCACGGTTACCCATACACGGTCCCACCAACTCGTATAAACTTCCAAAATTCTATCGAATACAACGGCGGACCCTATGCCACGACCCCCCGGAGGCCGAACCGATTTGCTATTGTTGACAACTTACGAACCTAAAAAATTTTCTAAGAATGGGAAATACATTATTCCACTCAAAACCAATTACAAAGGCATAAACCTTATAATAATCATTAATATCAATCCCCATGACTGTTTTTATCGTCTCAAGATCATTTATTATGTATTTTAAAGCCTAGATAAAGTCCTAAATCGCAGGAATTTAAATCATAGAAGGTGTTCCTGTATATTCAGATTTTGTCCACAAATCCTCTAATATCTACTACATGTAAGGGTCATAGTTTATTGAAATCTCAAAACTTTAAGCAGGGATTAATGCTACCACATATGAATCATCATAACACTCATATTGAAGGTCCGAATCATGACTTTTCGTTAACTTAAACTTTTTTAGTCTACCCTCCTAAATTCCGAATTTCCTATTTTATTATCAATTTCAAATCTTTCAAGAGTATAGTTTAATACCATAATCAAATCATTAAAATTTCCTCACTTTCCAGAATTTCTACGTAGGATTCAATACGATGATTTGAGAAAGTAATTTGGACTAAATAGAATTAGCAAGAGAATTCTTTCTTGAGTTCTTGGATAATTTCTTGATGTTTTCCTTCAATTTCTTCTTGAATCTTTTCTCTCCCAATTACACATCTAGGGTTCTTTCGTCTCTCTTCCCAAAGTCACAATTAAGGTTCTTGGATAAGTGATAGAAGGTTCCCTAATCTCGTAATTAATATAACTTAAACAAAAATCCTGAGTTGTGCTTTAGGCTTTAATTTTGGATCCCCAAATGGGCCCAAATACCAAATTTAATTAGTCCAATAACCTTCTAACTTATATCCATATACCCCGAGACCATTTCTAAACATTTAAAACACCTAGACGAACTCATAGAACCTCCCGGAAGGCATTCTAATTATTTTTATTGAACGAGTATATTTTTCAATTGTGTCACACATTATATATCAATTATTCAATGCACATGCAATTATTTTCTACCAAAATTATTTAACATGCAAAGTCAAACTCACGTAACATGAAATAAAAATTAATTTATTTATTTACAACCTAATTAAATAAATTCACCGATTTAATTTAATCCCAACGAATTTTATTTTATTCAAAAAATACATGGTATTACATTATGCTTTCTTCCATCCCGCACAATTATGTTAATCTAAGATCGGATTTGTTAGGGGGTTCATAGTTTATTTAGTGCTGCAGCTATTAAGCGTCGGAGGTTGAAAGGCTTTACACTGAAAGAATATGGGAATTTAGGTTGAATTTCTTACCTATGGCGGAAGAACTGTATGGCGAAGATGAACAGGGGAGATCCAGGGTCGTTCGAACGACCCAAATTTGGTTCAAGCGATGCCCATAGTCGTTCGAACGACAACGATTTGGTTTGAACGATGGAGGTTGGTTCGAATGATGTGATTGTTCCGGCCCCTATTTCTCCCTTCGACTGTTTTGACCTAGGCTTTTGTTTCGGAAGGTTACAGTTATGGGGTCTTAGTTCTTGTGTGAAAATTTTAATGGGACATATAGGAAAATAGTTTATAAAGGAAATTAAGGTTGAAAATTGATTAAGTTGGAAACCTTAGATAAATAAGTGTGCAAAACTTATTAAGGAGAATTTTGGGTCATAAATTCTAAATATTATATTGCGGGCTAAGTGAGCGAGTCCGGGTTTATTAATTGATGGACACCAAGGTAATAATGCGTAGTTATTTAAAGTTTAGAGTTGGGGAATTGACTCGGATATATTGGGGCTAGGGCTACGAGTGCTTAGGCATGGATTTTACCAAAGTTAATTTATTATAGGGTTATATAATAAATTATGGAATATTCAAAACAAAAGGGTGTTAATCTTAATAAGTGAAATTTGCAGAATAAGTTCTACAAGATTAAATTTCAGACCGAATGAGCGAGTTAGGGTAATTTATTTGGGTGACACAACTCGAGTGATAAATAAATAAATGTGGAAATTATTTAAATTAGAAGTCGGTATATAGACTTATGAATGTTAGGCTAGTGTTATGGTAAATTGTGTACGGCGTAACCTGGATTATATATATATATATATATATATATATATATGCGGTGATTGTGTGGTATATATATATTTGTGTGCTTTATAAATATTGGTGTGAATAATATTTATAGGAATACATACCCCTCTAGTGCTATCATGGGAGGTTGTGCGATGTGGGTGACTCCCCTGGCTTGAGGACCAGGGTGAGTATAGTCCCCAGGTCATAACGTTCGTGGTTAGGGGTGAGACATATTGGGTATAATTCGATCTCATTTTCGGAGGGAACTATGACCGCCCCCACGGTGTCCGGATGGATGAGTATACCTGGATTGATATCATTATAGAGAACATCCGGTGAGTGTCTACTCGGGAGGATAGCTATATATTTACGGCATGCGTGTAAATGTTGTAATATTATGATACGTGTATATGGTTCAGATAATTATATACGGGTAAAAACATGAAGTGAACTGTATTGTTAAATATAACTAGTGAGAATGTTATATGGTTTTAAAAGGAAAATGATTAGTTAAGTTAATGTGATATATAACTTATAAATCATATATTAAACATACTCGGGTTAGATTAAGGTGACAGGAAGGAACTATATAACTAGAACTAGTTGCGGGGTAGATGACTAGGTGGGTTATAAAGAAAAGCGTTAGGCGTGCACAATAGTGACGGGTGAGTAGGTCCACAAGAGAGTGCGACACTGGATTAAATATGAAGAGCATTCATGCATTTTAATTATTTAATTTTAATCACTTGTTAAATATTTTCAAAATGTTTTGGGTTCTAACCCTTGCTATAAATATTTTCAAAACCTTTTAGGTGTCGAGCCACAGGGACACCAGAATTGTTTCTATTCCAAGGTTACGTAGCTGCAGCATATTTGTATGTTGCAGGATTTAGACTTAACCGCTTCAATTATTTCATTCCTAGAGTAGGATGCAGATAGTATTTAATTTGGGCATGTCACCCTAGTTATTTCATTTAATTTAGTCAGATGATGTACTAAATTTATTATTCCGGTGATTTATTCGGCAAGGATTGTATTTATTCATTCTCAGTATTGTTTGACTCAGTGATTGTGTGAATGATTTAAATTATATTCATTCACATGTTGTTGTTATTGTTTTATAAAATGATAAAATTTGGAACCGTTTCTTTTTGAATACTTGGTGGCTAGTAAGTTTTAAAAAGTTTTCGACAGTAATGCTAAGAATGAACAAAATGAGATTCCTGTTTAATTTGATATAGGACTAATCACCCGGTATTTTATTAGGCAGAGGGTGTCACAAAATGGTCGATCACGTCTTGGGAAAAATATACTGCTTCGAACCAAAGGAAAAATCCCATTCACCGGTCGGCCACTGGCCAAAGGCCGGTCGACCGGTCCTTTTTTTTTTTAACCCATCTCTCCTTTTTGTTCCACCCAAAGGGCCTCAGAGTGAATTGAACATGACTTGGTCGTTTGGAACCGGATTGATGCACCGTCAGAAGCTACGCAAAGTTGACTCCCGTGAAGAGTTCGGACATGAAGCTCGAATGCAGTAATGACAAAATTACCCCCGAAGATGCATAATGCATTGTAACTTCCCCGGAAAAGCGTATACTTCCACCGTTTAGCACTCTAATCCCTACAAAATCTCAAATAAACCCCGCAAAACACATATATTGAAACCACATGTTGTACAGTAGAAGATATTTAATACGTGAAATAACGGACACAAATTTGCGTGCATACATATGTAACGGGGGCAAATATACAATATTTGCAACTAATCAGTGAACCATTAGTATTGTGAACAGAGATACATGGGCTATTCAACAGTCACCATGCACATATACGTGAATTAATTTTTGATTGCATATTATCGTGTAAATATGTAAATACCTAATGTATAAATGTATTCTATCTTTTTAACTTCCAATTACTATAAATAGTTCGGGGACAAAACTTCTTTGTTCTAACCTTAGATAGTTTTATTGAAAGACTTATACCAAACCCTAGAAAGATAGTAACATTACCCCGTGGATGTAGGTACCATTTTTTTAGCTGAACCACATTAAACCTTTTGTAACTCCTTATACTCCATTCCTTTCTTTAGCATAATATATTTATTTGTGATTATAAATATTGAGTAATTTGAGTTAAGGTTATTCCATTATATCAAACCCAAATCTAAACATCAACATGGGTATTGAAGATGAATGGGGCAAATGGTCAGTTGAACCACGTCCATAGCTTTGGAACTTATCTCAAAAAGAAAAAGTCAAAAAAATGAAATGGGCATTGAAACACTCTAAACATTGAAAAATCTTAATTACAAACTTTTGTATTATAATTATAATATAAACTAGGTGTCAACCCACGCGATGCACGGGTGAGAGTAATTAAAAATAATGGATTTTATATAATAACGCATTTAAAATATTTCAGTGATAATATATAATGAATAGCCAACAACTTTTGGTTCCACTCCTAATGACTATGAGTTTTTTAAGAAGATATAAAAAGTCGTATCTAAGTGGTATTTGAAAATTTGATGGTTTTGAAAAATATTCATTTAGTTCTAAAGAATGAATTTAAATCCTTGGTAATTTTTAATTTACGCGTATGCATTAAATAACCATATTTCACTATTTTAATTTTCAAAAACTAAAAACTATTATTAAAAATAAAATAAATATCGAAGGTCAAACTTTAATTTATACCTTCAAATTAATTATCACAATTAAATTCAATTTAGAAAATAATAACTAAAATGAGTTTTTCAGAAAAAAAAAATGTGATTTAAGTCGATCACAATATAAATTCATGTTGTCTGTAAAATGATTATCTCCAATTAATCAAATTAACACGGAGAAATATAAAACATAATAATAAAGAGACAACAATTATAATATATGCAATTGTAAAACAAATGGAATAAAAATTCCAACCATCATAGCCTAGTGTCCCATTGGGACTAAGACTGCAATTTTTTTGTACTGTAATTTCTGGAACCAAGTATGGGACAAAATTCTTACTACTGCAGAAGTCTTGGACTCATGAGACAAAAGACTCTTGCAATCATCATAGCAAAAAAATGCATCGGCGGGATGAAGTTACAAAATAGTCTTATTTGTGCTTCAATACATGAAAACAATAATCCAAGATCCATTTTTTTTACAAAATGTAAATTGCATTATATTATACCCATTTGCGTATTTCGCAAGGGGTAATTACATTTTTCCATCCTTCAGAACTTCGTACCCAAGGATCAGGCAAAGCCTACTTCAATTGTACTGGTGATTATTCACATTAAATGAGGTATTAATGTTCTTTTTTCTTATTTTATGCATGCCTTACATTTAATATATTTCTTTTGATATGTAGTGGGTTAGTTTAGACCTCCATAGTAAAATTAGAAAACCAAGCCTCTTGGTTAAGTGGTATAAGGCTGTCACTGGAACAGTGTTAGAGGTGGATTGAGTTTGGTCCCCAGTTCGATTCCTGACACTGTTAAAATAATGCTTGGCCAGCGGAAGCCACGAACCGCGAATGGAGATTAGTCGAGGTACGCGTAAGCTGCCCCGGACACCATATGGTATGCTACCAAAAAAAACATAGTAAAACTAGGAAGCACTTAGTTGCAAGGCAGATGAATATTATGGGAAAGGGTCCACCCTGGCTTACCAAATCCCAACAATGGCCAGATAATCCATTATTTGGCAATCTTCCAACTAGCGGTAGTTTGGTTCTTTCTCGAGGCTTGGTAGGGTCTATCAAGTAAGTTGGACCAAACATTTGAACAAAGTGTTAGAAACACAGGGCTTACCATTTCTGCCATAAATTCTAGCATGCTGGGCAACCTGAAAACAAGCAAAAAGAACAAAATACCATAAGCAGCCACAAAATGAACCTAAACTTGAATTTTAATCTCAAGACTCTTGTTTAACCGGCGCATGAATTAACCATGATAAGCAGTGGCGGAGCTAGGAATAATTGGTGGTCTGGGCCCGAAAGGAAAATTCCGAGGGTTCGAGAGCGGGAGCTTCCAATTTTTTTTAGTACTTATAATAATTTTTTAACTGCATAGAAAATAACATATAAATAAATGGATTGCCATGATTTGAAAAATAAAGCATCATTACAAAATGATAACAATATAAGTTCATACAAAAATAGATAGTTATCATTGCATTCTACAAAATTCCTCTACGATTTTTTATTTTCCAAGTCTTCACGAGCCCTTTTAAAAATCTCTCCATAACTTGATGAAAAAAATTCAACAACATTTTCAAAATATATATTTTGATTTGGTGTAGAATATAGATTTATACAAAAAAAATTCAACAACAAAATCAGATATATATTTTCATAATTTCAACAACTTCATGCCCAAAAAATAATTACTACAAACTAGTAACAACATATATACAAAAAATAAGTATCTAATAATGAATATTTGCTACACAAAATCTCAACAAACCGTAACCAACACTAATAATGAATATTTACTAAAAAAAGGGAAAAAATAAGAGGAATGATAGATATATAAATCCCAGATAAAATGGAGGGAGATTGATGAACATACCTTGATTTGATGTAGAGATTTAACTTTAACTCAGCAAAATATGAAGAGAAGAAGAGACAATAGGGAGAGCAAAGCATAGAGTGAAAATGTGTATAAAATTTAGGGATGTTCTTATTTTTACTGTGAAAGAGGGGTTTTGTTCTCACTTTTATTGTTTTTTTAATGCCCTTACTAATAGATGTACATATAAAAAAAATCGAAATTACCTGTTCTGGCCTGGACCCGTGCCTAGGTCAACTGCACTGTGGCTCCGCCACTAATGATAAGGAACATTGTACAATTTCACTTAAATAGACGTGTATAATGGGGGTTTGATCGTGCCCTTAGCGTACTTGCATTAAGCAGAACTGGTCAACTCGAAAAACCGAACCAAATCAAGCACTATGGATGAATTGATTTGAATTTTGTTTATGTTAATTCGGTTCTGATTTCAAAAAATATGAAATCGTTGAAGTGAGTTTAGTAACGAACTGAACCGTGTGAAAACGAATCGAAAACAAACCTTTTTTAAATACATATAATTATATGTATATGATATGATATAAAAATATATTAACATTTAACTAGTGGATCTTGTCTTTCTTTTGTTAAAAAATAGAATTTAGGAATAACCAATACAAGTTTTGATAATTTTTTACTATTAATTATTTGAATTGAATTGTGTAACATTTAAAATGTCCACGAGACGGGTTTATGGCTTCAAATTTTGACTCAACAAATTATTTCATCGCCCTCATAAAAAGAGTCATGCTATGACAATGTATTTGATTATTTAAGTATGCCAATGGTTGAAATTTGTCAAAATAAGTAAGGTCAAAGATTAACCCATACTTTATTAAAGTCCCACACATGAGGGCATAAATGTTCTTTTTACCTAAGAAAAAGTGAGGACAAAAGCGGAAAAAATATTAAAAAAAACTAATGGGCACGCGCATTACATGCACCCAACCCAATAAAATATAAATTAAACGCTAACAAATACAAAATTGTTACGAAAAATGATGAAATACATCTAAAAAATTATAAATACGAACATATTTATTTTTTTAAAATTTAAAATTCTAACGGGGTGTGCATTAGACACGAGTACATCATGAAAAAAATTACGATCATTCCATTAGTGCAGGAATAATGATATGAGTACAAAAATCTTCACAAAATCTGACGTGGATTCCACTTATTCTCTCACCTACCTATTAAACATTGCCTTGTGGTATGGGGTTACGTCAGGGCATTAATAACACTACTTTTTGTGGAGATTTTGTGGAGTTACTTTGTATCCATAGCACTACTCTTAGTAGAGGCTAGTATGAATATAAAATATATATGGTTAAGTCAACCGTTACATCTCTCCCTATTTCACATGGCCAGGAAAAATTAACAAATTAGTGCATTTGCAATCGTTAGAGCATTTTTTCCTACCACATTAGCAAATTTGTCAATTTCTATTTTGGCAATCCATGAAAATTTAGTTTTAACTCCAATAGTTACAGAAAAATACCCTTTTATGTCAAAATTGTTGCATGCGTGACAAATTACATAATTCAAGCGTGCGGCGAAATGTAATTTGTCATATGTATTGGGCAACCCCAATTGGTAATTTTCCTTTTCCATATTTTTTCATTTTTATTTGGATTATGTATTGTCACGTCAAATGGTGTAATGAATTATTTTCAGAAAATTATTTCGCTGAAGACACTTCTAATTTTTATTTTGGAACCTCACTTTGGCCACAAAATTTGTATTCACAAAATATGATTTAAGGGTAAATTACAAATAAGATCCTATAGTTTGAAATTATTTGCAAATAAAAACTTGATGTTTCAATTGATGCAAATCAAACCTTGGAGTACAATTAATATGTCAATTTTAACCTTGGGGCTAGCTACGTTACAGAGATCTAACGGAATGCTGACGTGACATCCTGTGTGGCATATGACGTGACATATGTCATGTCAACATTATGTTAAACTCTCACTAAGAAAGGTAATCCCAAGGTTCAGATTGACAAACTAATTATAGTTTAGGGTATGTTTTATAAATAAGATGAAAAATAAACGCTAATAGTCCATTTTAATGGGATTGAAAACTTGGAAATATTTTCCATGAAATTTTTTTGTTGGTGTTGTTTGATTGCAATTATTTTCTAGGTGGCAAATTCTCTATTTTTCATCTTTTTTGTGTTTGATTCCCAATATTTTTTTCATGGAAAAAAGTAGAAAATATATATAAAAAACAGAGAAAAAAAATAAAAATCCCAGAAAATTGATAAAATAACTAAAAAAATTTAAAAAACAAAAAAATGAATAAAAATCCAAAAAATAAAAAAATGCAGAAAATGAATAAAAAAGTAAGAAAATAAATATTAACCCCAATATGAATTTAAAACATATAAAAAAACAGAAAAAAGGAATTAATAGTATTAAGAGAAAACAAAAAATGAATAAAAACAAATCGAGCCCGCCCCCGCTCACCTTGCACCCCAACACCCAACTGTTGCCCCTTGTTGCCAGGTTTGTTCTTATTTTTTTATATCTCGAGTATTTTTTTTTTTTTTCCTAATATTTATGTCATTATTAGTTTTCTAGGGTATTTATTCATTTCCATTCTTATAATATTTTCAAAGTTTTTTTTATTTTAATTTCGTTTTTTTCTTAATTAATAAATTTCTAACTTTTCTAAAAATTTCTGACCTTTTTTATAAAATTAATTATGTGGTTAATACTGATTTTCTATTTTTTATTCATTTTCTGTATTTTTTCATTATTTTTGTGTTTTTATTGATTTCTCTTTTTTTTTCTGGGAGTTTTTTTAAATTAATTCAGGGACTAATATTCATTTTATGCATTTTTTTTATATTTTACATTATTTTTTGTTTTTCATTATTTCTATTTTTTAAAAATTTTCTGAGCTTTTTTTTATTTGTTTTCTGAATTAATAAGTTTGTGACTTTTTAGTAAATTTTTGAGTGCTTTTTAAAATTTATTCCAGGGTTGATATTTATTCACTTTCTATAGTTTTTCATTATTTTGGGTTTTTTTATTCATTTTCAGGATTTTTATTATTGTTTTTAGCGTTTTATTCACATTTCTATATTTTTTTCATTTTTGGGGGTTTTTAGCCACTTTCGAATTTTTTTCATTATTTTTGGGTTTTTATTCATTTCTGAATTTTTTTTCATTATTTTTGGGTTTTTATTTTTTTCTGGATTGTTTTTCATTATTATGGTCTTTGTATTCATTTTCTGAATTTTTTTCATTATTTTAGGGATTTTTTATTCATTTTTTGGATTTTTTCATTATTTTGGAGTTTTATTCACTTTATGTATTTTTATCAGTATTTTTGGGTTTTTATTGATTTTCTGGACTTTTCATTATTTTTGGGGTTTTATTCACTTTTTGAATTTTTTTTTCATTATTAAGTGGGGTTTTATTCAATTCCGGGATTTTTTTCATTATTTGTGGGGATTCATTCATTTTATGTATTTTTTTAAATTATTTTTCGTTTTTTTATTCATTTTCTGGATTTAAATTTTCTTTTTTTGGAGTTTTATTCACTTTTTGGATTTTTTTTCCTTATTTTTAACTTTTTTTTCATTTTGTGGAAGTATTTTTACTATTTTGGGGGTTTTATTCACTTTCCGTATTTTTTTTGTTTTTTTTGTTTTTATTCAGTTTCTGGATTTTTTTCATTGTTTTTTTGGTTTTATACTTTTCTAGATTTTTTTTCATTATTTTGGGGTTTTTATTCCTTTTATACATTTTTTCATTATTTTTGAGTTTTTATTCTTTTCTGGGTTTTTTCATTATTTTTGCGGGGTTTATTCATTTTCGGGATTTTTTTTTATTATTTTGGGTTTTTATTTGCTTTCTGAAATTTTTTTCATTATTTTTGAGGGTTTTATTCATATTCTGGATTTTTTTCATTATTTTCGGTTTTTTATTCATTTTCTGGATTTAAAAAAAATATTTTTGGAGTTTTATTCACTTTTTGTTTTTTTTTTCTTTATTTTTGAATTTTTTTAATTTTCTGGATTTTTTTTATTATTTTGGGGGTTTTATTCACTTTCTGTATTTTTTTTTGGTTTTTTATTCACTTTCTGGATTTTTTTCATTATTTTTGGGTTTTATACTATTCTAGATTTTTTTTTCATTATTTTGGGGGGTTTTATTTATTTTCTTGATTTTTTCATTATTTTTGAGTTTTTATTCTTTTCTAGATTTTTTCATTATTTTTGCGAGTTTTACTCATTTTATGGATTTTTTTATTATTTTTGGGTTTTTATTCACTTTCTGAATTTTTTTTCATTATTTTTGAGGGTTTCATTCATTTTCCCAATTTTTTTCATTATTTTTGGAGTTTTATTCACTCTCTATATTTTGTTTCTTTATCTTAGGGTTTTTATTCCCTTTTTGGATTTCCCCCCCATTATTTGTTGGTTTTTATTCATTTTCTAGATTTTTTTCATTATTTTGGGGGTTTTTATTCATTATTTTTGGTTTTTTATTCACTTTCTATATTTTTTTCATTATTTTTGGGTTTTTATTCCCTTTTTGAATTTTTTTTCATTATTTTTGGATTTTTATTCATTTTCTGAATTTTTTTCATTATTTTTGGGGTTTTATTCAGTTTCAGTTTTTTTTTCATTACTTTTGGTTTTTTATTCATTTTCTAGATTTTTTATCAATTTTTTTGGTGTGGCAATTGTTTTCCCCAGAAAATGAATAACAAGGTGGGAGGAGATTTTTCAATTCCATCTTTTTTTGAAAAAAGTGGTTACATGATTTGTTTTTAGGAAACCAATTCCTAAGAAAGTTTTGTTTATCAAACATCCAAAAAAATAGAAAATAACTCCATATATTGTATTTTTCATGGAAAATTAGTGTTATCAAACACACCCTTAGTATTTAATTTGCAATAAATAAAAATTTAGAGTTCGATTTACAAATGACCCTAAATTTCAAGGCTTAATTTATAATTTATTTTGTAATTAATTATGCAAATGGCAAAGCTTTCCTTAGTTACTGCATATGCAAAACTACAGTAATTGGTAACAAATGGTAAGATGAAGAATATTCAGGAATTGGGTAATAAAACTCCAGTAATTAGTAACAAATGGTTTGTCAAACTCGAGTGGTTCATTTGTTTGTTGGATGCTTACCACTTCAATTTAATAATACATAAATTTTGTAGTTTATATCTCTTGGGAAATCTTCTGCCAACATCTCCAAAGTAAATATTACAAGAATTTTTTCTTTTTGCCGAAATTAAGTTTTCTATGTTAAAAACTAAATTTTGAACGAAGTATCAATGAACAAAAAGAGGTAATGTGTTGTGTGTGTTCCCCATTGGGGTTGTGAAGAAACGTCTTATTTTTTGTTGTTTACGAAAACCAAAGGAGGCAATTTTCATGTTATACGAGCTATTATACTAACCTGATTCATGTGATAGAACATTAAGTCCTCGTGGTGTACAACTGGTATGGGTTACAAAAAAACACTGATTGATAGTTTCATGCATGTTGGAAGGAAATAAATAATTCAAGCAAACCCCAAAAACAAATAAATAATTAAAATCAACCAATTCATCAAACCTAGTAATTACTAATAGAATGCATCCATGACAAAAATCATAAGAAAATAGCATTTTTCTCGTTTAAGTTGTAAAAAACACCGATAGTTTCATGCATGTTGGAAGGAAACATGAAGATATAAATAATTAATTAAAATTCAATGCTAGCTAGAATTCCATAATAATTATAATAATCCCTCCCTTCAATTTCATGCAGAACTTGGATCTTGAATTATGTCTCCCTGGGAAGCATAGGGAGCATAACAAACTCGACTCCATCGGGTACTTCTCTTTTTAGCTCCAATGCACGCTTTCTCAATTCATTTGACCTCTCGTTTTCTATGAAAACTACCGTGGGCGGTAAGAATGGATGGCGACAGTCAACAATAATCTTCTCAAGCGTGATAGCATTCTGAATAAAGTACATGCCAAGCTCAAAGTCAATGTTCCCAATAAATTCCACCACCCGGAGGCATTTGTGCAGACATTTAGCAGGGCTTCGAATATTCCCACGTATCCTGTAAACTGACATTAACTGCAAGCATAAAAGAAAATACCATGTTATATATATATTATGCACATCATGCATGATGCTTACTTGAAGACATGTAAATGATCATAATTTGTCAAGTTCATCTGTTACAAACAAAATTTCACATGTTCACCATTGCACTAGGCAATAGCTGAGCAACTTAATTTTCTAAATGCTCAACTAGAGCTCAAATTGCAGATGAATTACCCCTCTCCTTGAATTCAAATGTAATTATCATAATTTAGGGCGATAGTTTCATTTTTCAATAATTGGTACAAGTTCAATTAGTTTTATTATAATGCTTGTTAAATTAGGAAGGCAATGTGATAATTGTCATTATAATATATTTATCATATTACATGATTATATGAAATGATTTTTTCTTTACTCAATATTAGGGGTGCACTCGGTACAGTATGGTCGGTAATGACCCCTTACCAATACCAAAACCCCAATCCAAATGGTAAAACCGTACCATACCAATTTACCGACCGGTACATCAAAACAAAAACCAAAACCAAATCGACCGGTTTTTCAGTATTTTTGGGTTTTTTGGTTTCGGTAATTTCGGTTTCAATTCGGATTTTTCCCAGTAAATACAAAAATTTCGGATTTTTTTGATACCTTCAAAAAAGTTTAACAGGGAATTGATACATGGACACAAAAAAAAACAGAGCAAAAGTGGGACTATTTCGTTGTAACAGAGCAAAAAACAAATTCACATATTTTACTATTTCTCATTATTTAGTCTATCCAACAAGGACTATTTCGCTGTAAAAATATGCAATGAAAAAAGCATCAGACTAAGGAAATGAAAAATCAAGAACCAAGCTAGGCATATAAAATTGGATAAACACATTTCAGCATTTACAAACAACATATTTTTTACCTGAATGAATAGAAAAAACTTACTTGTACTTATGATCGGTTCAATGGAGTTTAAGCCGGCGGGTTGGGGTTTAGGCCATCGGATCTGGACCGAAGATCATGATAGGGGGTGTTGGGTGTTGTTGATGTCGATCGTAGAGAGGAGACGGAGAAGATATGTTTAGGCTTGGTGGGTGTTGTTGTTGATGTCGGCCGACGGCCGCAGAGAGAGAGAGAGAAGAAGAGATGTTATGTTAGGGTTGGATTGTAACTTATGTAAGTATAAGAAGAGCGTGCGTGTTAGTGTATACTGTGGGTAAAAAAGTATGTGTATGTATATTAGGTTGACAGTAGGTTAGTAAATAAAATATAAATATATGTGTGTATATGCGTGTGTGTGCAACAAGTTGGAACGGTATTTCAGTACCGTAAATTCGATAATTTCGGTACGATAAATTGGTACGATAAATTTGGTAAATCGTTTTTTATATCAAAAACCAAAAATGACCAAATTTTTTACAGTATTTTCAATTTCGGTAAAATCGGCTTTTGATATTTCAGAATATGAAACCAAAACCATTTTTTTCTGACCAAAACGGTACGGTACAGTAAAAACCCATACCGGTTGCACCCCTACTCAATATTCATACATTACTTATTTGTATTAACCTAATAGCTTGATACAATTCAGTGCTTAAACTTCAGCCTTCCAAATCATGTCGGAAGCGAAAAAACACTGGAACCCATGAATTGTCACTAAAAGATTCAAAGATCCACAAAATAATAATTTCCCAACTCATCCTATAAGATTTGTTTGAAGAGTTGCCCAAGTCTTATAAGACCACTTATAGACCTCATTAAGAACGTCTAATGTATATGACATCCCAAGAATTTTCCTACCATTTATATAATTGAGACCATGACAGCTATAAGAGCACCAACAATATTATGATCCAGGGATATTCGATGAAGGCCAGAAAACAGAGATGAAATGAAGTCTACCCTCACCACACATCTTCCCTAAAATTGGTCTCTGCCTATTACCCACAAGTCCAACATACTGAGAAAGATAAAAGAAAAGGAATAATACGATAGGATAATCGACACAACCACTCCCCCTCTCTACCACATTAGACTCCCAACCGTTGGCCTACAAACCATACTCTTTTTATGAAAAACAAAAATTATGCAGAAAATCACCATGAATCTTACTCAGTCGAGAATCCCCGCAATCACTTCCTAGTCAAACTACACTACCCTTCAATAATAGGGTTAAAACAGACCTTACTCAGTAGGGGAAGTACATAACCACTTCCAAGTTAAAGCTATATTCCCAACAACCAAATTACACAATTAACTCCTAGGACGAGACATCAAACCCCAATTTACCATATGAACTAATTTCCCTACATCACAAAAAGCAAAGAAAATATCATCATTCTCTTAATCCTATTGCAACGGTAGAGACTGTTTACCCAATTAAAAGGGAAAGAAAATATCACCATTATCTTAATCCTATTACAATCGTAGAGACTGTTTACCCGGTTAAGAACTTAAGATTTAAGTTTCAACCACTGTTCTTATTCATGTATATAATTAAGTTTCGCTTAAAACTAGGCTAAAAATTTACGTCAAGTAGGCATTACATATTGTTGAAAGCTGAATGCACTAAGGGATAGGAGTTTTTATGATTTTTTCCCCACTGACCATTTTGATCCTAAGTAAAGGCGCTCCAAATCATTTCCCCTTCAGAAGACCATCTCTCTCTAAAAAAAAAAGAATTGATGGACAAACCCATTCAAGGAGCTGAAGTAGGGTAGGGAAGGATCATGATGGCAAAGAGAGTTGCAAGAAGCATGCTGGTACCAATGTTGGCCATGGAGTGGTGATGGCCCCAAGGATGGGAGCATTAGGAATGAACAAAAAAAAAAGAACGAGAATGGGGAGGAAGAATATGGAATAAACCATCGAGATCCAGATATTGCAGAAGAAAACAAGGTTTTCCCATCACTTGGTTTGAAAAACGTTCAGTTATTATTGATTCATCGAGATTTTTGACAGACTAGTTGTGTCTGTTATTAAGGGGCAAATACAGAAATTTAGACTAAAAGTTGATATTTTGATTTCCAAAATTTTCAAATCATCTCGAACCTTTAGGTGTCTAAGAAACATGAGAGCAAGGATTTACTTGAAAGTGTTATCGGTAACGTCTACTATTTAGGATGATACTCATTGAAGGGTTATGTTGTATATTGTTTTGGCATCCGTTGAAGATGTGATTTATGCTCAAGTATTTCATAAAAGCCCCACTGACGGTCTAAACCTCAAAGAGGTTTTATGCTTGCCTCCAATCGCGTCAGTTTTTAAGTAGCTTAGAAAAGAAAAGAGATTAGTTGGATTCTTAATTCAAAATGGGTTCTTCACTTAATCCTTCAATTTTTCTTTTCTTCCATTCCTCGGTTGGCCAGTTACTACATAAACTGGAAGACATTATTCATGCAGAGGAAGTGGAGAGAACTGCATGTTGGCTAAATTCAAGTTAGCACCAATCTTTTTCTGTATTTGAAACTTTTATGTATGCCTCACTTAAGCCTCACTCACTTGAGGCTTACGCGTCAAGGCTATCTGCCCCAAGGTTTATGAGGCTTAAACTTCTTTCTCTCTCTTTCTTTTTCTATTCAGCTGAGTATAGGTATATATACTTTGTTTGGCTGAGTATATATATCATACTTTGTTCAACATACTATATATATACTCTCTCTATATATATTATACTATAGAATATATATATATATATGTGTGTGTGTGAACCGGTGATTTATGATCTTTCGATTTGTCTTGGTTACAAATATATTCTATGTAGTTGTAAGAATCAAGCTTCAATTTCGTAATTAACAATTTTTGCAAAGATTAAAAAGAATAAACAGAATAGTTTGTGTCCATTACAAAGATTGGTTGTCTAATAACAAAAGGTGGTACAAAATTTCAAACTTTTTTACTGTATGAATGTTAAAGAGTGTATCTATATACACCAAGCTGTTCATATGTATCTAAGTATTTACTTACACACCCATAAACATTTTTTATTTGCTTCAATTTTTATTAAAATGATAGATTGGTTGGGATATGAAACTTCTCTTATTGTGTGGTTGGACATCAATGATATATATGGAGTTCGACACTAAATCTTCCTGTTTTGCATACAAACATCTCCAAGAATCAGCTGATGTTTGATTCAGTCAGGGGAGGCCAATGGAATGTATTTTACATGTGAGCATATGTTGGTATAATTTTTAAAACTATACGGAGTTGTCAAAATAAGAGAAAACAGAGAGATCATAAGCATAATGTTCATAACAATTGATAAGAACTAACACGATATCACATACAAACATAAATTATCATAAAAAATGAACAGATATGTAAGAATTAATGTCCAACTAATACTATGTGTATGTGCCCAGGTAGTAAGGTTGCATGGTTGATCTCTCCAAAGGAAATTAAGAATCAAGGAACTCTATACAGACGTAAACCAACACTACTCAGATTGCACAAAACCACAAAATAATTTTCCTAGAATAGGATAAATAGAAAATTCGTTCACCTGTAATGTAAATCTATGTAAGGAGGGAGATCTCTCTATTAAAGGAGTATAATCAAGGAAACTATCGTGTTCTCCTGCAGACACTTGCAATGTTAAGTTCTTCAGGTTAGGAAATTTGGGAAAAGTTGGGGGTTCATCATATGCAAGTTCATTTTTAACCTGAAATATAAATCTCATTAGAAGCCACATAAATTCAAAATAATTTTCAAAACAAGCACAGATCAACTGCAAGACGAGATTTCATACTGACCCAGTTTAAACTGATGCACAGGGTAAGGCTCTCTAGCTGAGAAAAATAGCTTGAAATTGGGGAGATAACATAAGATATAGAACAACCACATGCTCCAACAGTCACATCAAGCAAGGATGGAGCATGCCTAACCAGAACTCGTGTTGTTTGGCGTATTCCAATGCAAATAAATGAGGCAAGGTTTGGGGCAGAAATGTCAACACTTTTGAAATTAAAGCAGCATGATATTTCTAGAAACTTCAAGCAAAGAGAATGACCGATAACTTTTAAATTTACCAAAAGATGTGAGCCCGACACGCACAACCTTTCGAGAAGTGGACAATTGGATAAGAAGTACTCAACAAGCTCGCCCGTTACATTGACGTGCTTCAAAGAGAGTTGTGTCAGAGACTTAATGCAGGATTGACCAAAAGGGCTTTTTATGAGAGAATAAACCTTATCCGAGAAAGTATAGCTCGTAGACTGACTAGGATATAAAATGCGACGTGAGTTTAGGTCCACTTCAAGTATTTGAACTCTCTTCCCAATCGCAAAGTTCAACCACTTATCAATATCACAACTACTATTGCGATCCAAGACAAAAGTAACTTTGAATTCAGTTATATGGGAACCCTGATGCAATTGTAAAACTCGATTCACCCAACTTATGAACTTAAGCCTTTTGACCACTACTAATGTTTTGTCATTCCTCATGGCTATCGACTTCTTTGGAACATCAAAGCACAGACACTTAGCATACGTCCATAAATATTTCCATCTCTTGGAGAGGACATTAGTAGTTGCTGCCTCCACAAAGGGCAACAAAGACAGAATGGTAATCAAAATTTCGTCCGGCAGTCGACTAATCCGATCTTCCTCCACGTAATTGTTCATCTATCAGCCAAATTCAATATATTAATTATGCACATAAAAATTTAAATCAATGAGAAATGAAAATTATGTCCATTGTGTGTAAAGGTTAGGGAAAATGTCAAATTATGTACAGTGTGTCAACTTAGTTTTTACTAGATTTTAACCCCGCGCGATGAGAGGGAGTTTTACAAAATTTGTAGGGTCCGTTTGGTTGACAATAGGCAAAAGTGTGGGTATGCCAAAATTTGCATAGGCAAATTATGCCTAGGCAAATTTTACCAAATTTTTTTGATATGATGCTATCAAACAACCATTAGGTGAAATTATTTAAAAACAGTTTTTATATTATATTAAAAAATGCTAAAAACTGTTTTTACAATATTTTTAATTTACTATTTTTAAAAAAAACTGTAAAACATTTTCTGAACAATTTTTTATAATATTAAAAACAGTTTTTAAAATATTACAAAAGAATTTTTAAATATTCACAACAGTTTTTTTTAACTGTTTAAAATATTTTTTAATTTTGTTTTTAATCTTTAAAACTGTTTTTTTATTATATTCGAAACAGTTATTAAAAATGTTAAAAACTGTTTTTACAATATTTTTACAATACGGTTTTTAAAAAAATTTGTAAAACATTTTCTTAACAATTTTTTATAATATTAAAAACAGTTTTCAAAACATTACAAAACAATTTTTAAATATTTATAACAGTTTTTTTTTAACTATTTAAAATAGTTTTTCAAATTATTTTTTGAAACTTTAAACTTGTTTTTGTAATATATTCACAACAGTTTCTAAAAATGGTAAAAAACAGTTTTTAAAATATTTTGTTAATACGGTTTTTGAAAAAATTTGTAAAACATTTTCTTAACAATTTTTTATAATATTAAAAACAGTTTTTAAAACATTGCAAAACTGTTTTTAAATATTCATTACAATTTTCTTTAAATTATTTTTTAAAACATTAAAACCGTTTAAGAAATTGACAAATTTGTTGACAAATATTTCCCACTCAAATAGGCAACCAAAATTTGTCCACAAATTGTGCATATGAGGTGTTGTACATTGACAAATAATGCCACGGCAAATTGTGCAACCAAACCTCCAAAATGCGGGCAAATTTTCATATTTCTCAACTTTTTGACATTTGCCTAGGCAAAAAGCGTCAACCAAACCGTCTTTAGAAGCATATAGGGGCATATACGTGTATTAACTATTTCAAGAGAACAATCTAAGCAAAACAGAATATTGTGTGTAAAGGTTAGGGAAAAAGTCAAATTGTGTATATGAAATTGAAATCACCTTATGTACTCTTGCACGTATAGATTTGGCCATTGGATTTAGTATTGAAAACTCGCCCTCTTCTTCTGCAATTATATGTTCCAAATACCTTACTTTCAATGAGGGTTTGTTCCAAAGAAATAGCGGTAAGTGGCTGGGAACAAACGACCACCTCATATATATATAATGTATATTGTAAGCAGGGAAGAGTAATGGGACGGCTGTAGATTGGATATAGAGAGGGAGAAGTTGGAAAGCCAAGAGGCTCAAGTAGATGAAGGGGAGCAGTCTCTTCTTATTCGTCTTCCTCATTAGGACTATCACTTGGATAATTAAAAGGTCCCAAAAGGAATGCTATAGGAGCTGAGGTGGCTGTTGAGCTGGCAGTGTGGCACCACTCATCCACACACTATATAATATATATGTTGAACAATATGTACGTTTGTTTCTTTCTATAAAAAAAATGAGGAATGCTTTTACAAAAAAACAACAGTTTAAAAAAAAAAAATGTCTTTTTTGCCCAACTCATGATTTTTATTTATCGATCGCGACACTCGTAATCAAAATGATCAAAATAAATGTGACACGACAAAAAAATCATTTTTTATATCAAATACGAATACCGCTCAAATAAAATATAACATGACCATAAATTTTATAGGGCATATACCAAGTACTTCCTTAAACTTTTTTTAATACACGTTTAGTCAAGCCTTTTTATTTTGCACCAAAAAGCCTTTTTAATGGATTTTTTTTAGCAAAAGAAAAATATATTAGAAAAGTATTTTTTTTAGCAAAAAGATGTTTTTAATGAAAAATAATGAAAAAAACAAAAACAAAATACATTGGTTACTGTCGCTGGCGCGGACCCACATTTATAATACAATAACCAATCGCAAGAGGCCATATCACGTATCGCAACAGTTTTACCGAAAAATAAAAAACAACTTTATCAAAATAAAAAAATAAATTTAAAACGATTTGTTAGTGCCGTTAACACGGACCCACATCCATTAAACGATACGGATCCCCGCCAACGACAATAACCGATCACTGACCGATTTTTCTAATATGTTGGTCCGCGCCAGCAGTATGTATAGGTGGTCGAACTGCCTATGCATACCGCTGGTGTGGACCAACATATTAAAAAAATAGTTCATGCCAGTGATATATATATAGATGGTCGCACTGCCTATACATACTGCTGGCGCGAACATTTTTTTTAAATATAGTAATTTTTTTTTAATAGTAAAAAAGGGTCAGCGCCAACGGTATAAAAAAGTACGACTCAATGCTGCGTCACGTTTTAATTTGGATCGTGAACGTGTTTGTTAAAAAATAAAATATTCATAATCACATTATGTAATTTTTTTAATTGGTTTGTCTTAAGTAAAAAAAAATCATTTCGTGTTGTCTTGTATTTATGTTTTTTAATTAGACGGATCTTTTTTAATTTGAAAGTTATATATTGTAAAAATAAATAGATTTTTTTGGCTTATTAATGGGTGGGTGAAATGTAATTTGTCATGTGTATTGGGCAACCCCAATTGGTAATTTTCCTTTTCCATATTTTTCCTTTTTTATTTGAATTACGTATTGCCACGTTAAATGGTGTAATGAATTATTTTCAGAAATTATTTCGGTGAAGACACTTCTAATTTTTATTTTGGAACCTCACTTTGGCCACAAAAATTGTATTCACAAAATATGATTTCAGGGTAAATTACAAATAAAATCCTACAGTTTGAAATTATTTACAAATAAAAACTTGATGTTTCAATTGATGCAAATCAAACCTTGGAGTAAAATTGATATGTCAATTTTAACCTTGGGGCTAGGTATGTTATAGAGATCTAACGGAATTACCCACGTACACTTTATTTTATTTTTCTAATTTTCGTCCATATTATTTCCACAAAAATTCAAAGGACAAAAATACCCCTACGGGGTGCCGGTTAGGCCTAAAAATATTTCGAAACTGAAATAAAATACCCCAGTAGACATCCTATGTGGCAAATGACGTGACATATGTCATGTCAACATTATGTTAACTCTCACTAACAAAGGTAATCCCAAGGTTGAGATTG
This sequence comes from Sambucus nigra, assembly GCA_949130495.1. Classification (NCBI taxonomy): domain Eukaryota; kingdom Viridiplantae; phylum Streptophyta; class Magnoliopsida; order Dipsacales; family Adoxaceae; genus Sambucus; species Sambucus nigra. The sequence continues at coordinate 15,989,509 of OX422211.1, read as the reverse complement.
ACAAACTAATTATACTTTAGTGTTTAATTTGCAATAATTAAAAATTTAGAGTTCGATTCACAAATGACCCTAAATTTCAAGGCTTAATTTATAATTAATTATGCAAATGGCAAAGCTTTCCTTGGTTACTGCATATGCAAAACTCCAGTAATTGGTAACAAATGGTAAGATAAAGAATATTCAGGAGTTGGGTAATAAAACTCGAGTAATTAGTAACAAATGGTTGGTCAAACTCGAGTGGTTCTTTTGTTTGTTAGATGCATACCACTTCAATTTAATAATACATAAATTTTGTAGTTTATATCTCTTGGGAAATCTTCTGTCAACATCTCCAAAGTAAATATTACAAGAATTTTTTCTTTTTGCCGAAATTAAGTTTTCTATGCTAGAAACTAAATTTTGAACAAAGTATCAATGAACCAAAACAGATAATGTGTTGTATGTATTCCCCATTGGGGTTGTGAAGAAACATAACTTATTTTTTATTGTTTACGAAAACCAAAGGAGGGAATTTTCTTGTTATATGAGCTATTATACTAACCTCAATTCATATGATAGAACATTAAGTCCTCATGGTGTGCAACTGGTGTGGGTTACAAAAAACACTGATAGCTTCATGCATGTTGGAAGGAAATAAATAATTAAAACAAACCCCCGAAACAAATAAATAATTAAAACCAACCAACTCATCAAACCTAGTAATTACTAATAGAATGCATCCATGAAAAAAACCATACGAAAATAGCACTTTTCTCGTTTAAGTTACAAAAAAACTGATAGTTTCATGCATCTTGGAAGGAAACATGAAATACAAATAATTAATTAAAATTCAATGCTAGCTAGAATTACATAATAATTATAATAGTCCCCCCCTTGAATTTCATGCAGAACTTGGATCTGGAATTATGTCTCCCTGGGCAGTATTAGTAGGGAGCATAACAAACTCGATTCCACCGGGTACTTCCCTTTTTAGCTCCGAAGCACGCTTTCTCAATTCTTTTAACGTCTCGTTTTCTATGAAAACTACTATGGGAGGTAAGAATGGAGAGCGACAGTCAACAATAATCTTCTCGAGCGCGATAGCGTTTTCAATAAAGTACATGCCAAGCTCAAAATCAATGTTCCCAATAAATTCCACCACCGGGAGGCATTTGTGGAGACATTTAGCAGGGGTCCGAATATTCCTACATATCCTTCTAAGTGACCTTAACTGAAACCAGAAAAGAAAATACCATGTGTTATATATAGTATGCACATCATGCATGATGCTTACTTGAAGACATGTACGTGATAACATATAGTTTATCAAGTTCATTTGCTACAAACAAAAGTCAACAATATTTTCACCGCTTGCATTAGGCAATAACTGAGCTACTTAATTTTCTAAATAATCAACTAGAACTCAAATTGCAGATGAATTAAACCCTCGCCCTGAATTCAAATGTAATTATCATAATTTAGAGCGATAGTTTCGTTTTTCAATAATTGGTACAAGTTGAATTACTTTTATTATAATGCTTGTTAAATTAGGAAGGCAAGCTGATAAATGCTATCACAATATATCTAACCTATTACATGAGTAATATGAAATGAATTTTTCTTTACTCAATATTCAGACTTTAGTTATTTGTATTAATCGAACAGCTTGATACAATCTAGTGCTTAAACTGCAACCTTTCAAATCATGTCGGAAGCGGAAAAACAATGGAACCCACGAATTATCACTAAAAGATTAAAAGATCCACAAAAAAATAATTTCCCAACTCGTCCTATAAGATTGGTTTGAAGAATTGCCCACCTCTTATAAGATGACTTAGAAACCTCGTTAAGAACGTATAATGTATATGACATCCCAGGAATTTTCCTATCATTTAAATAATTGAAGTAATTCCAATTCGAGGAAATCGAAGGAGACGATGATAGCCATATGAGCACCAACCATATTATGATCGAGAGATATTCGATGAAGGCATGAAAACAAAAACGAAAAGAAGTCTACCCTCACCACACATCTTTCCCAAAATTGGTCTCTCCCTATTACCCACAAGTCCAGCATACTAGGAAAGATAAAAGAAAAGGAATAATACGATACGATAATCGCTATAACCACTTCCCCTCTCTGCCATATTAGACATCCAACCATTGGCCTACAAACCATACTCTTTTTATGAAAAACAAAAATTATGCAGATATGCTAGAATAATTGCCATAACCACTTCCCCTCTCTACCACATTAGACTCCCAAACATTGGCCTACAAACTGTACTCTTTTTATGAAAACAAAAATTATGCTGAAAAATCACCACGAATCTTTCTCAGTCGAGAATCTGCGCCACCACTTCCTAATCAAACTACCCTACCCTATAATAACAGGGTCAAAGCAGACCTTACTCAGTAGAGAAAGTCCATAACCACTTCCAAGTTAAAGCTACATTCCCAACAACCAAATTACACAATTAAGTCCTCTTACTCTTAGGACGGACACCAAACCCCAATTTACCATATGAATTAATTTCCCTACTACACAAAAAGGGAAGAAAATATCACCATTTTCTTAATCCTATTGCAACGGTAGAAACTGTTTACCATCACCATTCTCTTAATCTTACTACAACTGTAGAGACTGTTTACCCAATTAAGAACTTAAGATTGAAATTTCAATCCATGTTCTTATTCATTTATATAATTAAGTTTCGCTTAAAACAAGGCTAAAAATTTCGTTGAACTATAAATACAACCTATTAACCCCTCCGAATGACTTCCAAACAAGCAAACATACTCTCTAACCAAAAACATTCAAAACTAAACTCACACCCTCACCTTAAACCCATTTATGACTTATCATTGAAGCCCTAAAGAATATTCTTGAACATTTATTGATACACATTTGTTTTTATCTATATTTATTATATCTCCCTAGTGAAGTTATGTTTCTTCGTCTCTCTCTCATATGATTAGAATGCTCATCTTCTCACCCTCTCTTCCTCTACCACTTAAGGTCCTTGCTCATTATAGTCATTATTCATCCTAGGCACACACTCCACGAGCACCTCAGACTTATTATTCAACCCCTCTCACCCTCCCCCCCCCCCCCCCCCAACTACCCTCTTACACAAAAGTAGTAATGATTGCAAAGGGAGGCCAAGGGATTTGTTTATAATAATTCATGGGAGAATCCTTAAAAAAGGAATCTCATAAAAAGGAAATAAAGCAATGATTTGTCTTTTTCTTTTTCTATTCATGAAGGCATTTTGTGAATCCATTACATCAGGCCACGACCAAATAGAGTGAACCAGGGATTTATGTGTGACACCCCGTCTAATTAAATATCGGGTAGCTACTCCTTTATTAAATTAAATCAAAATGCCAAATTGGCTCAGTTAATAGCATCACTGTCGAAAACATTTTAATTAATTACTAACCACCTAGTATTTAAAAAGTATGTTGTCAAATTTTAATTTAAGCCTGATTATCATGCAATGAAAGAATAAAGCAAGAATGATATCACCATTCACCATAATGAAGCACTAGAATAACCAACTAATAAATGATAAGTAAGTCTGGAGGAAAACTCCTCACTACAATCCCACAAACTGAAATGAATAACTGAAAACTGAATACTGAATTATTACATGCCATAGTAAAAAAAACTTCAATGTAAAAGTGTCTCAAATGGAACCGGGCAACATGCCCTAAACTGAAGAATGCTGAAAATGGAATCCAAATGAAGGAGGCGTCTAAAAGAAAATCCCTGTAGCTTCCACAAACAGCTACAGCTCGTCACCTGAATGAGTATCCTAGGCATGGTGTCCTTGTGGCTGGGCACCTAAAATGGTTTTACAAAAAAAAATAGATTTGAAAGCAAACGGGTCAGAGCCCGAATGTGGAGATATTTTAAAAACCTGCAAGTGCTTTAATAACATTTAAAACATTAAATGTCAAGTACATGTTAGGACGTACACTCACATGAAATTCTCACCTCTCGACTAAACGTGCACTCCTAACGTAAGTACCCATCTAACTGACAATAACACCTAGCCAAGTGACATAATATCTAGCTAGACCGTCATAGATTTTACCTTTATTACTCGGTTCCCATTATCATTATAACGTTATCAATTAAATAGGGGACTTACTTAAATTCGGTTCTCACATATTAGCCATACAATTCATCATAATTTGTCTTTTATTTTTATCCGTATTTATACCCACAATACCATAGAAAAGTTCTCATTTACCTAAGAAAAAGTGAGGACAAAAGGGGAAAAAATATTAAAAAAAACTAATGGGCACGCGCATTACATGCACCCAACCCAATAAAATATAAATTAAACGCTAACAAATACAAAATTGTTACGAAAAATGATGAAATACATCTAAAAAATTATAAATACGAACATATTTATTTTTTAAAAATTTAAAATTCTAACGGGGTGTGCATTAGACACGAGTACATCATGAACAAAATTACGATCATTCCATTAGTGCAGGAATAATGATATGAGTACAAAAATCTTCACAAAATCTGACGTGGATTCCACTTATTCTCTCACCTACCTATTAAACATTGCCTTGTGGTATGGGGTTACGTCAGGGCATTAATAACTCTACTTTTTGTGGAGATTTTGTGGAGTTACTTTGTATCCATAGCACTACTCTTAGTAGAGGCTAGTATGAATATAAAATATATATGGTTAAGTCAACCGTTACATCTCTCCCTATTTCACATGGCCAGGAAAAATTAACAAATTAGTGCATTTGCAATCGTTAGAGCATTTTTTCCTACCACATTAGCAAATTTGTCAATTTCTATTTTGGCAATCCATGCAAATTTAGTTTTAACTCCAATAGTTACAGAAAAATACCCTTTTATGTCAAAATTGTTGCATGCGTGACAAATTACATAATTCAAGCGTGCGGCGAAATGTAATTTGTCATATGTATTGGGCAACCCCAATTGGTAATTTTCCTTTTCCATATTTTTTCCTTTTTATTTGGATTATGTATTGTCACGTCAAATGGTGTAATGAATTATTTTCAGAAAATTATTTCGCTGAAGACACTTCTAATTTTTATTTTGGAACCTCACTTTGGCCACAAAATTTGTATTCACAAAATATGATTTAAGGGTAAATTACAAATAAGATCCTATAATTTGAAATTATTTGCAAATAAAAACTTGATGTTTCAATTTATGCAAATCAAACCTTGGAGTACAATTAATATGTCAATTTTAACCTTGGGGCTAGCTACGTTACAGAGATCTAACGGAATGCTGACGTGACATCCTGTGTGGCATATGACGTGACATATGTCATGTCAACATTATGTTAAACTCTCACTAAGAAAGGTAATCCCAAGGTTGAGATTGACAAACTAATTATAGTTTAGGGTATGTTTTATAAATAAGATGAAAAATAAACGCTAATAGTCCATTTTAATGGGATTGAAAACTTGGAAATATTTTCCATGAAATTTTTTTGTTGGTGTTGTTTGATTGCAATTATTTTCTAGGTGGCAAATGCTCTATTTTTCATCTTTTGTGTGTTTGATTCCCAACATTTTTTTCATGGAAAAAAGTAGAAAATATATATAAAAAACAGAGAAAAATAATAAAAATCCGAGAAAATTGATAAAATAACTAAAAAAATTTAAAAAACAAAATAATGAATAAAAATCCAAAAAATAAAAAAATGCAGAAAATGAATAAAAAAGTAAGAAAATAAATATTAACCCCAATATTAATTTAAAACATATAAAAAAACTGAAAAAAGGAATTAATAGTATTAAGAGAAAACAAAAAATGAATAAAAACAAATCGACCCCGCCCCCGCCCACCTTGCACCCCAACACCCAACTGTTGCCCCTTGTTGCCAGGTTTGTTCTTATTTTTTTATATCTCGAGTATTTTTTTTTATTTTTTTCTAATATTTATGTCATTATTAGTTTTCTAGGGTATTTATTCATTTCCATTCTTATAATATTTTCAGAGTTTTTTTTATTTTAATTTCGTTTTTTTCTTAATTAATAAATTTCTAACTTTTCTAAAAATTTCTGACCTTTTTTATAAAATTAATTATGGGGTTAATACTGATTTTCTATTTTTTATTCATTTTCTGTATTTTTTCATTATTTTTGTGTTTTTATTGATTTCTCTTTTTTTCTGGGAGTTTTTTTAAATTAATTCAGGGACTAATATTCATTTTATGCATTTTTTTTATATTTTACATTATTTTTTGTTTTTCATTATTTCTATTTTTTTAAAATTTTCTGAGCTTTTTTTTATTTGTTTTCTGAATTAATAAGTTTGTGACTTTTTAGTAAATTTTCGAGTGTTTTTTAAAATTTATTCCAGGGTTGATATTTATTCACTTTTTTATTCACTTTCTATAGTTTTTCATTATTTTGGGTTTTTTTATTCATTTTCAGGATTTTTATTATTATTTTTAGCGTTTTATTCACATTTCTATATTTTTTTCATTTTTTCGGGGTTTTTAGCCACTTTCGAATTTTTTTCATTTTTTCGGGGTTTTTAGCCACTTTCGAATTTTTTTCATTATTTTTGGGTTTTTATTCATTTCTGAATTTTTTTTCATTATTTTTGGGTTTTTATTTTTTTTTGGATTGTTTTTCATTATTTTTGTCTTTGTATTCATTTTCTGAATTTTTTTCATTATTTTAGGGATTTTTTATTCATTTTTTGGATTTTTTCATTATTTTGGAGTTTTATTCACTTTATGTATTTTTATCAGTATTTTTGGGTTTTTATTGATTTTCTGGACTTTTCATTATTTTTGGGGTTTTATTCACTTTTTGAATTTTTTTTTTCATTATTAAGTGGGGTTTTATTCAATTCCAGGATTGTTTTCATTATTTGTGGGGATTCATTCATTTTATGTATTTTTTTAAAATTATGTTTCGTTTTTTTATTCATTTTCTGGATTTAAATTTTCTTTTTTTGGAGTTTTATTCACTTTTTGGATTTTTTTTCCTTATTTTGAACTTTTTTTTCATTTTCTTGAAGTATTTTTATTATTTTGGGGGTTTTATTCACTTTCCGTATTTTTTTTGTTTTTTTTTTGTTTTTATTCAGTTTCTGGATTTGTTTCATTGTTTTTTTGGTTTTATACTTTTCTAGATTTTTTTTCATTATTTTGGGGTTTTTATTCCATTTATACATTTTTTTCATTATTTTTGAGTTTTTATTCTTTTCTGGGTTTTTTCATTATTTTTGCGGGGTTTATTCATTTTCGGGATTTTTTTTTATTATTTTGGGTTTTTATTCGCTTTCTGAATTTTTTTCATTATTTTTGAGGGTTTTATTCATATTCCGGATTTTTTTCATTATTTTTCGGTTTTTTATTCATTTTCTGGATTTAAAAAAAATATTTTTGGAGTTTTATTCACTTTTTGTTTTTTTTCTTTATTTTTGAATTTTTTAAATTTTCTGGATTTTTTTTATTATTTTGGGGGTTTTATTCACTTTCAGTTTTTTTTTCTTTTTTTTGGTTTTTTATTCACTTTCTGGATTTTTTTCATTATTTTTGGGTTTTATACTATTCTAGATTTTTTTTTCATTATTTTGGGGGTTTTTATTTATTTTCTTGATTTTTTCATTATTTTTGAGTTTTTATTCTTTTCTAGATTTTTTCATTATTTTTGCGAGTTTTACTCATTTTATGGATTTTTTTTATTATTTTTGGGTTTTTATTCACTTTCTGAATTTTTTTCATTATTTTTGAGGGTTTCATTCATTTTCCCAATTTTTTTCATTATTTTTGGAGTATTATTCACTATCTATATTTTGTTTCTTTATCTTATGGTTTTTATTCCCTTTTTGGATTTTTCCCCCATTATTTGTTGGTTTTTATTAATTTTCTGGATTTTTTTCATTATTTTGGGGGTTTTTATTCATTATTTTTGGTTTTTTATTCACTTTCTATATTTTTTTTCATTATTTTTGGGTTTTTATTCCCTTTTTGAATTTTTTTTTCATTATTTTTGGATTTTTATTCATTATCTGAATTTTTTTCATTATTTTTGGGGTTTTATTCAGTTTCAGTTTTTTTTTCATTACTTTTGGTTTTTTATTCATTTTCTAGATTTTTTATCAATTTTTTTGGTGTGGCAATTGTTTTCCCCAGAAAATGAATAACAAGGTGGGAGGAGATTTTTCAATTCCATCTTTTTTTGAAAAAAGTGGTTACATGATTTGTTTTTAGGAAACCAATTCCTAAGAAAGTTTTGTTTATCAAACATCCAAAAAAATAGAAAATAACTCCATATATTGTATTTTTCATGGAAAATTAGTGTTATCAAACACACCCTTAGTGTTTAATTTGCAATAAATAAAAATTTAGAGTTCGATTTACAAATGACCCTAAATTTCAAGGCTTAATTTATAATTTATTTTATAATTAATTATGCAAATGGCAAAGCTTTCCTTAGTTACTGCATATGCAAAACTGCAGTAATTGGTAACAAATGGTAAGATGAAGAATATTCAGGAATTGGGTAATAAAACTCCAGTAATTAGTAACAAATGGTTTGTCAAACTCGAGTGGTTCATTTGTTTGTTAGATGCTTACCACTTCAATTTAATAATACATAAATTTTGTAGTTTATATCTCTTGGGAAATCTTCTGCCAACATCTCCAAAGTAAATATTACAAGAATTTTTTCTTTTTTCCGAAATTAAGTTTTCTATGTTAAAAACTAAATTTTGAACGAAGTATCAATGAACAAAAAGAGGTAATGTGTTGTGTGTGTTCCCCATTGGGGTTGTGAAGAGACGTCTTATTTTTTGTTGTTTACGAAAACCAAAGGAGGCAATTTTCATGTTATACGAGCTATTATACTAACCTGATTCATGTGATAGAGCATTAAGTCCTCGTGGTGTACAACTGGTATGGGTTACAAAAAAACACTGATTGATAGTTTCATGCATGTTGGAAGGAAATAAATAATTCAAGCAAACCCCAAAAACAAATAAATAATTAAAACCAACCAATTGATCAAACCTAGTAATTACTAATAGAATGCATCCATGACAAAAATCATAAGAAAATAGCATTTTTCTCGTTTAAGTTGTAAAAAACACTGATAGTTTCATGCATGTTGGAAGGAAACATGAAGATATAAATAATTAATTAAAATTCAATGCTAGCTAGAATTCCATAATAATTATAATAATCCCTCCCTTCAATTTCATGCAGAACTTGGATCTTGAATTATGTCTCCCTGGGCAGCATAGGGAGCATAACAAACTCGACTCCATCGGGTACTTCTCTTTTTAGCTCCAATGCACACTTTCTCAATTCATTTGACCTCTCGTTTTCTATGAAAACTACCGTGGGCGGTAAGAATGGATGGCGACAGTCAACAATAATCTTCTCAAGCGTGATAGCATTCTGAATAAAGTACATGCCAAGCTCAAAATCAATGTTCCCAATAAATTCCACCACCCGGAGGCATTTGTGCAGACATTTAGCAGGGCTTCGAATATTCCCACGTATCCTGTAAACTGACATTAACTGCAAGCATAAAAGAAAATACCATGTTATATATATATATATATATATATATATATATATATATTATGCACATCATGCATGATGCTTACTTGAAGACATGTAAATGATCATAATTTGTCAAGTTCATCTGTTACAAACAAAATTTCACATGTTCACCATTGCACTAGGCAATAGCTGAGCAACTTAATTTTCTAAATGCTCAACTAGAGCTCAAATTGCAGATGAATTACCCCTCTCCTTGAATTCAAATGTAATTATCATAATTTAGGGCGATAGTTTCATTTTTCAATAATTGGTACAAGTTCAATTAGTTTTATTATAATGCTTGTTAAATTAGGAAGGCAATGTGATAATTGTCATTATAATATATCTATCATATTACATGATTATATGAAATGATTTTTTCTTTAATCAATATTAGGGGTGCACCCGGTACAGTATGGTCGGTAATGACCCCTTACCACTACCAAAACCCCAATCCAAATGGTAAAACCGTACCATACCAATTTACTGACCGGTACATCAAAACAAAAACCAAAACCAAATCGACCGGTTTTTCAGTATTTTCGGGTTTTTTGGTTTCGGTAATTTCGGTTTCAATTCGTATTTTTTCCAGTAAATACAAAAATTTCGGATTTTTTTGATACCTTCAAAAAAGTTTAACAGGGAATTGATACATGGAAAAAAAAAACAGAGCAAAAGTGGGACTATTTCGTTGTAACAGAGCAAAAAAAAAATTCACATATTTTACTATTTCTCATTATTTAGTCTATCCAACAAGGACTATTTCGCTGTAAAAATATGCAATGAAAAAAGCATCAGACTAAGGAAATGAAAAATCAAGAACCAAGCTAGGCATATAAAATTGGATAAACACATTTCAGCATTTACAAACAACATATTTTTTACCTGAATGAATAGAAAAAACTTACTTGTACTTATGATCGGTTCAATGGAGTTTAAGCCGACGGGTTGGGGTTTAGGCCATCGGATCTGGACCGAAGATCATGATAGGGGGTGTTGGGTGTTGTTGATGTCGATCGTAGAGAGGAGACGGAGAAGATATGTTTAGGCTTGGTGGGTGTTGTTGTTGATGTCGGCCGACGGCCGTAGAGAGAGAGAGAGAAGAAGAGATGTTATGTTAGGGTTGGATTGTAACTTATGTAAGTATAAGAAGAGCGTGCGTGTTAGTGTATATTGTGGGTAAAAAAGTATGTGAATGTATATTAGGTTGACAGTAGGTTAGTAAATAAAATATAAATATATGTGTGTATATGCGTGTGTGTGCAACAAGTTGGTACGGTATTTCAGTACCGTAAATTCGATAATTTCGGTACGATAAATTGGTACGATAAATTTGGTAAATCGTTTTTTATATCAAAAACCAAAACCGACCAAATTTTTTATGATATTTTCAATTTCGGTAAAATCGGTTTTTGATATTTCAGAATATGAAACCAAAACCATTTTTTTCGGACCAAAACGGTACGGTACAGTAAAAACCCATACCGGTTGCACCCCTACTCAATATTCAGACATTACTTATTTGTGTTAACCTAATAGCTTGATACAATTCAGTGCTTAAACTTCAGCCTTCCAAATCATGTCGGAAGCGAAAAAACACTGGAACCCATGAATTGTCACTAAAAGATTCAAAGATCCACAAAACAATAATTTCCCAACTCATCCTATAAGATTTGTTTGAAGAGTTGCCCAACTCTTATAAGACCACTTATAGACCTCATTAAGAACGTCTAATGTATATGACATCCCAAGAATTTTCCTATCATTTATATAATTGAGACCATGACAGCTATAAGAGCACCAACAATATTATGATCCAGGGATATTCGATGAAGGCCAGAAAACAAAGATGAAATGAAGTCTACCCTCACCACACATCTTCCCCAAAATTGGTCTCTGCCTATTACCCACAAGTCCAACATACTGAGAAAGATAAAAGAAAAGGAATAATACGATAGGATAATCGACACAACCACTTCCCCTCTCTACCACATTAGACTCCCAACCGTTGGCCTACAAACCATACTCTTTTTATGAAAAATAAAAATTATGCAGAAAATCACCATGAATCTTACTCAGTCGAGAATCCCCGCAATCACTTCCTAGTCAAACTACACTACCCTTCAATAATAGGGTTAAAACAGACCTTACTCAGTAGGGGAAGTCCATAACCACTTCCAAGTTAAAGCTATATTCCCAACAACCAAATTACACAATTAACTCCTAGGACGAGACATCAAACCCCAATTTACCATATGAACTAATTTCCCTACATCACAAAAAGAAAAGAAAATATCATCATTCTCTTAATCCTATTGCAACGGTAGAGACTGTTTACCCAATTAAAAGGGAAAGAAAATATCACCATTATCTTAATCCTATTACAATCGTAGAGACTGTTTACCCGGTTAAGAACTTAAGATTTAAGTTTCAACCACTGTTCTTATTCATATATATAATTAAGTTTCGCTTAAAACTAGGCTAAAAATTTATGTCAAGTAGGCATTACATATTGTTGAAAGCTGAATGCACTAAGGGATAGGAGTTTTTATGATTTTTTCCCCACTGACCATTTTGAACCTAAGTAAAGGCGCTCCAAATCATTTCCCCTTCAGAAGACCATCTCTCTCTAAAAAAAAAAAAAAAATTGATGGACAAACCCATTCAAGGAGCTGAAGTAGGGTAGGGAAGGATCATGATGGCAAAGAGAGTTGTAAGAAGCATGCTGGTACCAATGTTGGCCATGGAGTGGTGATGGCCCCAAGGATGGGAGCATTGGGAATGAACAAAAAAAAAGAACGAGAATGGGGAGCAAGAATATGGAATAAACCATCGAGATCCAGATATTGCAGAAGAACACAAGGTTTTCCCATCACCTGGTTTGAAAAACGTTCAGTTATTATTGATTCATCGAGATTTTTGACAGACTAGTTGTGTCTGTTATTAAGGGGCAAATACAGAAATTTAGACTAAAAGTTGATATTTTGATTTCCAAAATTTTCAAATCATCTCGAACCTTTAGGTGTCTAAGAAACATGAGAGCAAGGATTTACTTGAAAGTGTTATCGGTAACGTCTACTATTTAGGATGATACTCATTGAAGGGTTATGTTGTATATTGTTTTGGCATTCGTTGAAGATGTGATTTATGCTCAAGTATTTCATAAAAGCCCCACCGACGGTCTAAACCTCAAAGAGGTTTTATGCTTGCCTCCAATGGCGTCAGTTTTTAAGTAGCTTAGAAAAGAAAAGAGATTAGTTGGATTCTTAATTCAAAATGGTTTCTTCACTTAATCCTTCAATTTTTCTTTTCTTCCATTCCTCGGTTGGCCAGTTACTACATAAACTGGAAGACATTATTCATGCAGAGGAAGTGGAGAGAACTGCGTGTTGGCTAAATTCAAGTTAGCACCAATCTTTTTCTGTATTTGAAACTTTTATGTATGCCTCACTTAAGCCTCACTCACTTGAGGCTTACGCGTCAAGGCTATCTGCCCCAAGGTTTATGAGGCTTAAACTTGTTTATCTCTCTTTCTTTTTCTATTCAGCTGAGTATAGGTATATATACTTTGTTTGGCTGAGTATATATATCATACTTTGTTCAACAGACTATATATATACTCTCTATATATATATTATACTATAGAATATATATATATATATATATATATATATATATATATATATATATATATATATATATATATATATATATATGTGTGTGTGTGTGTGTGAACCGGTGATTTATGATCTTTCGATTTGTCTTGGTTACAAATATATTCTATGTAGTTGTAAGAATTAAGCTTCAATTTCGTAATTAACAATTTTTGCAAAGATTAAAAAGAATAAACAGAATAGTTTGTGTCCATTACAAAGATTGGTTGTCTAATAACAAAAGGTGGTACAAAATTTCAAACTTTTTTACTGTATGAATGTTAAAGAGTGTATCTATATACACCAAGATGTTCATATGTATCTAAGTATTTACTTACACACCCATAGACATTTTTTATTTTCTTCAATTTTTATTAAAATGATAGATTGGTTGGGATATGAAACTTCTCTTATTGTGTGGTTGGACATCAATGATATATATGGAGTTCGACACTAAATGTTCCTGTTTTGCATACAAACATCTCCAAGAATCAGCTGATGTTTTATTCAGTCAGGGGAGGCCAATTGAATGTATTTTACATGTGAGCATATGTTGGTATAATTTTTAAAACTATACGGAGTTGTCAAAATAAGAGAAAACAGAGAGATCATAAGCATAATGTTCATAACAATTGATAAGAACTAACACGATATCACATACAAACATAAATTATCATAAAAAATGAACAGATATTTATGAATTAATGTCCAACTAATACTATGTGTGTGTGCCCAGGTAGTAAGGTTGCATGGTTGATCTCTCCAAAGGAAATTAAGAATCAAGGAACTCTATACAGACGTAAACCAACACTACTCAGATTGCACAAAACCACAAAATAATTTTCCTAGAATAGGATAAATAGAAAATTCGTTCACCTGTAATGTAAATCTATGTAAGGAGGGAGATCTCTCTATTAAAGGAGTATAATCAAGGAAACTATCGTGTTCTCATGCAGACACTTGCAATGTTAAGTTCTTCAGGTTAGGAAATTTGGGAAAAGTTGGTGGTTCATCATATGCAAGTTCATTTTTAACCTGAAATATAAATCTCATTAGAAGCCACATAAATTCAAAATAATTTTCAAAACAAGCACAGATCAACTGCAAGACGAGATTTCATACTGACCCAGTTTAAACTGATGCACAGGGTAAGGCTCTCTAGCTGAGAAAAATAGCTTGAAATTGGGGAGATAACATAAGATATAGAACAACCACATGCTCCAACAGTCACATCAAGCAAGGATGGAGCATGCCTAACCAGAACTCGTGTTGTTTGGCGTATTCCAATGCAAATAAATGAGGCAAGGTTTGGGGCAGAAATGTCAACACTTTTGAAATTAAAGCAGCATGATATTTCTAGAAACTTCAAGCAAAGATAATGACCGATAACTTTTAAATTTACCAAAAGATGTGAGCCCGACATGCACAACCTTTCGAGAAGTGGACAATTGGATAAGAAGTACTCAACAAGCTCGCCCATTACAATGACGTGCTTCAAAGAGAGTTGTGTCAGAGACTTAATGCAGGATTGACCAAAAGGGCTTTTTATGAGAGAATAAACCTTATCCGAGAAAGTATAGCTCGTAGACTGACTAGGATATAAAATGCGACGTGAGTTTAGGTCCACTTCAAGTATTTTAACTCTCTTCCCAATCGTAAAGTTCAACCACTTATCAATATCACAACTACTATTGCGATCCAAGACAAAACTAACTTTGAATTAAGTTATATGGGAACCCTGATGCAATTGTAAAACTCGATTCACCCAACTCATGAACTTAAGCCTTTCGACCACTACTAATGTTTTGTCATTCCTCATGGCTATTGACTTCTTTGGAACATCAAAGCACAGACACTTAGCATACGTCCATAAATATGTCCATCTCTTGGAGAGGACATTAGTAGTTGCTGCCTCCACAAAGGGCAACAAAGACAGAATGGTAATCAAAATTTCTTCCGGCAGTCGACTAATCCGATCTTCCTCCACGTAATTGTTCATCTATCAGCCAAATTCAATATATTAATTATGCACATAAAAATTTAAATCAATGAGAAATGAAAATTATGTCCATTGTGTGTAAAGGTTAGGGAAAATGTCAAATTATGTACATTGTGTCAACTTAGTTTTTACTAGATTTTAACCCCGCGCGATGAGAGGGCGTTTTACAAAATTTGTAGGGTCCGTTTGGTTGACAATAGGCAAAAGTGTGGGTATGCCAAAATTTGCATAGGCAAATTATGCCTAGGCAAATTTTACCAAATTTTTTTGATATGATGCTATCAAACAACCATTAGGTGAAATTATTTAAAAACAGTTTTTATATTATATTAAAAAATGCTAAATACTGTTTTTACAATATTTTTAATTTACTATTTTTAAAAAAAATTGTAAAACATTTTCTGAACAATTTTTTATAATATTAAAAATAGTTTTTAAAATATTACAAAAGAATTTTTAAATATTCACAACAGTTTTTTTTAACTGTTTAAAATATTTTTTAATTTTGTTTTTAAACTTTAAAACTGTTTTTTTATTATATTCGAAACAGTTATTAAAAGTGTAAAAATTGTTTTTACAATATTTTTACAATACGGTTTTTAAAAAAATTTGTAAAACATTTTCTTAACAATTTTTTATAATATTAAAAACAGTTTTCAAAACATTACAAAACAATTTTTAAATATTTATAACAGTTTTTTTTTAACTATTTAAAATAGTTTTTCAAATTATTTTTTGAAACTTTAAACTTGTTTTTGTAATATATTCACAACAGTTTCTAAAAATGGTAAAAAACAGTTTTTAAAATATTTTGTTAATACGGTTTTTGAAAAAATTTGTAAAACATTTTCTTAACAATTTTTTATAATATTAAAAACAGTTTTTAAAACATTGCAAAACTGTTTTTAAATATTCATTACAATTTTCTTTAAATTATTTTTTAAAACATTAAACCCGTTTAAGAAATTGACAAATTTGTTGACAAATATTTCCCACTCAAATAGGCAACCAAAATTTGTCCACAAATTGTGCATATGAGGTGTTGTACATTGACAAATAATGCCACGGCAAATTGTGCAACCAAACCTCCAAAATGCGGGCAAATTTTCATATTTGTCAACTTTTTGACATTTGCCTAGGCAAAAAGCGTCAACCAAACCGTCTTTAGAAGCATATAGGGGAATATACGTGTATTAACTATTTTAAGAGAACAATCTAAGAAAAACAGAATATTGTGTGTAAAGGTTAGGGAAAAAGTCAAATTGTGTATATGAAATTGAAATCACCTTATGTACTCTTGCACGTATAGATTTGGCCATTGGATTTAGTATTGAAAACTCGCCCTCTTCTTCTGCAATTATTGTTGGGTATATATGTTAGTATATATATTTATTTTGAATAAAGTAAATAAGTTAGTGGGAGTGGCCAAGTGGTAAGTTAGTGGGGGTGTGTGCATGAGGTCTTGGGTTCAAGTCCTAGGGAGCACACTAATTATTTAGGGTCAAAGATTGGGCCTTGGGCCTTGGGCTCTTGGGGATTTCTAATATGCATTAAATCTTTTCAAAATCGTTTTAATTTTGTAAACCGTTTTAAGTCTTTGACTATTTCTTCCACTATAGCTGTTAGTGGAGATATTAGTGGGTTAGTTGGCTAAAACCTCTACCCACGTTTTTTACCATTTCCCTTATTTAAGAAAAGGCTACAGAGTCAAAAAAGTATCAAAAAATCTCTCTCACGTTATCTGCAAAAATACTTTTGCTATTTTCTGCAAATCACTTTCTCTGCAAAAATAATTTTGCTACTTTCTTATTTTCGTTAATTTTCTGGGAGTGCTGGAGTATCCTGAGAGTTCAAAGTTTTAACACAAAGCTGGTGTGTAAATCTGATCGTTGAATCCTGGGAGGTGTATGTTCACGAGGCTGACAGCTACAAATATCAGCGAGCAATTTCACCTTTAGGACTTTGTGTCGAACACAAACCTCGATCGATAAGTCCTTCTAATTTTATCTATTTCAAATTTGGGTTATTTCGTTTATTCTGCAATTATTACTACAACAATCTAAAGGTGAAATTCGTTGTTATTCTACAAACTGCTATGGAAAATCCTAATGCAAAATACTCTGAAAAACCTGAATTGTTTGATGGAAAGAATTTTAAGAGATGGCAAATGAAACTGCAATTTTACCTAACAACTCTTAAAGTCGTTGACGTTATTGCATCTGATAGACCTTCTGTACCTGAAGAACTAGTTGTTTGGAAACAAAGAGATTATATGTGTAGGAATTATATTCTGAATTGTCTCTGCCTTGAACTGTATGATGTTTACTGGTCATGTCCTACTGCTAAAGAATTATGGAACTTACTGGACAAAAAATATGCAACTGAAGATGCTGGGTCTAAAAAATTTGTAGTTGGAAAATTTTTGGATTTTAAAATGGAAGATAATAAATCTGTTGTGTCGGAACTGGAAGAACTACAAATTATTATTCATGAAATTCTGGCCGAGGGTTATAGTATATGTGAGGGATTTCAGGTTTCAGCTATAATTGAAAAACTGCCACCGTCTTGGAAAGATTACAAAAACGGTCTGAAACATAAGAAAAAGGAAATGTCACTAGAAGATTTGATAGTTCGTTTGAGAATTGAGGAAGATAATAGGAATGCAGAACTTAGGGAGAAAAATTCTGAATTCAGTTCTAAGGCTAATTTGGTAGAGGGAAAATCAAATGGAAACCAAAAACAGAACCAGTCCAAGCCTAACCATTCAAACCAGAAACATGGGCACCACAAACCAAACCAGAATTCGAGGTCCAACCATAAATTCAAACCTAACGATAAGAATAAATATTCTAAACCTCAGTTTAAATCTAAACCTGCAGGTCAATGCTATGTATGCGGGAAACCAGGTCATTACGCTAAAGATTGCAAGTTTAGGAAGAGTCAAGATGTGAAGCCTCAAGCAAATGTAACCAAGGAGGGTAACTTTTCTGCTGTTGTGACAGAGGCAAACATTGTGAGTAACATGACAGACTGGTGGCTTGATTCTGGCGCCACCAAACATATTTGCGGCACGAGAGGTGCCTTCACTACCTTCACTGCTGTTAGTGGGGATGAACGTCTGTACATGGGAAACTCCTCTTCGTCTAAGGTTGAGGGCAAGGGAACCGTAGTTTTAAAGTTTACTTCGGGAAATGTTCTCACATTGAAAGATGTTTTGTATGTCCCTGAGGTTAGGAAGAATCTGGTGTCCGGTTTTGTCTTAGTTAAGAAAGGTTTTAAAATTGTTCTAGAGAGTGATAAGGTAGTTGTGACTAAGGGAGGTGCTTTTGTGGGGAAAGGTTATGTTCATGAGGGTCTTTTCAAACTAAATTTAACCGTGGATAATAATAATAAAATATCTACTTCTTCTGCTTATTTGATTGACTCTTGTGATATGTGGCATTTTAGACTTGGTCATGTAAATAAGGCATCCATTAAAAAATTAATGTTTTTGGAAAACATACCAAAATCTGATATTTCTACCAACTCTAAATGTGAAATATGTGTTGAATCAAAATATGCTAAAAAACCTTTTCCAAGTGTCGAAAGAAGTTCAACTGTTTTAAGTTTAATACATTCTGATCTTTGTGATTTAAAAGGTTATGTGACACGTGGTGGAAATAAATACTTTGTTACTTTTATTGATGATTACTCTCGTTATTGTTATATTTATCTCCTTACGAGTAAAGATGAGTGTTTCTCAAAATTTATTTCTTATAAATTAGAAGTTGAAAAACAATTGGAGAAATCCATTAAAACATTAAGATCCGATAGGGGAGGAGAATACACCGGTGATCTTGATAAATATTGTAAATAAAATGGAATAATTCATCAAGTTACTCCTCCTTATTCACCCCAATCTAATGGTGTAGCTGAAAGAAAAAATAGAACTCTTAAGGATATGGTAAATTCTATGCTAAACACTTCGGGATTACCTTATAATATGTGGGGTGAGGCACTTCTTACTGCTTGTTATATTCTTAATAAAATACCTTTTAAGAATAATGATAAAACTCCTTATGAAATGTGGAAAAATAGAAAACCTTCTTATAAACACCTTAAAGTGTGGGGGTGTCTTGCTAAGGTTTCAATACCATTACCTAAGAGAACTAAACTTGGCCCAAAGACTGTTGATTGTGTTTTTATAGGGTATGCTAAAAACAGTAATGCTTATAGATTTCTTGTAATTGATTCTAAAAATCAATATATGGATATAAACACTATTTTTGAGTCAAGAGATGCTGAATTTTATGAGAACAAATTTCCTTTTAAAGTGATAAGTGAGGGAACTAGTAGTTCTGTTCCAATGGATCCTAGTGTTAGAAATGAATCTCCAAATTCAGAAGATATTGAAATTAGGAGAAGTAAAAGACCTAGGATAGCTACTTCTTTTGGTCCTGAATTTTTAACGTACTTAATGGAAAATGACCCCGTCACTTTTAGTGAGGCAATGTCCTCACCCGATTCTATTTTTTGGAAAGAAGCTATTAATAGTGAATATGATTCTATTATTTCTAACAACATGTGGGAGTTAGTTGACTTGCCTAAAGGATGTAAAACTATTGGATGCAAATGGATTTTTAAAACGAAATTAAAAGCTGATGGTTCTACTGATAAATTTAAGGCAAGATTGGTAGCTAAAGGCTATAGGCAAAAGGAAGGAATTGATTTCTTTGACACTTACTCTCCTGTTACTAGAATTACATCTATTAGGCTATTAATTGCTATTGCTTCATTACATAATCTGATAATTCATCAAATGGATGTTAAAACGGCTTTTTTGAATGGAGATCTTGAAGAAGAAATTTATATGGATCAACCCGAGGGATTTGTAGTCCAAGGCCTAGATAAAAAAGTGTGTAGACTTAAAAAATCTTTATATGGAATAAAACAAGCTCCTAAACAATGGCATGAAAAATTTGATCAAGTAATGATCTCTAATGGTTTTAACATTAATGAAGCGGATAAATGTATTTATAGCAAATTCAAGGATAATTCTGGTGTGATTATTTGCTTATATGTGGATGATATGCTTATTTTTGGAACTGATATGGATGTAGTTAATAAAACTAAACGTTTCCTTAATAAGCAATTTGATATGAAAGATTTGGATGTTGCTGATGTTATACTTGGAATTAAAATCATTAAAAATTCCGAAGGAATTGTTTTAACCCAATCTCATTATGTAGAGAAAGTTCTAAAAAAATTTGAACAATTTAATTGTATTCCTGCTAAAACACCTTATGACCCTAGTTGTCACTTAAGAAAACATTCGGGTCCTGGTGTATCATCATTAGAATATTCTAGAGTTATTGGTAGTCTAATGTATCTTATGAACTGCACTAGACCTGATATTGCATATGCTGTGGGTAGACTTAGCAGATACACTTGTAATCCTAATAATGAACATTGGGATGCTTTGATTAGAGTTTTGAGATATCTTAAATACACAATAAATTATGGTATTCATTATATTAGATATCTTGCTGTAATTGAAGGCTTTTGTGATGCTAATTAGATTTCTGATAATGATGAATGTAAGTCTACGAGTGGCTATGTTTTTGCCTTGGCAGGAGGCGCTATATCTTGGAAATCTACCAAGCAAACATGCATAGCTAGATCCACTATGGAGTCAGAGTTCATAGCGTTGGATAAAGCAAGCGAAGAGGCTGAATGGTTAAGGAACTTCATATTAGATATTCATTTGTGGCCTAAACCAGTTCCAGCCTTGTCCATTCACTGTGATAGTCAAGCAGCAATCGCAAGAGCACATAATAAATCCTACAATGGAAAGTCTAGACATATCAGGAGGAGACACAACACAGTGAGACAATTATTGAAAGATGGAGTTATAGGAATCGACTATGTCAAGTCAAAGGAAAACCTGGCGGATCCATTGACTAAAGGGCTAGCTAGAGAGCTAGTTTATCAAACATCGAGGGGGATGGGCCTGAAGCCTATTAATATCTAAATCACCTATAATGGAACCCCAACCCATATGACTGGAGATCCCAAGATCTGGGTTCAATGGGATAACAAAGTTATACGAGTGATTTGTGGGGGTACAAATTTAAGTTTTACTTAAAACCCATTCCTATGATGTAGTACCTCTGTATCGATGGAGGATGAGATTCAATCTCTTAATGCTTTCTATAGCTGTTATTCAGTAGGGTGTGAGATACAGTACACTCTTGATAGAAGCACCTATATGAGTGTGGTAGTGGGGCCGCTTCCTATGAGAATTAAGGCTGATTCTCTAGAGCACTCAAGAAACCTGGGCATGCTCAAGGCCGAAACGAGCACAACTGTGGGAACTCGATGATGATTTTTTGGAGTCACGTGTGTGTTCTATTGACTTAAGTTTACAACAGCGGTGAAATAGTTCAAGACATTAGTTCACTATCAACCGGTAAACTCAATAGATCATCACAAAGCAAAGGTTCAAGTCAAATGAAACCTTTGCCTTATACGTCACTCCTTATGATACTCCAGAGCGTCGTTTTATTTAATTTATTTACTTCATTCATGTGGGGGATTGTTGGGTATATATGTTAGTATATATATTTATTTTGAATAAAGTAAATAAGTTAGTGGGAGTGGCCAAGTGGTAAGTTAGTGGGGGTGTGTGCATGAGGTCTTGGGTTCAAGTCCTAGGGAGCACACTAATTATTTAGGGTCAAAGATTGGGCCTTGGGCCTTGGGCTCTTGGGGATTTCTAATATGCATTAAATCTTTTCAAAATCCTTTTAATTTTGTAAACCGTTTTAAGTCTTTGACTATTTCTTCCACTATAGCTGTTAGTGGAGATATTAGTGGGTTAGTTGGCTAAAACCTCTACCCACGTTTTTTACCATTTCCCTTATTTAAGAAAAGTCTACAGAGTCAAAAAAGTATCAAAAAATCTCTCTCACGTTATCTGCAAAAATAGTTTTGCTATTTTCTGCAAATCACTTTCTTTGCAAAAATAATTTTGCTACTTTCTTATTTTCGTTAATTTTCTGGGAGTGCTGGAGTATCCTGAGAGTTCAAAGATTTAACACGAAGCTGGTGTGTAAATCAGATCGTTGAATCCTGGGAGGTGTATGTTCACGAGGCTGACAGCTACAAATATCAGCGAGCAATTTCACCTTTAGGACTTTGTGTCGAACACAAACCTCGATCGATAAGTCCTTCTAATTTTTTCCTATTTCAAATTTGGGTTATTTCGTTTATTCTGCAATTATTACTACAACAATCTAAAGGTGAAATTCGTTGTTATTCTACAAACTGCTATGGAAAATCCTAATGCAAAATACTCTGAAAAACCTGAATTGTTTGATGGAAAGAATTTTAAGAGATGGCAAATGAAACTGCAATTTTACCTAACAACTCTTAAAGTCGTTGACGTTATTGCATCTGATAGACCTTCTGTACCTAACAACTCCTATAGCAATTATTACTACAACAATTATATGTTCCAAATACCTTACTTTCAATGAGGGTTTGTTCCAAAGAAATAGCGGTAAGTGGCTGGGAACAAACGACCACCTCATATATATATAATGTATATTGTAAGCAGGGAAGAGTAATGGGACGGCTGTAGATTGGATATAGAGAGGGAGAAGTTGGAAAGCCAAGAGGCTCAAGTAGATGAAGGGGAGCAGTCTCTTCTTATTCGTCTTCCTCATTAGGACTATCACTTGGATAATTAAAAGGTCCCAAAAGGAATGCTATAGGAGCTGAGGTGGCTGTTGAGCTGGCAGTGTGGCACCACTCATCCACACACTATATAATATATATGTTGAACAATATGTACGTTTGTTTCTTTCTATAAAAAAAATGAGGAATGCTTTTACAAAAAAACAACAGTTTAAAAAAAAAAATGTCTTTTTTGCCCAACTCATGATTTTTATTTATCGATCGCGACACTCGTAATCAAAATGATCAAAATAAATGTGACACGACAAAAAAATCATTTTTTATATCAAATACGAATACCGCTCAAATAAAATATAACATGACCATAAATTTTATAGGGCATATACCAAGTACTTCCTTAAACTTTTTTTAATACACGTTTAGTCAAGCCTTTTTATTTTGCACCAAAAAGCCTTTTTAATGGATTTTTTTTAGCAAAAGAAAAATATATTAGAAAAGTATTTTTTTTAGCAAAAAGATGTTTTTAATGAAAAATAAAAAAAAATAATGAAAAAAACAAAAACAAAATACATTGGTTACTGTCGCTGGCGCGGACCCACATTTATAATACAATAACCAATCGCAAGAGGCCATATCACGTATCGCAACAGTTTTACCGAAAAATAAAAAACAACTTTATCAAAATAAAAAAATAAATTTAAAACGATTTGTTAGTGCCGTTAACACGGACCCACATCCATTAAACGATACGGATCCCCGCCAACGACAATAACCGATCACTGACCGATTTTTCTAATATGTTGGTCCGCGCCAGCAGTATGTATAGGTGGTCGAACTGCCTATGCATACCGCTGGTGTGGACCAACATATTAAAAAAATAGTTCATGCCAGTGATATATATATAGATGGTCGCACTGCCTATACATACTGCTGGCGCGAACAATTTTTTTAAATATAGTAATTTTTTTTTAATAGTAAAAAAGGGTCAGCGCCAACGGTATAAAAAAGTACGACTCAATGCTGCGTCACGTTTTAATTTGGATCGTGAACGTGTTTGTTAAAAAATAAAATATTCATAATCACATTATGTAATTTTTTTAATTGGTTTGTCTTAAGTAAAAAAAAATCATTTCGTGTTGTCTTGTATTTATGTTTTTTAATTAGACGGATCTTTTTTAATTTGAAAGTTATATATTGTAAAAATAAATAATGATTATATATTGTAAAAATAAATAGATTTTTTTGGCTTATTAATGGGTGGGTGAAATGTAATTTGTCATGTGTATTGGGCAGCCCCAATTGGTAATTTTCCTTTTCCATATTTTTCCTTTTTTATTTGAATTACGTATTGCCACGTTAAATGGTGTAATGAATTATTTTCAGAAATTATTTCGGTGAAGACACTTCTAATTTTTATTTTGGAACCTCACTTTGGCCACAAAAATTGTATTCACAAAATATGATTTCAGGGTAAATTACAAATAAAATCCTACAGTTTGAAATTATTTACAAATAAAAACTTGATGTTTCAATTGATGCAAATCAAACCTTGGAGTAAAATTGATATGTCAATTTTAACCTTGGGGCTAGGTATGTTATAGAGATCTAACGGAATTACCCACGTACACTTTATTTTATTTTTCTAATTTTCGTCCATATTATTTCCACAAAAATTCAAAGGACAAAAATACCCCTACGGGGTGCCGGTTAGGCCTAAAAATATTCCGAAACTGAAATAAAATACCCCAGTAGACATCCTATGTGGCAAATGACGTGACATATGTCATGTCAACATTATGTTAACTCTCACTAACAAAGGTAATCCCAAGGTTGAGATTGACAAACTAATTATACTTTAGTGTTTAATTTGCAATAATTAAAAATTTAGAGTTCGATTCACAAATGACCCTAAATTTCAAGGCTCAATTTATAATTAATTATGCAAATGGCAAAGCTTTCCTTGGTTACTGCATATGCAAAACTCCAGTAATTGGTAACAAATGGTAAGATAAAGAATATTCAGGAGTTGGGTAATAAAACTCGAGTAATTAGTAACAAATGGTTGGTCAAACTCGAGTGGTTCTTTTGTTTGTTAGATGCATACCACTTCAATTTAATAATACATAAATTTTGTAGTTTATATCTCTTGGGAAATGTTCTGTCAACATCTCCAAAGTAAATATTACAAGAATTTTTTCTTTTTGCCGAAATTAAGTTTTCTATGCTAGAAACTAAATTTTGAACGAAGTATCAATGAACCAAAACAGATAATGTGTTGTATGTATTCCCCATTGGGGTTGTGAAGAAACATAACTTATTTTTTGTTGTTTACGAAAACCAAAGGAGGCAATTTTCTTGTTATATGAGCTATTATACTAACCTCAATTCATATGATAGAACATTAAGTCCTCATGGTGTGCAACTGGTGTGGGTTACAAAAAACACTGATAGTTTCATGCATGTTGGAAGGAAATAAATAATTAAAACAAACCCCCAAAACAAATAAATAATTAAAACCAACCAACTCATCAAACCTAGTAATTACTAATAGAATGCATCCATGAAAAAAACCATACGAAAATAGCACTTTTCTCGTTTAAGTTACAAAAAAACTGATAGTTTCATGCATCTTGGAAGGAAACATGAAATATAAATAATTAATTAAAATTCAATGCTAGCTAGAATTACATAATAATTATAATAGTCCCTCCCTTGAATTTCATGCAGAACTTGGATCTGGAATTATGTCTCCCTGGGCAGTATTAGTAGGGAGCATAACAAACTCGATTCGACCGGGTACTTCCCTTTTTAGCTCCAAAGCACGCTTTCTCAATTCTTTTAACGTCTCGTTTTCTATGAAAACTACTGTGGGAGGTAAGAATGGAGAGCGACAGTCAACAATAATCTTCTCGAGCGCGATAGCGTTTTCAATAAAGTACATGCCAAGCTCAAAATCAATGTTCCCAATAAATTCCACCACCGGGAGGCATTTGTGGAGACATTTAGCAGGGGTCCGAATATTCCTACATATCCTTCTAAGTGACCTTAACTGCAACCAGAAAAGAAAATACCATGTGTTATATATAGTATGCACATCATTCATGATGCTTACTTGAAGACATGTAAGTGATAACATATAGTTTGTCAAGTTCATTTGCTACAAACAAAAGTCAACAATATTTTCACCGCTTGCATTAGGCAATAACTGAGCTACTTAATTTTCTAAATAATCAACTAGAACTCAAATTGCAGATGAATTAAACCCTCGCCCTGAATTCAAATGTAATTATCATAATTTAGGGCGATAGTTTCGTTTTTCAATAATTGGTACAAGTTGAATTACTTTTATTATAATGCTTGTTAAATTAGGAAGGCAAGCTGATAATTGCTATCACAATATATCTAACCTATTACATGAGTAATATGAAATGAATTTTTCTTTACTCAATATTCAGACTTTAGTTATTTGTATTAATCCAATAGCTTGATACAATCTAGTGCTTAAACTGCAACCTTTCAAATCATGTCGGAAGCGGAAAAACAATGGAACCCACGAATTATCACTAAAAGATTAAAAGATCCACAAAAAAATAATTTCCCAACTCGTCCTATAAGATTGGTTTGAAGAATTGCCCACCTCTTATAAGATGACTTACAAACCTCGTTAAGAACGTATAATGTATATGACATCCCAGGAATTTTCCTATCATTTAAATAATTGAAGTAATTCCAATTCGAGGAAATCGGAGGAGACGATGATAGCCATATGAGCACCAACAATATTATGATCGAGAGATATTCGATGAAGGCATGAAAACAAAAACGAAAAGAAGTCTACCCTCACCACACATCTTTCCCAAAATTGGTCTCTCCCTATTACCCACAAGTCCAGCATACTAGGAAAGATAAAAGAAAAGGAATAATACGATACGATAATCGCTATAACCACTTCCCCTCTCTGCCATATTAGACATCCAACCATTGGCCTACAAACCATACTCTTTTTATGAAAAACAAAAATTATGCAGATATGATAGGATAATTTCCATAACCACTTCCCCTCTCTACCACATTAGACTCCCAAACATTGGCCTACAAACTGTACTCTTTTTATGAAAACAAAAATTATGCTGAAAAATCACCACGAATCTTTCTCAGTCGAGAATCTGCGCCACCACTTCCTAATCAAACTACCCTACCCTATAATAACAGGGTCAAAGCAGACCTTACTCAGTAAGGAAAGTCCATAACCACTTCCAAGTTAAAGCTACATTCCCAACAACCAAATTACACAATTAAGTACTCTTACTCTTAGGACGGACACCAAACCCCAATTTACCATATGAATTAATTTCCCTACTACACAAAAAGGGAAGAAAATATCACCATTTTCTTAATCCTATTGCAACGGTAGAAACTGTTTACCATCACCATTCTCTTAATCTTACTACAACTGTAGAGACTGTTTACCGAATTAAGAACTTAAGATTGAAATTTCAATCCATGTTCTTATTCATTTATATAATTAAGTTTCGCTTAAAACAAGGCTAAAAATTTCGTTGAACTATAAATACAACCTATTAACCCCTCCGAATGACTTCCAAACAAGCAAACATACTCTCTAACCAAAAACATTCAAAACTAAACTCACACCCTCACCTTAAACCCATTTATGACTTATCATTGAAGCCCTAAAGAATATTCTTGAACATTTATTGATACACATTTGTTTTTATCTATATTTATTATATCTCCCTAGTGAAGTTATGTTTCTTCGTCTCTCTCTCATATGATTAGAATGCTCATCTTCTCACCCTCTCTTCCTCTACCACTTAAGGTCCTTGCTCATTATAGTCACTATTCATCCTAGGCACACACTCCACGAGCACCTCAAACTTGTTATTCAACCCCTCTCACCCCCCCCCCCCCAACTACCCTCTTACACAAAAGTAGTAATGATTGCAAAGGGAGGCCAAGAGATTTGTTTATAATAATTCGTGGGAGAATCCTTAAAAAAAGGAATCTCATAAAAAGGAAATAAAGCAATGATTTGTCTATTTCTTTTTCTATTCATGAAGGCATTTTGTGAATCCATTACATCAGGCCACGACCAAATAGAGTGAACCAGGGATTTATGTGTGACACCCCGTCTAATTAAATATCGGGTAGCTACTCCTTTATTAAATTAAATCAAAATGCCAAGTTGGCTCAGTTAATAGCATCACTGTCGAAAACATTTTAATTAATTACTAACCACCTAGTATTTAAAAAGTAAGTTGTCAAATTTTAATTTAAGCCTGATTATCATGCAATGAAAGAATAAAGCAAGAATGATATCACCATTCACCATAATGAAGCACTAGAATAACCAACTAATAAATGATAAGTAAGTCTGGAGGAAAACTCCTCACTACAATCCCACAAACTGAAATGAATAACTGAAAACTGAATACTGAATTATTACATGCCATAGTAAAAAAAAACTTCAATGTAAAAGTGTCTCAAATGGAACCGGGCAACATGCCCTAAACTGAAGAATGCTGAAAATGGAATCCAAATGAAGGAGGCGTCTAAAAGAAAATCCCTGTAGCTTCCACAAACAGCTACAGCTCGTCACCTGAATGAGTATCCTAGGCATGGTGTCCTTGTGGCTGGGCACCTAAAATGGTTTTACAAAAAAAAATAGATTTGAAAGCAAACGGGTCAGAGCCCGAATGTGGAGATATTTTAAAAACCTGCAAGTGCTTTAATAACATTTAAAACATTAAATTCCAAGTACATGTTAGGACGTACACTCACATGAAATTCTCACCTCTCGACTAAACGTGCACTCCTAACGTAAGTACCCATCTAACTGACAATAACACCTAGCCAAGTGACATAATATCTAGCTAGACCGTCATAGATTTTACCTTTATTACTCGGTTCCCATTATCATTATAACGTTATCAATTAAATAGGGGACTTACTTAAATTCGGTTCTCACATATTAGCCATACAATTCATCATAATTTGTCTTTTATTTTTATCCGTATTTATACCCACAATACCATAGAAAAGTTCTCATTTACCTAAGAAAAAGTGAGGACAAAAGGGGAAAAAATATTAAAAAAAGCTAATGGGCACGCGCATTACATGCACCCAACCCAATAAAATATAAATTAAACGCTAACAAATACAAAATTGTTACGAAAAATGATGAAATACATCTGAAAAATTATAAATACGAACATATTTATTTTTTTAAAATTTAAAATTCTAACGGGGTGTGCATTAGACACGAGTACATCATAAACAAAATTACGATCATTCCATTAGTGCAGGAATAATGATATGAGTACAAAAATCTTCACAAAATCTGACGTGGATTCCACTTATTCTCTCACCTACCTATTAAACATTGCCTTGTGGTATGGGGTTACGTCAGGGCATTAATAACACTACTTTTTGTGGAGATTTTGTGGAGTTACTTTGTATCCATAGCACTACTCTTAGTAGAGGCTAGTATGAATATAAAATATATATGGTTAAGTCAACCGTTACATCTCTCCCTATTTCACATGGCCAGGAAAAATTAACAAATTAGTGCATTTGCAATCGTTAGAGCATTTTTTCCTACCACATTAGCAAATTTGTCAATTTCTATTTTGGCAATCCATGCAAATTTAGTTTTAACTCCAATAGTTACAGAAAAATACCCTTTTATGTCAAAATTGTTGCATGCGTGACAAATTACATAATTCAAGCGCGCGGCGAAATGTAATTTGTCATATGTATTGGGCAACCCCAATTGGTAATTTTCCTTTTCCATATTTTTTCCTTTTTATTTGGATTATGTATTGTCACGTCAAATGGTGTAATGAATTATTTTCAGAAAATTATTTCGCTGAAGACACTTCTAATTTTTATTTTGGAACCTCACTTTGGCCACAAAATTTGTATTCACAAAATATGATTTAAGGGTAAATTACAAATAAGATCCTATAGTTTGAAATTACTTGCAAATAAAAACTTGATGTTTCAATTGATGCAAATCAAACCTTGGAGTACAATTAATATGTCAATTTTAACCTTGGGGCTAGCTACGTTACAGAGATCTAACGGAATGCTGACGTGACATCCTGTGTGGCATATGACGTGACATATGTCATGTCAACATTATGTTAAACTCTCACTAAGAAAGGTAATCCCAAGGTTGAGATTGACAAACTAATTATAGTTTAGGGTATGTTTTATAAATAAGATGAAAAATAAACGCTAATAGTCCATTTTAATGGGATTGAAAACTTGGAAATATTTTCCATGAATTTTTTTTGTTGGTGTTGTTTGATTGCAATTATTTTCTAGGTGGCAAATGCTCTATTTTTCATCTTTTGTGTGTTTGATTCCCAATATTTTTTTCATGGAAAAAAGTAGAAAATATATATAAAAAACAGAGAAAAAAAATAAAAATCCCAGAAAATTGATAAAATAACTAAAAAAATTTAAAAAACAAAAAAATGAATAAAAATCCAAAAAATAAAAAAATGCAGAAAATGAATAAAAATGTAAGAAAATAAATATTAACCCCAATATTAATTTAAAACATATAAAAAAACAGAAAAAAGGAATTAATAGTATTAAGAGAAAACAAAAAATGAATAAAAACAAATCGACCCCGCCCCCGCCCACCTTGCACCCCAACACCCAACTGTTGCCCCCTGTTGCCAGGTTTGTTCTTATTTTTTTATATCTCAAGTATTTTTTTTTCTAATATTTATGTCATTATTAGTTTTCTAGGGTATTTATTCATTTCCATTCTTATAATATTTTCAGAGTTTTTTTTTATTTTAATTTCGTTTTTTTCTTAATTAATAAATTTCTAACTTTTCTAAAAATTTCTGACCTTTTTTATAAAATTAATTATGGGGTTAATACTGATTTTCTATTTTTTATTCATTTTCTGTATTTTTTCATTATTTTTGTGTTTTTATTGATTTCTCTTTTTTTTTCTGGAGAGTTTTTTTAAATTAATTCAGGGACTAATATTCATTTTATGCATTTTTTTTTTATATTTTACATAATTTTTTGTTTTTCATTATTTCAATTTTTTAAAAATTTTCTGAGCTTTTTTTATTTGTTTTCTGAATTAATAAGTTTGTGACTTTTTAGTAAATTTTCGAGTGTTTTTTAAAATTTATTCCAGGGTTGATATTTATTCACTTTTTTTATTCACTTTCTATAGTTTTCATTATTTTGGGTTTTTTTATTCATTTTCTGGATTTTTATAATTGTTTTTAGCGTTTTATTCACATTTCTATATTTTTTTCATTTTTGGGGGGTTTTTAGCCACTTTCGAATTTTTTTCATTATTTTTGGGTTTTTATTCATTTCTGAATTTTTTTTCATTATTGTTGGGTTTTTATTTTTTTCTGGATTGTTTTTCATTATTTTTGTCTTTGTATTCATTTTCTGAATTTTTTTCATTATTTTAGGGATTTTTTATTCATTTTTTGGATTTTTTCATTATTTTGGAGTTTTATTCACTTTATGTATTTTTATCAGTATTTTTGGGTTTTTATTGATTTTCTGGACTTTTCATTATTTTTGGGGTTTTATTCACTTTTTGAATTTTTTTTTCATTATTAAGTGGGATTTTATTCAATTCCAGGATTTTTTTCATTATTTGTGGGGATTCATTCATTTTATGTATTTTTTTAAATTATTTTTCGTTTTTTATTCATTTTCTGGATTTAAATTTTCTTTTTTTGGAGTTTTATTCACTTTTTGGATTTTTTTTCCTTATTTTTAACTTTTTTTTCATTTTCTGAAAGTATTTTTATTATTTTGGGGGTTTTATTCACTTTCCGTATTTTTTTTGTTTTTTTTGTTTTTATTCAGTTTCTGGATTTTTTTCATTGTTTTTTTAGTTTTATACTTTTCTAGATTTTTTTTCATTATTTTGGGGTTTTTATTCCTTTTATACATTTTTTTCATTATTTTTGAGTTTTTATTCTTTTCTGGGTTTTTTCATTATTTTTGCGGGGTTTATTCATTTTCGGGATTTTTTTTTATTATTTTGGGTTTTTATTCGCTTTCTGAATTTTTTTCATTATTTTTGAGGTTTTTATTCATATTCCGGATTTTTTTCATTATTTTTCGGTTTTTTATTCATTTTCTGGATTTTAAAAAAATATTTTTAGAGTTTTATTCACTTTTTGTTTTTTTTCTTTATTTTTGAATTTTTTTAATTTTCTGTTTTTTTTTATTTTGGGGGTTTTATTCACTTTCTGTATTTTTTTTTCTTTTTTTTGGTTTTTTATTCACTTTCTGGATTTTTTTCATTATTTTTGGGTTTTATACTATTCTAGATTTTTTTTTCATTATTTTGGGGGGTTTTATTTATTTTCTTGATTTTTTCATTATTTTTGAGTTTTTATTCTTTTCTAGATTTTTTCATTATTTTTGCGAGTTTTACTCATTCTATGGATTTTTTTTTTATTATTTTTGGGTTTTTATTCACTTTCGTAATTTTTTTCATTATTTTTGAGGGTTTCATTCATTTTCCCAAATTTTTTCATTATTTTTGGAGTTTTATTCACTTTCTATATTTTGTTTCTTTATCTTAGGGTTTTTATTCCCTTTTTGGATTTTTTCCCCATTATTTGTTGGTTTTTATTCATTTTCTGGATTTTTTTCATTATTTTGGGGGTTTTTATTCATTATTTTTGGTTTTTTTATTCACTTTCTATATTTTTTTCATTATTTTTGGGTTTTTATTCCCTTTTTGAATTTTTTTTCATTATTTTTGGATATTTATTCATTTTCTGAATTTTTTTCATTATTTTTGGGGTTTTATTCACTTTCAGTTTTTTTTTCATTACTTTTGGTTTTTTATTCATTTTCTAGATTTTTTATCAATTTTTTTCATGTGGCAATTGTTTTCCCCAGAAAATGAATAACAAGGTGGGAGGAGATTTTTCAATTCCATCTTTTTTTGAAAAAAGTGGTTACATGATTTGTTTTTAGGAAACCAATTCCTAAGAAAGTTTTGTTTATCAAACATCCAAAAAAAATAGAATATAACTCCATATATTGTATTTTTCATGGAAAATTAGTGTTATCAAACACACCCTTAGTGTTTAATTTGCAATAAATAAAAATTTAGAGTTCGATTTACAAATGACCCTAAATTTCAAGGCTTAATTTATAATTTATTTTATAATTAATTATGCAAATGGCAAAGCTTTCCTTAGTTACTGCATATGCAAAACTGCAGTAATTGGTAACAAATGGTAAGATGAAGAATATTCAAGAATTGGGTAATAAAACTCCAGTAATTAGTAACAAATGGTTTGTCAAACTCGAGTGGTTCATTTGTTTGTTAGATGCTTACCACTTCCATTTAATAATACATAAATTTTGTAGTTTATATCTCTTGGGAAATCTTCTGCCAACATCTCCAAAGTAAATATTACAAGAATTTTTTCTTTTTGCCGAAATTAAGTTTTCTATG
This sequence comes from Sambucus nigra, assembly GCA_949130495.1. NCBI lineage: Eukaryota > Viridiplantae > Streptophyta > Magnoliopsida > Dipsacales > Adoxaceae > Sambucus > Sambucus nigra. Next base: position 15,956,128 of record OX422211.1, on the reverse strand, counting down.
TTAAAAACTAAATTTTGAATGAAGTATCAATGAACAAAAAGAGGTAATGTGTTGTGTGTGTTCCCCATTGGGGTTGTGAAGAAACGTCTTATTTTTTGTTGTTTACAAAAACCAAAGGAGGCAATTTTCATGTTATACGAGCTATTATACTAACCTGATTCATGTGATAGAACATTAAGTCCTCGTGGTGTACAACTGGTATGGGTTACAAAAAAACACTGATTGATAGTTTCATGCATGTTGGAAGGAAATAAATAATTCAAGCAAACCCCAAAAACAAATAAATAATTAAAACCAACCAATTCATCAAACCTAGTAATTACTAATAGAATGCATCCATGACAAAAATCATAAGAAAATAGCATTTTTCTCGTTTAAGTTGTAAAAAACACTGATAGTTTCATGCATGTTGGAAGGAAACATGAAGATATAAATAATTAATTAAAATTCCATGCTAGCTAGAAATCCATAATAATTATAATAATCCCTCCCTTCAATTTCATGCAGAACTTGGATCTTGAATTATGTCTCCCTGGGCAGCATAGGGAGCATAACAAACTCGACTCCATCGGGTACTTCTCTTTTTAGCTCCAATGCACGCTTTCTCAATTCATTTGACCTCTCGTTTTCTATTAAAACTGCCGTGGGCGGTAAGAATGGATGGCGACAGTCAACAATAATCTTCTCCAGCGTGATAGCATTCTGAATAAAGTACATGCCAAGCTCAAAGTCAATGTTCCCAATAAATTCCACCACCCGGAGGCATTTGTGCAGACATTTAGCAGGGCTTCGAATATTCCCACGTATCCTGTAAACTGACATTAACTGCAAGCATAAAAGAAAATACCATGTTATATATATATTATGCACATCATGCATGATGCTTACTTGAAGACATGTAAATGATCATAATTTGTCAAGTTCATCTGTTACAAACAAAATTTCACATGTTCACCATTGCACTAGGCAATAGCTGAGCAACTTAATTTTCTAAATGCTCAACTAGAGCTCAAATTGCAGATGAATTACCCCTCTCCTTGAATTCAAATGTAATTATCATAATTTAGGGCGATAGTTTCATTTTTCAATAATTGGTACAAGTTCAATTAGTTTTATTATAATGCTTGTTAAATTAGGAAGGCAATGTGATAATTGTCATTATAATATATCTATCATATTACATGATTATATGAAATGATTTTTTCTTTACTCAATATTAGGGGTGCACCCGGTACAGTATGGTCGGTAATGACCCCTTACCAATACCAAAACCCCAATCCAAATGGTAAAACCGTACCATACCAATTTATCGACCGGTACATCAAAACAAAAACCAAAACCAAATCGACCGGTTTTTCAGTATTTTCGGGTTTTTTTGTTTCGGTAATTTCGATTTCAATTCGGATTTTTCCCAGTAAATACAAAAATTTCGGATTTTTTTGATACCTTCAAAAAAGTTTAACAGGGAATTGATACATGGACACAAAAAAAAAACAGAGCAAAAGTGGGACTATTTCGTTGTAACAGAGCAAAAAACAAATTCACATATTTTACTATTTCTCATTATTTAGTGTATCCAACAAGGACTATTTCTCTGTAAAAATATGTAATGAAAAAAGCATCAGACTAAGGAAATGAAAAATCAAGAACCAAGCTAGGCATATAAAATTGGATAAACACATTTCAACATTTACAAACAACATATTTTTTACCTGAATGAATAGAAAAAACTTACTTGTACTTATGATCGGTTCAATGGAGTTTAAGCCGGCGGGTTGGGGTTTAGGCCATCGGATCTGGACCGAAGATCATGATAGGGGGTGTTGGGTGTTGTTGATGTCGATCGTAGAGAGGAGACGGAGAAGATATGTTTAGGCTTGGTGGGTGTTGTTGTTGATGTCGCCCGACGGCCGCAGAGAGAGAGAGAGAAGAAGAGATGTTATGTTAGGGTTGGATTGTAACTTATGTAAGTATAAGAAGAGCGTGCGTGTTGGTGTATACTGTGGGTAAAAAAGTATGTGAATGTATATTAGGTTGACAGTAGGTTAGTAAATAAAATATAAATATATGTGTGTATATGCGTGTGTGTGCAACAAGTTGGTACGGTATTTCAGTACCGTAAATTCGATAATTTCGGTACGATAAATTGGTACGATAAATTTGGTAAATCATTTTTTATATCAAAAACCAAAACCGACCAAATTTTTTACGGTATTTTCAATTTCGGTAAAATCGGTTTTTGATATTTCAGAATATGAAACCAAAACCATTTTTTTCGGACCAAAACGGTACGGTACAGTAAAAACCCATACCGGTTGCACCCTTACTCAATATTCAGACATTACTTATTTGTATTAACCTAATAGCTTGATACAATTCAGTGCTTAAACTTCAGCCTTCCAAATCATGTCGAAAGCGAAAAAACACTGGAACCCATGAATTGTCACTAAAAGATTCAAAGATCCACAAAACAATAATTTCCCAACTCATCCTATAAGATTTGTTTGAAGAGTTGCCCAACTCTTATAAGACCACTTATAGACCTCATTAAGAACGTCTAATGTATATGACATCCCAAGAATTTTCCTATCATTTATATAATTGAGACCATGACAGCTATAAGAGCACCAACAATATTATGATCCAGGGATATTCGATGAAGGCCAGAAAACAAAGATGAAATGAAGTCTACCCTCACCACACATCTTCCCCAAAATTGGTCTCTGCCTATTACCCACAAGTCCAACATACTGAGAAAGATAAAAGAAAAGGAATAATACGATAGGATAATCGACACAACCACTTCCCCTCTCTACCACATTAGACTCCCAACCGTTGGCCTACAAACCATACTCTTTTTATGAAAAACAAAAATTATGCAGAAAATCACCATGAATCTTACTCAGTCGAGAATCCCCGCAATCACTTCCTAGTCAAACTACACTACCCTTCAATAATAGGGTTAAAACAGACCTTACTCAGTAGGGGAAGTCCATAACCACTTCCAAGTTAAAGCTATATTCCCAACAACCAAATTACACAATTAACTCCTAGGACGAGACATCAAACCCCAATTTACCATATGAAGTAATTTCCCTACATCACAAAAAGCAAAGAAAATATCATCATTCTCTTAATCCTATTGCAACGGTAGAGACTGTTTACCCAATTAAAAGGGAAATAAAATATAACCATTATCTTAATCCTATTACAATCGTAGAGACTGTTTACCCGGTTAAGAACTTAAGATTTAAGTTTCAACCACTGTTCTTATTCATGTATATAATTAAGTTTTTCTTAAAACTAGGCTAAAAATTTACGTCAAGTAGGCATTACATATTGCTGAAAGCTGAATGCACTAAGGGATAGGAGTTTTTATGATTTTTTCCCCACTGACCATTTTGAACCTAAGTAAAGGCGCTCCAAATCATTTCCCCTTCAGAAGACCATCTCTCTATAAAATAAAAAAAAAATTGATGGACAAACCCATTCAAGGAGCTGAAGTAGGGTAGGGAAGGATCATGATGACAAAGAGAGTTGCAAGAAGCATGCTGGTACCAATTTTGGCCATGGAGTGGTGATGGCCCCAAGGATGGGAGCATTGGGAATGAACAAAAAAAAAGAACGAGAATGGGGAGGAAGAATATGGAATAAACCATCGAGATCCAGATATTGCAGAAGAACACAAGGTTTTCCCATCACCTGGTTTGAAAAACGTTCAGTTATTATTGATTCATCGAGATTTTTGACAGACTAGTTGTGTCTGTTATTAAGGGGAAAATACAGAAATTTAGACTAAAAGTTGATATTTTGATTTCCAAAATTTTCAAATCATCTCGAACCTTTAGGTGTCTAAGAAACATGAGAGTAAGGATTTACTTGAAAGTGTTATCGGTAACGTCTACTATTTAGGATGATACTCATTGAAGGGTTATGTTGTATATTGTTTTGGCATTCGTTGAAGATGTGATTTATGCTCAAGTATTTCATAAAAGCCCCACCGACGGTCTAAACCTCAAAGAGGTTTTATGCTTGCCTCCAATGGCGTCAGTTTTTAAGTAGCTTAGAAAAGAAAAGAGATTAGTTGGATTCTTAATTCAAAATGGTTTCTTCACTTAATCCTTCAATTTTTCTTTTCTTCCATTCCTCGGTTGGCCAATTACTACATAAACTGGAAGACATTATTCATGCAGAGGAAGTGGAGAGAACTGCATGTTGGCTAAATTCAAGTTAGCACCAATCTTTTTTTATATTTGAAACTTTTATGTATGCCTCACTTAAGCCTCACTCACTTGAGGCTTACGCGTCAAGGCTATCTGCCCCAAGGTTTATGAGGCTTAAACTTCTTTATCTCTCTTTCTTTTTCTATTCAGCTGAGTATAGGTATATATACTTTGTTTGGCTGAGTATATATATCATACTTTGTTCAACAGACTATATATATACTCTCTATATATATATTATACTATATATATATATATATATATATATATATATATATATATATATATATATATATATATATATATATATATATATATATATATATATATGTGAACCGGTGATTTATGATCTTTCGATTTGTCTTGGTTACAAATATATTCTATGTAGTTGTAAGGATCAAGCTTCAATTTCGTAATTAACAATTTTTGCAAAGATTAAAAAGAATAAACAGAATAGTTTGTGTCCATTACAAAGATTGGTTGTCTAATAACAAAAGGTGGTACAAAATTTGAAACTTTTTTACTGTATGAATGTTAAAGAGTGTATCTATATACACCAAGCTGTTCATATGTATCTAGGTATTTACTTACACACCCATAGACATTTTTTATTTGCTTCAATTTTTATTAAAATGATAGATTGGTTGGGATATGAAACTTCTCTTATTGTGTGGTTGGACATCAATGATATATATGGAGTTCGACACTAAATGTTCCTGTTTTGCATACAAACATCCCCAAGAATCAACTGATGTTTGATTCAGTCAGGGGAGGCCAATGGAATGTATTTTACATGTGAGCATATGTTGGTATAATTTTTAAAACTATACGGAGTTGTCAAAATAAGAGAAAACAGAGAGATCATAAGCATAATGTTCATAACAATTGATAAGAACTAACACGATATCACATACAAACATAAATTATCATAAAAAATGAACAGATATTTATGAATTAATGTCCAACTAATACTATGTGTGTGTGCCCAGGTAGTAAGGTTGCATGGTTAATCTCTCCAAAGGAAATTAAGAATCAAGGAACTCTATACAGACGTAAACCAACACTACTCAGATTGCACAAAACCACAAAATATTTTTCCTAGAATAGGATAAATAGAAAATTCGTTCACCTGTAATGTAAATCTATGTAAGGAGGGAGATCTCTCTATTAAAGGAGTATAATCAAGGAAACTATCGTGTTCTCCTGCAAACACTTGCAATGCTAAGTTCTTCAGGTTAGGAAATTTGGGAAAAGTTGGGGGTTCATCATATGCAAGTTCATTTTTAACCTGAAATATAAATCTCATTAGAAGCCACATAAATTCAAAATAATTTTCAAAACAAGCACATATCAACTGCAAGACGAGATTTCATACTGACCCAGTTTAAACTGATGCATAGGGTAAGGCTCTCTAGCTGAGAAAAATAGCTTGAAATTGGGGAGATAACATAAGATATAGAACAACCACATGCTCCAACAGTCACATCAAGCAAGGATGGAGCATGCCTAACCAGAACTCGTGTTGTTTGGCGTATTCCAATGCAAATAAATGAGGCAAGGTTTGGGGCAGAAATGTCAACACTTTTGAAATTAAAGCAGCATGATATTTCTAGAAACTTCAAGCAAAGAGAATGACCGATAACTTTTAAATTTACCAAAAGATGTGAGCCCGACACGCACAACCTTTCGAGAAGTGGACAATTGGATAAGAAGTACTCAACAAGCTCGCCCGTTACATTGACGTGCTTCAAAGAGAGTTGTGTCAGAGACTTAATGCAGGATTGACCAAAAGGGATTTTTATGAGAGAATAAACCTTATCCGAGAAAGTATAGCTCGTAGACTGACTAGGATATAAAATGAGACGTGAGTTTAGGTCCACTTCAAGTATTTGAACTCTCTTCCCAATCGCAAAGTTCAACCACTTATCAATATCACAACTACTATTGCGATCCAAGAAAAAACTAACTTTGAATTCAGTTATATGGGAACCCTGATGCAATTGTAAAACTCGATTCACCCAACTTATGAACTTAAGCCTTTCGACCACTACTAATGTTTTGTCATTCCTCATGGCTATCGACTTCTTTGGAACATCAAAGCACAGACACTTAGCATACGTCCATAAATATTTCCATCTCTTGGAGAGGACATTAGTAGTTGCTGCCTCCACAAAGGGCAACAAAGACAGAATGGTAATCAAAATTTCGTCCGGCAGTCGACTAATCCGATCTTCCTCCACGTAATTGTTCATCTATCAGCCAAATTCAATATATTAATTATGCACATAAAAATTTAAATCAATGAGAAATGAAAATTATGTCCATTGTGTGTAAAGGTTAGGGAAAATGTCAAATTATGTACATTGTGTCAACTTAGTTTTTACTAGATTTTAACCCCGCGCGATGAGAGGGCGTTTTACAAAATTTGTAGGGTCCGTTTGGTTGACAATAGGCAAAAGTGTGGGTATGCCAAAATTTGCATAGGCAAATTATGCCTAGGCAAATTTTACCAAATTTTTTTGATATGATGCTATCAAACAACCATTAGGTGAAATTAAAGTCAATCCAATTAATTTATTTAAAAACAGTTTTTATATTATATTAAAAAATGCTAAAAACAGTTTTTACAATATTTTTAATTTACGATTTTAAAAAAAAATTGTAAAACATTTTCTGAACAATTTTTTATAATATTAAAAACAGTTTTTAAAATATTACAAAAGAATTTTTAAATATTCACAACAGTTTTTTTTAACTGTTTAAAATATTTTTTAATTTTGTTTTTAAACTTTAAAACTTTTTTTTTATTATATTCGAAACAGTTTTTAAAAATGTTAAAAACTGTTTTAACAATATTTTTACAATACGGTTTTTAAAAAAATTTGTAAAACATTTTCTTAACAATTTTTTATAATATTAAAAACAGTTTTCAAAACATTACAAAACAATTTTTAAATATTTATAACAGTTTTTTTTAACTATTTAAAATAGTTTTTCAAATTATTTTTTGAAACTTTAAACTTGTTTTTGTAATATATTCACAACAGTTTCTAAAAATGGTAAAAAACAGTTTTTAAAATATTTTGTTAATACGATTTTTGAAAAAATTTGTAAAACATTTTCTTAACAATTTTTTATAATATTAAAAACAGTTTTTAAAACATTGCAAAACTATTTTTAAATATTCATTACAATTTTCTTTAAATTATTTTTTAAAACATTAAAACCGTTTAAGAAATTGACAAATTTGTTGACAAATATTTCCCACTCAAATAGGCAACCAAAATTTGTCCAGAAATTGTGCATATGAGGTGTTGTACATTGACAAATAATGCCACGGCAAATTGTGCAACCAAACCTCCAAAATGCGGGCAAATTTTCATATTTGTCAACTTTTTGACATTTGCCTAGGCAAAAAGCGTCAACCAAACCGTCTTTAGAAGCATATAGGGGCATATACGTGTATTAACTATTTCAAGAGAACAATCTAAGCAAAACAGAATATTGTGTGTAAAGGTTAGGAAAAAAGTCAAATTGTGTATATGAAATTGAAATCACCTTATGTACTCTTGCACGTATAGATTTGGCCATTGGATTTAGTATTGAAAACTCGCCCTCTTCTTCTGCAATTATATGTTCCAAATACCTTACTTTCAATGAGGGTTTGTTCCAAAGAAATAGCGGTAAGTGGCTGGGAACAAACGACCACCTCATATATATATAATGTATATTGTAAGCAGGGAAGAGTAATGGGACGGCTGTAGATTGGATATAGAGAGGGGGAAGTTGGAAAGCCAAGAGGCTCAAGTAGATGAAGGGGAGCAGTCTCTTCTTATTCGTCTTCCTCATTAGGACTATCACTTGGATAATTAAAAGGTCCCAATAGGAATGCTATAGGAGCTGAGTTGGCTGTTGAGCTGGCAGTGTGGCACCACTCATCCACACACTATATAATATATATGTTGAACAATATGTACGTTTGTTTCTTTCTATAAAAAAAATGAGGAATGCTTTTACAAAAAAACAACAGTTTTAACAAAAAAAAAATGTCTTTTTTGCCCAACTCATGATTTTTATTTATCGATCGCGACACTCGTAATCAAAATGATCAAAATAAATGTGACACGACAAAAAAATCATTTTTTTATATCAAATACGAATACCGCTCAAATAAAATATAACATGACCATAAATTTTATAGGGCATATACCAAGTACTTCCTTAAACTTTTTTTAATACACGTTTAGTCAAGCCTTTTTATTTTGCACCAAAAAGCCTTTTTAATGGATTTTTTTTAGCAAAAGAAAAATATATTAGAAAAGTATTTTTTTTAGCAAAAAGATGTTTTTAATGAAAAATAAAAAAAAAATAATGAAAAAAACAAAAACAAAATACATTGGTTACTGTCGCTGGCGCGAACCCACATTTATAATACAATAACCAATCGCAACAGGCCATATCACGTATCGCAACAGTTTTACCGAAAAATAAAAAACAACTTTATCAAAATAAAAAAATAAATTTAAAACGATTTGTTAGTGCCGTTAACACGGACCCACATCCATTAAACGATACGGATCCCCGCCAACGACAATAACCGATCACTGACCGATTTTTCTAATATGTTGGTCCGCGCCAGCAGTATGTATAGGTGGTCGAACTGCCTATGCATACCGCTGGTGTGGACCAACATATTAAAAAAATAGTTCATGCCAGTGATATATATATAGATGGTCGCACTGCCTATACATACTGCTGGCGCGAACAATTTTTTTAAATATAGTAATTTTTTTTTAATAGTAAAAAAGGGTCAGCGCCAACGGTATAAAAAAGTACGACTCAATGCTGCGTCACGTTTTAATTTGGATCGTGAACGTGTTTGTTAAAAAATAAAATATTCATAATCACATTATGTAATTTTTTTAATTGGTTTGTCTTAAGTAAAAAAAAAATCATTTCGTGTTGTCTTGTATTTATGTTTTTTAATTAGACGGATCTTTTTTAATTTGAAAGTTATATATTGTAAAAATAAATAATGATTATATATTGTAAAAATAAATAGATTTTTTTGGCTTATTAATGGGTGGGTGAAATGTAATTTGTCATGTGTATTGGGCAGCCCCAATTGGTAATTTTCCTTTTCCATATTTTTCCTTTTTTATTTGAATTACGTATTGCCACGTTAAATGGTGTAATGAATTATTTTCAGAAAATTATTTCGGTGAAGACACTTCTAATTTTTATTTTGGAACCTCACTTTGGCCACAAAATTTGTATTCACAAAATATGATTTCAGGGTAAATTACAAATAAAATCCTACAGTTTGAAATTATTTGCAAATAAAAACTTGATGTTTCAATTGATGCAAATCAAACCTTGGAGTAAAATTGATATGTCAATTTTAACCTTGGGGCTAGGTATGTTATAGAGATCTAACGGAATTACCCACGTACACTTTATTTTATTTTTCTAATTTTCGTCCATATTATTTCCACAAAAATTCAAAGGACAAAAATACCCCTACGAGGTGCCGGTTAGGCCTAAAAATATTCCGAAACTGAAATAAAATACCCCAGTAAACATCCTATGTTGCAAATGACGTGACATATGTCATGTCAACATTATGTTAACTCTCACTAACAAAGGTAATCCCAAGGTTGAGATTGACAAACTAATTATACTTTAGTGTTTAATTTGCAATAATTAAAAATTTAGAGTTCGATTCACAAATGACCCTAAATTTCAAGGCTCAATTTATAATTAATTATGCAAATGGCAAAGCTTTCCTTGGTTACTGCATATGCAAAACTCCAGTAATTGGTAAAAAAATGGTAAGATAAAGAATATTCAGGAGTTGGGTAATAAAACTCGAGTAATTAGTAACAAATGGTTGGTCAAACTCGAGTGGTTCTTTTGTTTGTTAGATGCATACCACTTCAATTTAATAATACATAAATTTTGTAGTTTATATCTCTTGGGAAATGTTCTGTCAACATCTCCAAAGTAAATATTACAAGAATTTTTTCTTTTTGCCGAAATTAAGTTTTCTATGCTAGAAACTAAATTTTGAACGAAGTATCAATGAACCAAAACAGATAATGTGTTGTATGTATTCCCCATTGGGGTTGTGAAGAAACATAACTTATTTTTTGTTGTTTACGAAAACCAAAGGAGGCAATTTTCTTGTTATATGAGCTATTATACTAACCTCAATTCATATGATAGAACATTAAGTCCTCATGGTGTGCAACTGGTGTGGGTTACAAAAAACACTGATAGTTTCATGCATGTTGGAAGGAAATAAATAATTAAAACAAACCCCCAAAACAAATAAATAATTAAAACCAACCAACTCATCAAACCTAGTAATTACTAATAGAATGCATCCATGAAAAAAACCATACGAAAATAACACTTTTCTCGTTTAAGTTACAAAAAAACTGATAGTTTCATGCATCTTGGAAGGAAACATGAAATATAAATAATTAATTAAAATTCAATGCTAGCTAGAATTACATAATAATTATAATAGTCCCTCCCTTGAATTTCATGCAGAACTTGGATCTGGAATTATGTCTCCCTGGGCAGTATTAGTAGGGAGCATAACAAACTCGATTCCACCGGGTACTTCCCTTTTTAGCTCCAAAGCACGCTTTCTGAATTCTTTTAACGTCTCGTTTTCTATGAAAACTACTGTGGGAGGTAAGAATGGAGAGCGACAGTCAACAATAATCTTCTCGAGCGCGATAGCGTTTTCAATAAAGTACATGCCAAGCTCAAAATCAATGTTCCCAATAAATTCCACCACCGGGAGGCATTTGTGGAGACATTTAGCAGGGGTCCGAATATTCCTACATATCCTTCTAAGTGACCTTAACTGCAACCAGAAAAGAAAATACCATGTGTTATATATAGTATGCACATCATGCATGATGCTTACTTGAAGACATGTAAGTGATAACATATAGTTTGTCAAGTTCATTTGCTACAAACAAAAGTCAACAATATTTTCACCGCTTGCATTAGGCAATAACTGAGCTACTTAATTTTCTAAATAATCAACTAGAACTCAAATTGCAGATGAATTAAACCCTCGCCCTGAATTCAAATGTAATTATCATAATTTAGGGCGATAGTTTCGTTTTTCAATAATTGGTACAAGTTGAATTACTTTTATTATAATGCTTGTTAAATTAGGAAGGCAAGCTGATAATTGCTATCACAATATATCTAACCTATTACATGAGTAATATGAAATGAATTTTTCTTTACTCAATATTCAGACTTTAGTTATTTGTATTAATCCAACAGCTTGATACAATCTAGTGCTTAAACTGCAACCTTTCAAATCATGTCGGAAGCGGAAAAATAATGGAACCCACAAATTATCACTAAAAGATTAAAAGATCCACAAAAAAATAATTTCCCAACTCGTCCTATAAGATTGGTTTGAAGAATTGCCCACCTCTTATAAGATGACTTACAAACCTCGTTTAGAACGTATAATGTATATGACATCCCAGGAATTTTCCTATCATTTAAATAATTGAAGTAATTCCAATTCGAGGAAATCGGAGGAGACGATGATAGCCATATGAGCACCAACCATATTATGATCGAGAGATATTCGATGAAGGCATGAAAACAAAAACGAAAAGAAGTCTACCCTCACCACACATCTTTCCCAAAATTGGTCTCTCCCTATTACCCACAAGTCCAGCATACTAGGAAAGATAAAAGAAAAGGAATAATACGATACGATAATCGCTATAACCACTTCCCCTCTCTGCCATATTAGACATCCAACCATTGGCCTACAAACCATACTCTTTTTATGAAAAACAAAAATTATGCGGATATGCTAGGATAATTGCCATAACCACTTCCCCTCTCTACCACATTAGACTCCCAAACATTGGCCTACAAATTGTACTCTTTTTATGAAAACAAAAATTATGCTGAAAAATCACCACGAATCTTTCTCAGTCGAGAATCTGCGCCACCACTTCCTAATCAAACTACCCTACCCTATAATAACAGGGTCAAAGCAGACCTTACTCAGTAGGGAAAGTCCATAACCACTTCCAAGTTAAAGCTACATTCCCAACAACCAAATTACACAATTAAGTCCTCTTACTCTTAGGACGGACACCAAACCCCAATTTACCATATGAATTAATTTCCCTACTACACAAAAAGGGAAGAAAATATCACCATTTTCTTAATCCTATTGCAACGGTAGAAACTGTTTACCATCACCATTCTCTTAATCTTACTACAACTGTAGAGACTGTTTACCCAATTAAGAACTTAAGATTGAAATTTCAATCCATGTTCTTATTCATTTATATAATTAAGTTTCGCTTAAAACAAGGCTAAAATTTTTGTTGAACTATAAATACAACCTCTTAACACCTCCGAATGACTTCCAAACAAGCAAACATACTCTCTAACCAAAAACATTCAAAACTAAACTCACACCCTCACCTTAAACCCATTTATGACTTATAATTGAAGCCCTAAAGAATATTCTTGAACATTTATTGATACACATTTGTTTTTATCTATATTTATTATATCTCCCTAGTGAAGTTATGTTTCTTCGTCTCTCTCTCATATGATTAGAATGCTCATCTTCTCACCCTCTCTTACTCTACCACTTAAGGTCCTTGCTCATTATAGTCACTATTCATCCTAGGCACACACTCCACGAGCACCTCAGACTTGCTATTCATCCCCTCTCACCCCCCCCCCCCCCCAACTACCCTCTTACACAAAAGTAGTAATGATTGCAAAGGGAGGCCAAGGGATTTGTTTATAATAATTCGTGGGAGAATCCTTAAAAAAAGGAATCTCATAAAAAGGAAATAAAGCAATGATTTGTCTATTTCTTTTTCTATTCATGAAGGCATTTTGTGAATCCATTACATCAGGCCACGACCAAATAGAGTGAACCAGGGATTTATGTGTGACACCCCGTCTAATTAAATATCGGGTAGCTACTCCTTTATTAAATTAAATCAAAATGCCAAGTTGGCTCAGTTAATAGCATCACTGTCGAAAACATTTTAATTAATTACTAACCACCTAGTATTTAAAAAGTAAGTTGTCAAATTTTAATTTAAGCCTGATTATCATGCAATGAAAGAATAAAGCAAGAATGATATCACCATTCACCATAATGAAGCACTAGAATAACCAACTAATAAATGATAAGTAAGTCTGGAGGAAAACTCCTCACTACAATCCCACAAACTGAAATGAATAACTGAAAACTGAATACTGAATTATTACATGCCATAGTAAAAAAAAACTTCAATGTAAAAGTGTCTCAAATGGAACCGGGCAACATGCCCTAAACTGAAGAATGCTGAAAATGGAATCCAAATGAAGGAGGCGTCTAAAAGAAAATCCCTGTAGCTTCCACAAACAGCTACAGCTCGTCACCTGAATGAGTATCCTAGGCATGGTGTCCTTGTGGCTGGGCACCTAAAATGGTTTTACAAAAAAAAAATAGATTTGAAAGCAAACGGGTCAGAGCCCGAATGTGGAGATATTTTAAAAACCTGCAAGTGCTTTAATAACATTTAAAACATTAAATGCCAAGTACATGTTAGGACGTACACTCACATGAAATTCTCACCTCTCGACTAAACGTGCACTCCTAACGTAAGTACCCATCTAACTGACAATAACACCTAGCCAAGTGACATAATATCTAGCTAGACCGTCATAGATTTTACCTTTATTACTCGGTTCCCATTATCATTATAACGTTATCAATTAAATAGGGGACTTACTTAAATTCGGTTCTCACATATTAGCCATACAATTCATCATAATTTGTCTTTTATTTTTATCCGTATTTATACCCACAATACCATAGAAAAGTTCTCATTTACCTAAGAAAAAGTGAGGACAAAAGGGGAAAAAATATTAAAAAAAGCTAATGGGCACGCGCATTACATGCACCCAACCCAATAAAATATAAATTAAACGCTAACAAATACAAAATTGTTACGAAAAATGATGAAATACATCTGAAAAATTATAAATACGAACATATTTATTTTTTTAAAATTTAAAATTCTAACGGGGTGTGCATTAGACACGTGTACATCATGAACAAAATTACGATCATTCCATTACTGCAGGAATAATGATATGAGTACAAAAATCTTCACAAAATCTGACGTGGATTCCACTTATTCTCTCACCTACCTATTAAACATTGCCTTGTGGTATGGGGTTACGTCAGGGCATTAATAATACTACTTTTTGTGGAGATTTTGTGGAGTTACTTTGTATCCATAGCACTACTCTTAGTAGAGGCTAGTATGAATATAAAATATATATGGTTAAGTCAACCGTTACATCTCTCCCTATTTCACATGGCCAGGAAAAATTAACAAATTAGTGCATTTGCAATCGTTAGAGCATTTTTTCCTACCACATTAGCAAATTTGTCAATTTCTATTTTGGCAATCCATGCAAATTTAGTTTTAACTCCAATAGTTACAGAAAAATACCCTTTTATGTCAAAATTGTTGCATGCGTGACAAATTACATAATTCAAGCGCGCGGTGAAATGTAATTTGTCATATGTATTGGGCAACCCCAATTGGTAATTTTCCATTTCCATATTTTTTCCTTTTTATTTGGATTATGTATTGTCACGTCAAATGGTGTAATGAATTATTTTCAGAAAATTATTTCGCTGAAGACACTTCTAATTTTTATTTTGGAACCTCACTTTGGCCACAAAATTTGTATTCACAAAATATGATTTAAGGGTAAATTACAAATAAGATCCTATAGTTTGAAATCATTTGCAAATAAAAACTTGATGTTTCAATTGATGCAAATCAATCCTTGGAGTACAATTAATATGTCAATTTTAACCTTGGGGCTAGCTACGTTACAGAGATCTAACGGAATGCTGACGTGACATCCTGTGTGGCATATGACGTGACATATGTCATGTCAACATTATGTTAAACTCTCACTAAGAAAGGTAATCCCAAGGTTGAGATTGACAAACTAATTATAGTTTAGGGTATCTTTTATAAATAAGATGAAAAATAAACGCTAATAGTCCATTTTAATGGGATTGAAAACTTGGAAATATTTTCCATGAATTTTTTTTTTTTGGTGTTGTTTGATTGCAATTATTTTCTAGGTGGCAAATGCTCTATTTTTCATCTTTTGTGTGTTTGATTCCCAATATTTTTTTCATGGAAAAAAGTAGAAAATATATATAAAGAAGAGAGAAAAAAAATAAAAATCCCAGAAAATTGATAAAATAACTAAAAAAATTTAAAAAACAAAAAAATGAATAAAAATCCAAAAAATAAAAAAATGCAGAAAATGAATAAAAAAGTAAGAAAATAAATATTAACCCCAATATTAATTTAAAACATATAAAAAAACAGAAAAAAGGAATTAATAGTATTAAGAGAAAACAAAAAATGAATAAAAACAAATCGACCCCGCCCCGGCCCACCTTGCACCCCAACACCCAACTGTTGCCCCCTGTTGCCAGGTTTGTTCTTATTTTTTTATATCTCAAGTATTTTTTTTTTATTTTTTTCTAATATTTATGTCATTATTAGTTTTCTAGGGTATTTATTCATTTCCATTCTTATAATATTTTCAGAGTTTTTTTTTATTTTAATTTCATTTTTTTCTTAATTAATAAATTTCTAACTTTTCTAAAAATTTCTGACCTTTTTTATAAAATTAATTATGGGGTTAATACTGATTTTCTATATTTTATTCATTTTCTGTATTTTTTCATTATTTTTGTGTTTTTATTGATTTCTCTTTTTTTTTTTCTGGGAGTTTTTTTAAATTAATTCAGGGACTAATATTCATTTTATGCATTTTTTTTATATTTTACATTATTTTTTGTTTTTCATTATTTCAATTTTTTAAAAATTTTCTGAGCTTTTTTTTATTTGTTTTCTGAATTAATAAGTTTGTGACTTTTTAGTAAATTTTCGAGTGTTTTTTAAAATTTATTCCAGGGTTGATATTTATTCACTTTTTTTATTCACTTTCTATAGTTTTTCATTATTTTGGGTTTTTTTATTCATTTTCTGGATTTTTATTATTGTTTTTAGCGTTTTATTCACATTTCTATATTTTTTTCATTTTTGGGGGGTTTTTAGCCACTTTCGATTTTTTTTCATTATTTTTGGGTTTTTATTCATTTCTGAATTTTTTTTCATTATTTTTGGGTTTTTATTTTTTTCTGGATTGTTTTTCATTATTTTTGTCTTTGTATTCATTTTCTGAATTTTTTTCATTATTTTAGGGATTTTTTATTCATTTTTTGGATTTTTTCATTATTTTGGAGTTTTATTCACTTTATGTATTTTTATCAGTATTTTTGGGTTTTTATTGATTTTCTGGACTTTTCATTATTTTTGGGGTTTTATTCACTTTTTGAATTTTTTTTTCATTTTTAAGTGGGATTTTATTCAATTCCAGGATTTTTTTCATTATTTGTGGGGATTCATTCATTTTATGTATTTTTGTAAATTATTTTTCGTTTTTTATTCATTTTCTGGATTTAAATTTTCTTTTTTTGGAGTTTTATTCACTTTTTGGATTTTTTTTCCTTATTTTCAACTTTTTTTTCATTTTCTGAAAGTATTTTTATTATTTTGGGGGTTTTATTCACTTTCCGTATTTTTTTTGTTTTTTTTGTTTTTATTCAGTTTCTGGATTTTTTTCATTTTTTTTTTGGTTTTATACTTTTCTAGATTTTTTTTCATTATTTTGGGGTTTTTATTCCTTTTATACATTTTTTTCATTATTTTTGAGTTTTTATTCTTTTCTGGGTTTTTTCATTATTTTTGCGGGGTTTATTCATTTTCGGGATTTTTTTTTTATTATTTTGGGTTTTTATTCGCTTTCTGAATTTTTTTCATTATTTTTGAGGGTTTTATTCATATTCCGGATTTTTTTCATTATTTTTCAGTTTTTTATTCATTTTCTGGATTTAAAAAAATATTTTTGGAGTTTTATTCACTTTTTGTTTTTTTTCTTTATTTTTGAATTTTTTTAATTTTCTGGATTTTTTTTATTATTTTGGGGGTTTTATTCACTTTCTATATTTTTTTTTTCTTTTTTTTGGTTTTTTATTTACTTTCTGGATTTTTTTCATTATTTTTGGGTTTTATACTATTCTAGATTTTTTTTTCATTATTTTGGGGGGTTTTATTTATTTTCTTGATTTTTTCATTATTGTTGAGTTTTTATTCTTTTCTAGATTTTTTCATTATTTTTGCGAGTTTTACTCATTTTATGGATTTTTTTTATTATTTTTGGGTTTTTATTCACTTTCTGAATTTTTTTCATTATTTTTGAGGGTTTCATTCATTTTCCCAATTTTTTTCATTATTTTTGGAGTTTTATTCACTTTCTATATTTTGTTTCTTTATCTTAGGGTTTTTATTCCCTTTTTGGATTTCCCCCCCATTATTTGTTGGTTTTTATTCATTTTCTGGATTTTTTCATTATTTTGGGGGGTTTTATTCATTATTTTTGGTTTTTTATTCACTTTCTATATTTTTTTCATTATTTTTGGATTTTTATTCATTTTCTGAATTTTTTTCATTATTTTTGGGGTTTTATTCACTTTCAGTTTTTTTTTCATTACTTTTGGTTTTTTATTCATTTTCCAGATTTTTTTATCAATTTTTTTGGTGTGGCAATTGTTTTCCCCAGAAAATGAATAACAAGGTGGGAGGAGATTTTTCAATTCCATCTTTTTTTGAAAAAAGTGGTTACATGATTTGTTTTTAGGAAACCAATTCCTAAGAAAGTTTTGTTTATCAAACATCCAAAAAAATAGAAAATAACTCCATATATTGTATTTTTCATGGAAAATTAGTGTTATCAAACACACCCTTAGTGTTTAATTTGCAATAAATAAAAATTTAGAGTTCGATTTACAAATGACCCTAAATTTCAAGGCTTAATTTATAATTTATTTTATAATTAATTATGCAAATGGCAAAGCTTTCCTTAGTTACTGCATATGCAAAACTGCAGTAATTGGTAACAAATGGTAAGATGAAGAATATTCAGGAATTGGGTAATAAAACTCCAGTAATTAGTAACAAATGGTTTGTCAAACTCGAGTGGTTCATTTGTTTGTTAGATGCTTACCACTTCAATTTAATAATACATAAATTTTGTAGTTTATATCTCTTGGGAAATCTTCTGCCAACATCTCCAAAGTAAATATCACAAGAATTTTTTCTTTTTGCCGAAATTAAGTTTTCTATGTTAAAAACTAAATTTTGAACGAAGTATCAATGAACAAAAAGAGGTAATGTGTTGTGTGTGTTCCCCATTGGGGTTGTGAAGAAACATCTTATTTTTTGTTGTTTACGAAAACCAAAGGAGGCAAGTTTCATGTTATACGAGCTATTATACTAACCTGATTCATGTGATAGAACATTAAGTCCTCGTGGTGTACAACTGGTATGGGTTACAAAAAAACACTGATTGATAGTTTCATGCATGTTGGAAGGAAATAAATAATTCAAGCAAACCCCAAAAACAAATAAATAATTAAAACCAACCAATTCATCAAACCTAGTAATTACTAATAGAATGCATCCATGACAAAAATCATAAGAAAATAGCATTTTTCTCGTTTAAGTTGTAAAAAACACTGATAGTTTCATGCATGTTGGAAGGAAACATGAAGATATAAATAATTAATTAAAATTCAATGCTAGCTAGAATTCCATAATAATTATAATAATCCCTCCCTTCAATTTCATGCAGAACTTGGATCTTGAATTATGTCTCCCTGGGCAGCATAGGGAGCATAACAAACTCGACTCCATCGGGTACTTCTCTTTTTAGCTCCAATGCACGCTTTCTCAATTCATTTGACCTCTCGTTTTCTATGAAAACTACCGTGGGCGGTAAGAATGGATGGCGACAGTCAACAATAATCTTCTCAAGCGTGATAGCATTCTGAATAAAGTACATGCCAAGCTCAAAATCAATGTTCCCAATAAATTCCACCACCCGGAGGCATTTGTGCAGACATTTAGCAGGGCTTCGAATATTCCCACGTATCCTGTAAACTGACATTAACTGCAAGCATAAAAGAAAATACCATGTTATATATAATGCACATCATGCATGATGCTTACTTGAAGACATGTAAATGATCATAATTTGTCAAGTTCATCTGTTACAAACAAAATTTCACATGTTCACCATTGCACTAGGCAATAGCTGAGCAACTTAATTTTCTAAATGCTCAACTAGAGCTCAAATTGCAGATGAATTACCCCTCTCCTTGAATTCAAATGTAATTATCATAATTTAGGGCGATAGTTTCATTTTTCAATAATTGGTACAAGTTCAATTAGTTTTATTATAATGCTTGTTAAATTAGGAAGGCAATGTGATAATTGTCATTATAATATATCTATCATATTACATGATTATATGAAATGAATTTTTCTTTACTCAATATTAGGGGTGCACCCGGTACAGTATGGTCGGTAATGACCCCTTACCAATACCAAAACCCCAATCCAAATGGTAAAACCGTACCATACCAATTTATCGACCGGTACATCAAAACAAAAACCAAAACCAAATCGACCGGTTTTTCAGTATTTTCGGGTTTTTTGGTTTCGGTAATTTCGGTTTCAATTCGGATTTTCCCAGTAAATACAAAAATTTCGGATTTTTTTGATACCTTCAAAAAAGTTTAACAGGGAATTGATACATGGACAAAAAAAAAACAGAGCAAAAGTGGGACTATTTCGTTGTAACAGAGCAAAAAACAAATTCACATATTTTACTATTTCTCATTATTTAGTCTATCCAACAAGGACTATTTCGCTGTAAAAATATGCAATGAAAAAAGCATCAGACTAAGGAAATGAAAAATCAAGAACCAAGTTAGGCATATAAAATTGGATAAACACATTTCAGCATTTACAAACAACATATATTTTTACCTGAATGAATAGAAAAAACTTACTTGTACTTATGATCGGTTCAATGGAGTTTAAGCCGGCGGGTTGGGGTTTAGGCCATCGGATCTGGACCGAAGATCATGATAGGGGGTGTTGGGTGTTATTGATGTCGATCGTAGAAAGGAGACGAAGAAGATATGTTTAGGCTTGGTGGGTGTTGTTGTTGATGTCGGCCGACGGCCGCAGAGAGAGAGAGAGAAGAAGAGATGTTATGTTAGGGTTGGATTGTAACTTATGTAAGTATAAGAAGAGCGTGCGTGTTGGTGTATACTGTGGGTAAAAAAGTATGTGTATATATATTAGGTTGACAGTAGGTTAGTAAATAAAATATAAATATATGTGTGTATATGCGTGTGTGTGCAACAAGTTGGTACGGTATTTCAGTACCGTAAATTCGATAATTTCTGTACGATAAATTGGTACGATAAATTTGGTAAATCGTTTTTTATATCAAAAACCAAAACCGACCAAATTTTTTACGGTATTTTCAATTTCGGTAAAATCGGTTTTTGATATTTCAGAATATGAAACCAAAACCATTTTTTTCGGACCAAAACGGTACGGTACAGTAAAAACCCATATCGGTTGCACCCCTACTCAATATTCAGACATTACTTATTTGTATTAACCTAATAGCTTGATACAATTCAGTGCTTAAACTTCAGCCTTCCAAATCATGTCGGAAGCGAAAAAACACTGGAACCCATGAATTGTCACTAAAAGATTCAAAGATCCACAAAACAATAATTTCCCAACTCATCCTATAAGATTTGTTTGAAGAGTTGCCCAACTCTTATAAGACCACTTATAGACCTCATTAAGAACGTCTAATGTATATGACATCCCAAGAATTTTCCTATCATTTATATAATTGAGACCATGACAGCTATAAGAGCACCAACAATATTATGATCCAGGGATATTCGATGAAGGCCAGAAAACAAAGATGAAATGAAGTCTACCCTCACCACACATCTTCCCCAAAATTGGTCTCTGCCTATTACCCACAAGTCCAACATACTGAGAAAGATAAAAGAAAAGGAATAATACGATAGGATAATCGACACAACCACTTCCCCTCTCTACCACATTAGACTCCCAACCGTTAGCCTACAAACCATACTCTTTTTATGAAAAACAAAAATTATGCAGAAAATCACCATGAATCTTACTCAGTCGAGAATCCCCGCAATCACTTCCTAGTCAAACTACACTACCCTTCAATAATAGGGTTAAAACAGACCTTACTCAGTAGGGGAAGTCCATAACCACTTCCAAGTTAAAGCTATATTCCCAACAACCAAATTACACAATTAACTCCTAGGACGAGACATCAAACCCCAATTTACCATATGAACTAATTTCCCTACATCACAAAAAGCAAAGAAAATATCATCATTCTCTTAATCCTATTGCAACGGTAGAGACTGTTTACCCAATTAAAAGGGAAAGAAAATATCACCATTATCTTAATCCTATTACAATCGTAGAGACTGTTTACCCGGTTAAGAACGTAAGATTTAAGTTTCAACCACTGTTCTTATTCATGTATATAATTAAGTTTCGCTTAAAACTAGGCTAAAAATTTACGTCAAGTAGGCATTACATATTGCTGAAAGCTGAATGCACTAAGGGATAGGAGTTTTTATGATTTTTTCCCCACTGACCATTTTGAACCTAAGTAAAGGCGCTCCAAATCATTTCCCCTTCAGAAGACCATCTCTCTCTAAAAAAAAAAAATTGATGGACAAACCCATTCAAGGAGCTGAAGTAGGGTAGGGAAGGATCATGATGGCAAAGAGAGTTGCAAGAAGCATGCTGGTACCAATGTTGGCCATGGAGTGGTGATGGCCCCAAGGATGGGAGCATTGGGAATGAACAAAAAAAAAGAACGAGAATGGGGAGGAAGAATATGGAATAAACCATCGAGATCCAGATATTGCAGAAGAACACAAGGTTTTCCCATCACCTGGTTTGAAAAACGTTCAGTTATTATTGATTCATCGAGATTTTTGACAGACTAGTTGTGTCTGTTATTAAGGGGCAAATACAGAAATTTAGACTAAAAGTTGATATTTTGATTTCCAAAATTTTCAAATCATCTCGAACCTTTAGGTGTCTAAAAAACATGAGAGCAAGGATTTACTTGAAAGTGTTATCGGTAACGTCTACTATTTAGGATGATACTCATTGAAGGGTTATGTTGTATATTGTTTTGGCATTCGTTGAAGATGTGATTTATGCTCAAGTATTTCATAAAAGCCCCACCGACGGTCTAAACCTCAAAGAGGTTTTATGCTTGCCTCCAATGGCGTCAGTTTTTAAGTAGCTTAGAAAAGAAAAGAGATTAGTTGGATTCTTAATTCAAAATGGTTTCTTCACTTAATCCTTCAATTTTTCTTTTCTTCCATTCCTCGGTTGGCCAGTTACTACATAAACTGGAAGACATTATTCATGCAGAGGAAGTGGAGAGAACTGCATGTTGGCTAAATTCAAGTTAGCACCAATCTTTTTCTGTATTTGAAACTTTTATGTATGCCTCACTTAAGCCTCACTCACTTGAGGCTTACGCGTCAAGGCTATCTGCCCCAAGGTTTATGAGGCATAAACTTCTTTATCTCTCTTTCTTTTTCTATTCAGCTGAGTATAGGTATATATACTTTGTTTGGCTGAGTATATATATCATACTTTGTTCAACAAACTATATATATACTCTCTCCATATATATTATACTATAGAATATATATATATATATATATATATATATATATATATATATATATATATATATATATATATATATATATATATATATGTATATGTGAACCGGTGATTTATGATCTTTCGATTTGTCTTGGTTACAAATATATTCTATGTAGTTGTAAGGATCAAGCTTCAATTTTGTAATTAACAATTTTTGCAAAGATTAAAAAGAATAAACAGAATAGTTTGTGTCCATTACAAAGATTGGTTGTCTAATAACAAAAGGTGGTACAAAATTTGAAACTTTTTTACTGTATGAATGTTAAAGAGTGTATCTATATACACCAAGCTGTTCATATGTATCTAAGTATTTACTTACACAGCCATAGACATTTTTTATTTGCTTCAATTTTTATTAAAATGATAGATTGGTTGGGATATGAAACTTCTCTTATTGTGTGGTTGGACATCAATGATATATATGGAGTTCGACACTAAATGTTCCTGTTTTGCATACAAACATCTCCAAGAATCATCTGATGTTTGATTCAGTCAGGGGAGGCCAATGGAATGTATTTTACATGTGAGCATATGTTGGTATAATTTTTAAAACTATACGGAGTTGTCAAAATAAGAGAAAACAGAGAGATCATAAGCATAATGTTCATCACAATTGATAAGAACTAACATGATATCACATACAAACATAAATTATCATAAAAAATGAACAGATATTTAAGAATTAATGTCCAACTAATACTATGTGTGTGTGCCCAGGTAGTAAGGTTGCATGGTTGATCTCTCCAAAGGAAATTAAGAATCAAGGAACTCTATACAGACGTAAACCAACACTACTCAGATTGCACAAAACCACAAAATAATTTTCCTAGAATAGGATAAATAGAAAATTCGTTCACCTGTAATGTAAATCTATGTAAGGAGGGAGATCTCTCTGTTAAAGGTGTTGTACATTGACAAATAATTCCACGACAAATTGTGCAACCAAACCTCCAAAATGCGGGCAAATTTTCATATTTGTCAACTTTTTGACATTTGCCTAGGCAAAAAGCGTCAACCAAACCGTCTTTAGAATCATATAGGGGCATATACGTGTATTAACTATTTCAAGAGAACAATCTAAGCAAAACAGAATATTGTGTGTAAAGGTTAGGGAAAAAGTCAAATTGTGTATATGAAATTGAAATCACCTTATGTACTCTTGCACGTATAGATTTGGCCATTGGATTTAGTATTGAAAACTCGCCCTCTTCTTCTGCAATTATATGTTCCAAATACCTTACTTTCAATGAGGGTTTGTTCCAAAGAAATAACAGTAAGTGGCTGGGAACAAACGACCACCTCATATATATATAATGTATATTGTAAGCAGGGAAGAGTAATGGGACGGCTGTAGATTGGATATAGAGAGGGAGAAGTTGGAAAGCCAAGAGGCTCAAGTAGATGAAGGGGAGCAGTCTCTTCTTATTCGTCTTCCTCATTAGGACTATCACTTGGATAATTAAAAGGTCCCAATTGGAATGCTATAGGAGCTGAGGTGGCTGTTGAGCTGGCAGTGTGGCACCACTCATCCACACACTATATAATATATATGTTGAACAATATGTACGTTTGTTTCTTTCTATAAAAAAAAATGAGGAATGCTTTTACAAAAAAACAACAGTTTTAACAAAAAAAAAATGTCTTTTTTGCCCAACTCATGATTTTTATTTATCGATCGCGACACTCGTAATCAAAATGATCAAAATAAATGTGACACGACAAAAAAATCATTTTTTTATATCAAATACGAATACCGCCCAAATAAAATATAACATGACCATAAATTTTATAGGGCATATACCAAGTACTTCCTTAAACTTTTTTTAATACACGTTTAGTCAAGCCTTTTTATTTTGCACCAAAAAGCCTTTTTAATGGATTTTTTTTAGCAAAAGAAAAATATATTAGAAAAGTATTTTTTTTAGCAAAAAGATGTTTTTAATGAAAAATAAAAAAAAAAATAATGAAAAAAACAAAAACAAAATACATTGGTTACTGTCGCTGGCGCGGACCCACATTTATAATACAATAACCAATCGCAACAGGCCATATCACGTATCGCAACAGTTTTACCGAAAATTAAAAAACAACTTTATCAAAATAAAAAAATAAATTTAAAACGATTTGTTAGTGCCGTTAACACGGACCCACATCCATTAAACGATACGGATCCCCGCCAACGACAATAACCGATCACTGACCGATTTTTCTAATATGTTGGTCCGCGCCAGCAGTATGTATAGGTGGTCGAACTGCCTATGCATACCGCTGGTGTGGACCAACATATTAAAAAAATAGTTCATGCCAGTGATATATATATAGATGGTCGCACTGCCTATACATACTGCTGGCGCGAACAATTTTTTTAAATATAGTAATTTTTTTTTAATAGTAAAAAAGGGTCAGCGCCAACGGTATAAAAAAGTACGACTCAATGCTGCGTCACATTTTAATTTGGATCGTGAACGTGTTTGTTAAAAAATAAAATATTCATAATCACATTATGTAATTTTTTTAATTGGTTTGTCTTAAGTAAAAAAAAAATCATTTCGTGTTGTCTTGTATTTATGTTTTTTAATTAGACGGATCTTTTTTAATTTGAAAGTTATATATTGTAAAAATAAATAATGATTATATATTGTAAAAATAAATAGATTTTTTTGGCTTATTAATGGGTGGGTGAAATGTAATTTGTCATGTGTATTGGGCAGCCCCAATTGGTAATTTTCCTTTTCCATATTTTTCCTTTTTTATTTGAATTACGTATTGCCACGTTAAATGGTGTAATGAATTATTTTCAGAAAATTATTTCGGTGAAGACACTTCTAATTTTTATTTTGGAACCTCACTTTGGCCACAAAATTTGTATTCACAAAATATGATTTCAGGGTAAATTACAAATAAAATCCTACAGTTTGAAATTATTTGCAAATAAAAACTTGATGTTTCAATTGATGCAAATCAAACCTTGGAGTAAAATTGATATGTCAATTTTAACCTTGGGGCTAGGTATGTTATAGAGATCTAACGGAATTACCCACGTACACTTTATTTTATTTTTCTAATTTTCGCCCATATTATTTCCACAAAAATTCAAAGGACAAAAATACCCCTACGGGGTGCCGGTTAGGCCTAAAAATATTCCGAAACTGAAATAAAATACCCCAGTAGACATCCTATGTGGCAAATGACATGACATATGTCATGTCAACATTATGTTAACTCTCACTAACAAAGGTAATCCCAAGGTTGAGATTGACAAACTAATTATACTTTAGTGTTTAATTTGCAATAATTAAAAATTTAGAGTTCGATTCACAAATGACCCTAAATTTCACGGATTAATTTATAATTAATTATGCAAATGGAAAAGCTTTCCTTGGTTACTGCATATGCAAAACTCCAGTAATTGGTAACAAATGGTAAGATAAAGAATATTCAGGAGTTGGGTAATAAAACTCGAGTAATTAGTAACAAATGGTTGGTAAAACTCGAGTGGTTCTTTTGTTTGTTAGATGCATACCACTTCAATTTAATAATACATAAATTTTGTAGTTTATATCTCTTGGGAAATCTTCTGTCAACATCTCCAAAGTAAATATTACAAGAATTTTTTCTTTTTTGACGAAATTAAATTTTCTATGCTAGAAACTAAATTTTGAACGAAGTATCAATGAACCAAAACAGATAATGTGTTGTATGTATTCCCCATTGGGGTTGTGAAGAAACATAACTTATTTTTTGTTGTTTACGAAAACCAAAGGAGGCAATTTTCTTGTTATATGAGCTATTATACTAACCTCAATTCATATGATAGAACATTAAGTCCTCATGGTGTGCAACTGGTGTGGGTTACAAAAAAAACTGATAGTTTCATGCATGTTGGAAGGAAATAAATAATTAAAACAAACCCCCAAAACAAATAAATAATTAAAACCAACCAACTCATCAAACCTAGTAATTACTAATAGAATGCATCCATGAAAAAAACCATACGAAAATAGCACTTTTCTCGTTTAAGTTACAAAAAAACTGATAGTTTCATGCATCTTGGAAGGAAACATGAAATATAAATAATTAATTAAAATTCAATGCTAGCTAGAATTACATAATAATTATAGTAGTCCCTCCCTTGAATTTCATGCAGAACTTGGATCTGGAATTATGTCTCCCTGGGCAGTATTAGTAGGGAGCATAACAAACTCGATTCCACCGGGTACTTCCCTTTTTAGCTCCAAAGCACGCTTTCTCAATTCTTTTAACGTCTCGTTTTCTATGAAAACTACTGTGGGAGGTAAGAATGGAGAGCGACAGTCAACAATAATCTTCTCGAGCGCGATAGCGTTTTCAATAAAGTACATGCCAAGAACAAAATCAATGTTCCCAATAAATTCCACCACCGGGAGGCATTTGTGGAGACATTTAGCAGGGGTCCGAATATTCCTACATATCCTTCTAAGTGACCTTAACTGCAACCATAAAAAAAAATACCATGTGTTATATATAGTATGCACATCATGCATGATGCTTACTTGAAGACATGTAAGTGATAACATATAGTTTGTCAAGTTCATTTGCTACAAACAAAAGTCAACAATATTTTCACCGCTTGCATTAGGCAATGACTGAGCTACTTAATTTTCTAAATAATCAACTAGAACTCAAATTGCAGATGAATTAAACCCTCGCCCTGAATTCAAATGTAATTATCATAATTTAGGGCGATAGTTTCGTTTTTCAATAATTGGTACAAGTTGAATTACTTTTATTATAATTCTTGTTAAATTAGGAAGACAAGCTGATAATTGCTATCACAATATATCTAACCTATTACATGAGTAATATGAAATGAATTTTTCTTTACTCAATATTCAGACTTTAGTTATTTGTATTAATCCAACAGCTTGATACAATCTAGTGCTTAAACTGCAACCTTTCAAATCATGTCGGAAGCGGAAAAACAATGGAACCCACAAATTATCACTAAAAGATTAAAAGATCCACAAAAAAATAATTTCCCAACTCGTCCTATAAGATTGGTTTGAAGAATTGCCCACCTCTTATAAGATGACTTACAAACCTCGTTAAGAACGTATAATGTATATGACATCCCAGGAATTTTCCGATCATTTAAATAATTGAAGTAATTCCAATTCGAGGAAATCGGAGGAGACGATGATAGCCATATGAGCACCAACCATATTATGATCGAGAGATATTCGATGAAGGCATGAAAACAAAAACGAAAAGAAGTCTACCCTCACCACACATCTTTCCCAAAATTGGTCTCTCCCTATTACCCACAAGTCCAGCATACTAGGAAAGATAAAAGAAAAGGAATAATACGATACGATAATCGCTATAACCACTTCCCCTCTCTGCCATATTAGACATCCAACCATTGGCCTACAAACCATACTCTTTTTATGAAAAACAAAAATTATGCAGATATGCTAGGATAATTGCCATAACCACTTCCCCTCTCTACCACATTAGACTCCCAAACATTGGCCTACAAACTGTACTCTTTTTATGAAAACAAAAATTATGCTGAAAAATCACCACGAATCTTTCTCAGTCGAGAATCTGCGCCACCACTTCCTAATCAAACTACCCTACCCTATAATAACAGGGTCAAAGCAGACCTTACTCAGTAGGGAAAGTCCATAACCACTTCCAAGTTAAAGCTACATTCCCAACAACCAAATTACACAATTAAGTCCTCTTACTCTTAGGACGGACACCAAACCCCAATTTACCATATGAATTAATTTCCCTACTACACAAAAAGGGAAGAAAATATCACCATTTTCTTAATCCTATTGCAACGGTAGAAACTGTTTACCATCACCATTCTCTTAATCTTACTACAACTGTAGAGACTGTTTACCCAATTAAGAACTTAAGATTGAAATTTCAATCCATGTTCTTATTCATTTATATAATTAAGTTTCGCTTAAAACAAGGCTAAAAATTTCGTTGAACTATAAATACAACCTCTTAACCCCTCCGAATGACTTCCAAACAAGAAAACATACTCTCTAACCAAAAACATTCAAAACTAAACTCACACCCTCACCTTAAACCCATTTATGACTTATCATTGAAGCCCTAAAGAATATTCTTGAACATTTATTGATACACATTTGTTTTTATCTATATCTATTATATCTCCCTAGTGAAGTTATGTTTCTTCGTCTCTCTCTCATATGATTAGAATGCTCATCTTCTCACCCTCTCTTCCTCTACCACTTAAGGTCCTTGCTCATTATAGTCACTATTCATCCTAGGCACACACTCCACGAGCACCTCAGACTTGTTATTCAACCTCTCTCACCCCCCCCAACTACCCTCTTACACAAAAGTAGTAATGATTGCAAAGGGAGGCCAAGGGATTTGTTTATAATAATTCGTGGGAGAATCCTTAAAAAAAGGAATCTCATAAAAAGGAAATAAAGCAATGATTTGTCTATTTCTTTTTCTATTCGTGAAGGCATTTTGTGAATCCATTACATCAGGCCACGACCAAATAGAGTGAACCAGGGATTTATGTGTGACACCCCGTCTAATTAAATATCGGGTAGCTACTCCTTTATTAAATTAAATCAAAATGCCAAGTTGGCTCAGTTAATAGCATCACTGTCGAAAACATTTTAATTAATTACTAACCACCTAGTATTTAAAAAGTAAGTTGTCAAATTTTAATTTAAGCCTGATTATCATGCAATGAAAGAATAAAGCAAGAATGATATCACCATTCACCATAATGAAGCACTAGAATAACCATCTAATAAATGATAAGTAAGTCTGGAGGAAAACTCCTCACTACAATCCCACAAACTGAAATGAATAACTGAAAACTGAATACTGAATTATTACATGCCATAGTAAAAAAAAACTTCAATGTAAAAGTGTCTCAAATGGAACCGGGCAACATGCCCTAAACTAAAGAATGCTGAAAATGGAATCCAAATGAAGGAGGCGTCTAAAAGAAAATCCCTGTAGCTTCCACAAACAGCTACAGCTCGTCACCTGAATGAGTATCCTAGGCATGGTGTCCTTGTGGCTGGGCACCTAAAATGGTTTTACAAAAAAAAATAGATTTGAAAGCAAACGGGTCAGAGCCCGAATGTGGAGATATTTTAAAAACCTGCAAGTGCTTTAATAACATTTAAAACATTGAATGCCAAGTACATGTTAGGACGTACACTCACATGAAATTCTCACCTCTCGACTAAACATGCACTCCTAACGTAAGTACCCATCTAACTGACAATAACACCTAGCCAAGTGACATAATATCTAGCTAGACCGTCATAGATTTTACCTTTATTACTCGGTTCCCATTATCATTATAACGTTATCAATTAAATAGGGGACTTACTTAAATTCGGTTCTCACATATTAGCCATACAATTCATCATAATTTGTCTTTTATTTTTATCCGTATTTATACCCACAATACCATAGAAAACTTCTCATTTTATTAAGTGTATATTTTCCACAACATAAATATACAATATAAGCACCCCGAGACTAAGCTGCGGTGCACACATACTCTGCTATCCATCCCGGTACATCACGTACATAAGGATCATGCATTCCGAATCTCTCAGGAATTGTTCAGATAACACAAATCACAAACAGTGGAGGCGAACACAGTCACATCACATGGGTCACGCACATACCTATGCTCCCACGATCAGCAGACTTATTAACATCCCAATAAGTCCTTCTCTGACCTATGTTCTCTAGGTACCAGTCTAAATCCCCCCCCGTAGGCACACAAGGATTAAAGGGTCCTAAGCGAACGTAAACCTCCCGTGATAGCAAGTATGGTAGGTATGTCTTACACATAAAATCATATACCAATACTAAGTAGCACACATCTTAGTAATCAACGTAGTTTATTTGTAGTACATTTCTCATTCTAGTACCAACGTAGAGTTTACACGATTTATATAATCCCGGTTATAATTATACATGCCATAAATTATTCTCACGTCGTAGTAGACACTCACGTCTCAACCCATAATGTCTATTTGATTCGATCCACACTTATATAATTTACTCCTCATTATATCCCAAATGTCCCAAATCTACCAATAAATCATCAAGGAAATATCATCTCTTCAAATGAACAAATCTACGGGACTCCCAAAATCAAAACAGGCTAAATAGCCTAAATTGCCAGCTCGTTAGAAGTCTCGTTCGAACGAGGCTGTTCGAACGAGAGTTCGTTCGTTCGAACGAACTGAGCCTTCTAACGACATCTCGTTCGAACGAAGTTATAGAACGAAATTCCCCTCATTAGAAGCCACTGGTCAACTCGAACGAGCTCGTTCGAACGACCTGGGTAGGTCTTCTAACGAACGATCAGTTTCGAGCCCAGATTTCCCTAGTTTCGTTTTTCACCATTTTTATCTCTTCAAAACTCATCTAAACATCAACCCAACGATTGTTTAAGGTCTCTAATCATCCCTAAACGTACTTAGATCACATACTAACATATTTTAAGGAATCAATTCATCCTAAACATCATTAAATCATCAAGTCTCTACACTTTTCCCCAAATTTTCAAGAACATAAACCCTAGAATTTATAATCATCAATTAACCCAATTTAATCCGTTTTAATTCATCCAAAATCTAATATCATCAGAAGAATCATCTACCTGCCATTCTACATGCAATTTCTCTTCAAGATTTCATGTTCTAAGTTCCAAAATACATGGGTTTTCATATTACTCCAAGAACAATTAAATTTTATTAAGTTCCTACGCATGGAAAAAGCATTCTCTGAAATTAAACGAAATTAAATCACTTTCCTTGAGTTTATCTCTGATTTTGGTGTTGATTTGCTGAAATTATCTCTTCTCTCTGCAGAATTTCCTCTCTACAAGCTTTCTTCTCCAAAGGTGGCTATGGTGGCTAGGGTTTGCTTAGGAAACTTAGAAAACCTAATTCTAAAACTCCCCGTAGTCTTATGGGTCAATATGGTTGGTAGTGGGTTTAGTGGTTAGTTTCCCAAATCAGATTATAAATCCTAATTTTCGTCACTTTTAATTCCCAAAAATACAAAAATTACCAAACTACCCTTTATGTTGCCGGGATGGCCTAAAAATGCCCGGGACCCAAACTAAACCCCCGGCTAGTGTTTTCTGACTATCTCGACCCTTCCGGACGCGTTGGCGCACTCAAAATGACCATACGGTTTATAGAATTAAAATTCACTTTTATAATTAAAATAACTATATCTTGACGCGACTGTCACACGCGTCCCAATAAAATATCCAAATTGCCGTATATCAATCTCACGACAAATTTCATAATTCAATATTCATATATCATCATATATACTCAATATAGTCAAATACCAACTCACATCTCGCTAGTATTTTATTCGGATAAATTCCCAATTAATTCACATTTAATTAATTAATCCCAAAAATAAATATCACGAAAATACGGGGTATTACATTATGATCCTTCGGTTTGTTTTAGTTACATATATATTCTATGTAGTTGTAAGGATCAAACTTTAATTTCGTAATTAACAATTTTTGCCAAAGATTAAAAAGAATAAACAGAAAAGTTTGTGTCCATTGCAACGATTGGCCGTCTAATGACAAAAGGTGGTACAAAAATTGAAACCATTTCATTCTATGAATGTTAAAGAGTGTATTTATATATACCAAGCCGTTCATATATATATATAAGTATACATTTACACACCCATAGACATTTACTATTTGCTTCAATTTTTATTAAAATGATATATTGGTTGGGATGTGAAACTTCTTACTGTGTGGTTAGACCTGAATGAGATATACGAAAATGTGTATGATATAGAAAGAGTTCGACACTAAATGTTCCCGTTTTGTATCCATACATCTCCAAGAACCAGCTGATGTTTGATTCAATCATGGGAGGTCAATGGAATGTATTTTACATGGGAGCATATTGTTGAGAATAACGAGTACAAAACTTTAGTATTCGCAAGAAATGATTATAAGGAAGTACTCACTAAACCACTCTTTCAAAACACTTAAAGAAGACTAACTTATAAAATACTATACTCAAACTAAGATACAAATGCTAATTGCCTTAATGTCTTACTTCTTCTAGGATGATTTTAACCAAATGAGAAGCTTGCCTATTTAGAGGCTAAGTAAGCAAATTATAGCCACAAATTTCTTATTTTTCCTTCCACCACTTATTCAATTTGTGGTGGCCTAACTTCTCCATTAATGGTAGTGGGATTAATTAGTGGTGGCTTAATTTTTTCACTAATGGTAGTGGGATTAATTAGTGGTTGCCTATTTTCTCCACTAATTGGTGTTGATATCTTAACGCATATGTTGGTGTAATTTTTAAAACTATATGGAGTTGTCAAAATAAGAGAAAACAGAGGGATCGTAATCATAATATTCATTATGATTGATAGAAACAAACATGATATCACATACAAACAAAAATTATCATAAAAAATGAGCAGTTATTTAAGAATTAATGTCCAAGCAATACTATGTGTGAGTGCCCAGGTAGTAAGGTTGCATGGATGATCTCTCCAAAGGAAATTAAGAATCAAGGAACTCTATACAGACATAAACCAACACTACTCAGATTGCACAAAACCACAAAATAATTTTCATCGAATAGGATAAATAGAAAATCCGTTCACCTGTAATGTAAATTTATGTAAGAATGGAGATCTCTCTATCAAAGGAGTGTAATCAAGGAAACTATATTGTTGCCCTGCAAACACTTGCAATGTTAAGTTCTTCAGGTTAGCCAATTTGGGAAAAGTTGGGGGTTCATCATATGCAAGTACGTTTTTAACCCGAAATATAAATCTCATTAGAAGCCACATAAATTCAAATTAATTTTCAAAACAAGCACAAATCAACTGCAAGACGAGATTCCATACTGACCCAGGATAAACTCATGTTCAGGGTAAGGCTCTCTAGCTGAGAAAAATAGCTTGAAATTGGGGAGACATCATAAGATATAGAACAACAACATGCTCCAATAGTCACATCAAGCAAGGATGGAGCATGCCTAAGTAGAACTCGTGTTGTTTGGCGTATTCCAATGCAAATAAATGAGGCAAGGTTTAGGGCAGAAATGTCAACACTTTTGAAATTAAAGCAGTATGATATTTCTAGAAACTTCAAGCAGAGAGAATGACCGATAACTTTTAAATTTACCAAAGATCTGAGCCCGACACGCACAACCTTTCGAGAAGTGGACAGTTGGATAGGAAGTGCTCAACAAGCTCGCCCGTTATATTTATGTGCTTCAAAGAGAGTTGTGTCAGAGACTTAATGCAGGATTGACCAAAAGGGCTTTTTATGAGAGAACAAACATTATCCGAGAAAGTATAACTCGTAGGCTGACTAGGATATAAAACGTGGCGTGAGTTTAGGTCCACTTCAAGTCTTTGAACTCTCTTCCCAATCGCAAAGTTCAACCACTTATCAATATCACAACTACTATTGCGATCCAAAACAAAACTAACTTTGAATTCAGTTATATGGGAACCCTGATGCAATTGTAAAAATCTATTCACCCAACTTATGAACTTAGGCTTTTCGATTAATACTAATGTTTTGTCATTCCTCATGGCTATCGACTCCTTTGGAACATCAAAGCACAGACACTTAACATACGTCCATAAATATTTCCATCTCTTGGAGAGGACATTAGTAGTTGCAGCCTCCACAAAGGACAACAAAGACAGAATGATAATCAGAATTTCGTCCGGTAGTCGACTAATCCGATCTTCCTCCGCGTAACTGTTCATCTATCACCCAAATTCAATATATTAATTTATGCACATACAAAATTAAATCAATTAGAAATGAAAATTATGTACATTGTGTGTAAAGGTTAGGGAAAATGTCAAATTGTGTATATGAAATTGAAATTATTCAAATTGTGTATAAAGAATAAAAAATTGATGATAACTTTTCTTAAAAGGTTAGTTTTTACTAGATTTTAACCACGCACGATGAGCGGGCGTTATACAAATCTTGTATAGAATGACTAAATGAAACATATTATTCAAAATTATAAAAATACATATCCAAATATTAACCGCTGCGTTTATATAGGGTTTAAAAATAGAGTAAAGTACCCCTATGGCCCCTAAATTGTTTCAATAAAATACAGTTTTAATTAAAAAAAACTGCCTTCTATTAAAAAAACATTTTTAATAAAATACAAATTTTAATCAAAAAACATTTTTAGTTAAAAAAACTGTTTTAATTAAAACTATTTTAATTAAAAAAAAGTTTTCAAATGAAAAAAAAATGTTTCTTTTAAATAGGATAAAAAACTTTTTTATTAAATTTAAAAACAGTTTTTAAGTAGGATAAAAAACTATTTGTTTTTTTAAATTTAAAAACTGTTTTTTAATATGAAAAAACTGTTTTATCCTATATAAAAAATAGGTTTTATCTTAAAAAAACTCTTTTTTATCCTATTTCAGAAACTGTTTTTATCCTATATAGAAAACTGTTTTTTTCCTATTTAAAAAGTAAAAACTTTTTTTATCCTATTTAAAAATAGTTTTTTATTCCATTTTAAAAACAGTTTTTTTAACCTTGAAAAGAAATAAGAAAGTTTAAGGACTAAATTGACTAAATTATTAGTTTATGGACTGAATTATTAGTTTATGGGCTAAATTGGCTAAATTATTTCATGCTATTTTTTTTGAAATAGTAATTTTTTAAAGATAAACTTTAAAAACAAATTTTTTTATCCCAAAACTAATAATTTATCTGTTTTTTAAAAAAAATGTTTTTTAAAGTTTATCTGTAAAAATTACCGTTTTAAAAAAACTGTTTTTTAAAATAGCCAATGTATCCCATAAACTAATAATTTAGTCCATAAACTAATAATTTAGCCAATTTAGTCCTTAAAATAGCTTAAAATTGATTATTTCTTTTGAAAGTTAAAAAACTGTTTTACAGTGGAATAAAAAACTGTTTCTTAAAAAGGATAAAAAAATAGTTTTTTTTTTTAAATGGGAAAAAAACAATTTTTTAAATGGGATAAAAACAGTTTCTTAAATAGGATAAAAGAGGTTTTTTAACCATATGTAGGAAAATGTTTTTTTAATAGAAGGCTGTTTTTTTAATTAAAAGTCTTTTTATTAAAACTGTATTTTATTAAAACTGTTTTTATATTTAAAATTGTTTTATACTTATTAAAAAACATATTTGAGGGACTAAATTGGCCAAAATTAGTAGTTTAGGGACTAATTCGGCCAAAATTAGTAGTTTAGCGATTAAATTGACCAAATTAATAATTTAGGGACTAAATTGATCAAACCTCAACAGTTTAGGGGCCAAAGGGGTACTTTACTCTTAAAAATATGCTAAACAATGAGGATGTCTTTTGAAGCATATACAAACATATACATGTATTAACTATTTCAACATAGACTAAATGAATAAATTATATCTAAGCAAAATAGAACAAAACATAATATTGTAACATAAATTTTTCCTTTGAACTAGCAAACAATTATAAACAAAATATTGTAACATCAATAGAGACCTAGACCAAGATATAAACAGATAGTAGGCCAAATAGTTTACTTTCAATGCGGATATGTTCCAAAGAAATAGAGGTAAGTGACTGGGAACAAACGACCACCTCATATCCATATATACTGATGGGATATAGAGAGGGAGAAGTTGGAGAGCCAAAAGGCTTTAGTAGATGAACCGGAAGAGGTTTAATTAAAAGGTCTATATATATGTATAAATATATCTACCTATCTATATATATGTATATATATATCGTAAGCAGTCTCTTCTTATTCTGAGGTGGCTAAGGTGTAATTAAAAGCAATCACTTGGATAATTAAAAGGTCCCAAAAGGGAACGGCTGAGTGGCTGTTGAGCTGGCAGTGTGGCACCACTCATCCACACACTATATAAGCTGAACAATTTTTACGTTTGTTGCTTTCTACCAAAAAAAAAATGAGGAATGCTTTTACAAAAAACAACAGTATTAACAAAAAAAAAAAGTTTTTTTTGCCCGACTCATGATTTTTATTTGTCGATCGCGACACTGGTAATCAAAATGATCAAAATAAATGTGACACGACAAAAAAATCATTTTTTTATCAAATACGAACACCACTCAAACAAAATATAACATGACCATGAATTTTATAGGGCATATAACTTTTTTTAATATACGTTTAGTGCAAATCATTTTATTTTGCGCCAAAAAGCGTTTTTAATGGATGGTTTTTTAGCAAAAGAAAAATATATTAGAAAAATATTTTTTTTAGCAAAAAGATGTTTTTAATGAAAAAAGCAAAAACAAAAAACACTGGTTATTGTCGCTGGCGCGGACCCACATATATAATATAATAACCAATCACAACACGCCATAACACGTACCGCAACAGTTTTACTGAAAAATAAAAAACAGCTTGATCAAAATAAAAAAATAAATTTAAATCGATTTATTAGTGCCGCTGGCACAGACCCACATCCATTAAACGATACGGATCCCTGCCAACGACAATAACCGATCACTGATCGATTTTTCTAATATGTTGGTTCGTGCCAGCAGTATGTATAGGTGGTCGAACTGCCTATGCATACCGCTGACGTGGACCAACATATTAGAAAAAATAGTTCACGCCAGCGATATGTATAGATGGCCGGACTGTCTATACATACTGCTGACACGAACCACTTTTTTAAATATAGTAAATTTTTTTTTTGAATAGTAAAAAATGGTCAGCGCCAACGGTATAAAAGAGTACGACTCAATGCCGCGTCACGTTTTAATTTGGATCGTGAACGTGTTTGTTAAAAAATAAAATATTCATAATGGATTTATGTAATTTTTTTAATTGGTTTGTGTTAAGTAAAAAAAATCATTTCGTGTTGTCTTGTATTTATGTTTTTTAATTAGACGAATCTTTTTTAATTTGAAAGTTATAAATTGTAAAAATAAATAATGATTATATATTGTAAAAATAAATAGATTTTTTTGGCTTATTAAATGGTGCGAGTGGCTGCCATATCAGATGGCCACATCATCCTGTTGATAAAACTGGTGTATTTACTCGGTACAAAAATCTTTTCTCAAGGTCCCTAAGTACTTAAAAGGAAAAGTGTCAAATTAATATTTATTCATTACTATTTGTTTTCCATTCTATCTTTTATAGCTCCACTAGGTTTTAACCCGCGTGATGCGTGGATGCTTTAAAAAATTATGTTTAATTATTTTAAAATATTTGAAATATTTTTTAATTCAAAAATAAATATATATAAAAAAGCCCATCATTATGCTGAATAAAAAATATTTCCACATATATTTTGAATGTGATTATCTCTCTCTCTCTCTCTCTCTCTCTCTCTATATATATATATATATATATATATATATATATATATATATATATATATATATATATATATGTAACAACCCTCGCTTTTGAGAGCCCATTTTATGTTTATTTTTTTTCTATGTTGAGTAGTTGTATATACAAAATCTGGATGTGGGTGAGTATTTATTTGATGAAATAAGTTAATATTCGCTAATAAGTTGCATAATTACCATGTGTGTAAGTAGTTGTTACCATGTGGTGTTATATCTTGTCATGAAAATTAAGATGGCAATTTGAATTGAAATGAAACCAGAACTTAAAAGGGTTTATAAAATTTCCAAATGATAATTTGGAGGGTGTAGTTAGTTCCGGGAGGTATGAGACAGTTGAAATGTGTGCCATATTGTATTTTGAGATTTTGGGCACTTTTGACTGGTTTTGGCATATTGCGTATTGGAAATCATTTATTGCGGTATTAACATTTTAAATGAGAGACCCTTTTAACTTAAGCCATGATTTAGTCTTTCCCCAAACCTTTCATTTCCTCTAAATTTCCCTAAGTGTTCTAGCCCTAATAGAGTGAGAGAGTGAGTGGAAGAACTTGTGGAGAAAAGGAGAGATTTTGAAGATTTGTGGGTTGATCTTGCTTTCTTCTTCAACCAATACTGATTTTGAAGCCCTAGGGCAAGTTTTCTACTTGCTATTTATATAGTTTAAGATGAATGATTAAAATGGTTAGGTATGTAATGGTTTAGAGTGATATAATTATGGTTTTGATTGGATTTATGGGTATTAGTTTGTTGGAAGACAAGGGATTGTGTAGTAAGGTAGAAAATGGTTGTTGGGTGTCTTCATGATCTATTAATGACAATAAATGTTGTTGGTTGATTTTGATGGAGATTGGATTTTGGGGTTTGGAAGAACAATAGGAGAAATGGGTCAAGGTCTGCAATGACCGGTCGACCGCGCCTCTCAGACCGATCGACCGGGTCTTCGTGGGAGGGCATACTGCTTTCCTACAAAGACATGAAACTCAGGGCACGGTCGACCGCGGGTCCCCTACCGGTCGACCGGCTCGTCCGAATTGAACATTCTGCTTTCTTTCCAAAGCTAAAATTTGAGACGCGGTCGACCGCGGTCTTGGGGCCGGTCGACCGGTCACCTGTTTTCTTACCCAAATGTTTTAAATTTTGTTTTCAATTCTTTTCTTCCCCTAGGAACATAGGACTCTTCTTGAATGAAGTAAACCTTGCCCTTTAGATTCCTAGTTGAGTTGGTTGTCACCCTAGTGTTGAACAGGTTTCACTTGGGGTTAAGTCCGGGGGAGGGGTTGTCTTAAGTGATGTTAAGGCATCACTTTTTGTTGTGCATCCTAATAATATGGATGGGAGTTATAGGCCCACACTTGGAGACTTTAGGGGCTTGAGTTGAGGCACATAAGACCTTAAGTTCGGGAAATGATAAAATCCCTTAGAGACTTATTCGAGGAATAACTTTTGATGAAAAATAAACGAAATACTCCATAATAATGGTTTCAAACAAACGAAACGCATA
This sequence comes from Sambucus nigra, assembly GCA_949130495.1. NCBI lineage: Eukaryota > Viridiplantae > Streptophyta > Magnoliopsida > Dipsacales > Adoxaceae > Sambucus > Sambucus nigra. The sequence goes on along the minus strand of OX422211.1, from coordinate 15,916,203 downwards.
ATGTTAACGAAAATGAAAAGTATGGTTTTTATAGTAAATGCTAATTTACTTAAACACACCTCTCTAAATGCTATCATAAGGGAAGCTCGCGCATGAGGTGTTGTTCCTTGACTAGTGAATGCAGGGAGACCATAGTCCTCGGCCATATGCGGGTTTATTGTATGTATTTTTCTGCGCTAGTGAGGTAATTTCGGGTGTGGTTATGACTCACTCGCAGGCATATGGCCACTTCCCGACGTGTGTTAGGTACCCAGGCTGCCTTGTTTGATGGGCCCCTGGAAGATGATAGTCATTTAGGGGCGCGCCCAGTGGGGAAACTCGGAGGGGCGGCCTTAGAAACGTTATATGTATAAGAATATAACTTTTCTAAACTCAAGTGGGACTTGAGGGTTTTATATTTCCACTAAAATATATTGTGATAATTACGATCCTGTTAAGGAAGAAAAATTGGAAATAAAGAAGAAATTGATGTTATTGTATTCCTGTTAAGGAAATGAAAATGGATTTTAGTGGAAATTGGTAATTAAAAGTTTTAATTCCTTAGAGCATCATTTCATTCTCTTGCATAGTTTTATCTTAAGCATGTCATCTTTCTTATGGTCTCATTTATAATTCATGCTTAGGTTGTTAGATTCCTGTTGTTCTTTTTCGTGATTGACTGTTCATATCTAGCATGCTTTTTGTTCATCTGGGAACTATATATAAATCGGGTCCTGACCCGTATACTTTTCTATGTTGTGCATATTATTATATCCGCCCAGGTGCTCCTCCGCAAGGACGCCCGTGTTGATATTCCGACTCATTTGCTTTCACGAAGCTGTATGAACTTGCGGATATTACAGGATGTTTTGTTAGACGCCCTCACCTTTGATATCTAGTTATGATCAAATTTGTTTCTCGGGCGAGTGGCCCAAATCTGTAATGGTATAATGAATGCACTAAGTACATATAACTGTTGTAAATCTTTTTTTTGTAGCTGTGGACCGACAGCATATTCGGTCCCCCCTTTGTATATATTCGTTTTAGATGTATGGTATATATATTTCTTGGAATTCCACTCTTTTCTAAAATGGGTTGTTTAAATTATTTTCTTTACTTAACTTCTATAAATCAATTAAATTGTTTTGACAACCCGTTTTTCTGAAGTAATGGGTGGTTTTCTCGGTTACTCCTACTAATATGAGTGGTGCTGAGAATGATTTCCATCCATGATTCCCGTATATGTCGGAGTATCGGGCTGGCCACCCCTTACCTCGGAGTGCGGGTTGTCACAATATATATATATATATATATAAAGATAGATAGATAGATGGAGAGAGAGAGAGAGAGAGGTTCAAAAGTGTACCTAAAAAATGAACATCTTAATGAACCGTAACAAAAAAACACGTTAATAACCCATTAATTTTAATTCTTATGTTGTAATTTGTTCGCGCCAGCAGCAACGTACACACGCGTTTTTTAATACAAGCACCTTAACCCTCATCCTCCCAGTTTCCCGTATCCGTTGCCGCTGGCGTGGACCAATTACAATATAAGAATTAAAATTAATGGATTGTTATGGTGTTTTTTGTTATCGTTCAAAACATTTAATAGTGCTAAATACATGGTTTTTCCCTATTTAAGGACTTTTCCTCATCACATGTGTTGATTGCATGCTTAGTTTGAAAATTAGAAATTGAAAACACTTTGTATGCACACCTAAGATAATTGACGATAAAATTTGATTAAAAAAATTAGAATTTTGTGTGTGATAACTTATTGTACAAATCAGTCGATTGAATCACTTGCATTATCATAACGGGTTCACCATTAGAATCTGCTATATATATATATATATATATTGCCGCTATCGACGCTCCAATAAAATCCGGAGGCACTCCACTTTTGGTCCTAATATTTTAAATTGACCAATAAGTCCTTACATCCGTATCCATTCTTTATCTTCAAATTGGTGATTTAATAAATAATAGTTCACTTTTGGTCGTAATTATTTAAAATGACCAATAAATCCTTACATTCATATCCATTCTTTATCTTAAAATTGGTGCTTTAATAAATAATAGTTTAAATTGGTGCCTATTCATCTTTAATTTTAAATAATAGTTTTAATAAAAAAATCTTTTAGATAACTTTTATTTTGTTCTTAGAAAAATTATTTACTTATTTTAAAATAAATTAAAATTATAATATTTAATGTTTAATTCACCTTGTTTTCAATGTACCCCATTTTTAAAAAAAAATTGTAATACACCCCAAGTTTGTTAACTTTCCATCCAAACCTTTTGAAGTTTCCATCCAAAAAAATAAAAATGGAAAAAAATAAAAAACTGGAAAATTTCTAATCGACATCTATTAAACTGTTGGAATATTATAAATTCAAATAAGTAAAATATGTCAAAATGCATGTCCGTTATAAAAAGACATTTTTCAATAAAATAGCCATCTTGATATTAATTTTTTTAATTATAATTTCACATTATTAAACAATGTACATAACTTCAAAAATTGCACTAGAATTTAATTTTTTTAACTGTTTTCTATAAATAAACAGTAGGAAAAACTATTAAAAAATTGCTAAAGCCATTACATTTATTTTTAAAAACAATTTCTTATAAAAAAATAGTTTTTTTTTATCAAAAAATTTATTTATTTTTTATCAAAAAACAGTATTCACTCATTTTTTTTACAGGGTTATACGATACGACATGATATGAAATTTTATTTTATTTTTTATCAAACAAAAACACGATCCAAATAAAAGGGACACGACAAAATAAAAAATCTTATTTTATAATCAAACCCGAATACGATCCAATTAAAATGTGACACAACACATCATGACACATTTTTTAACTAACACGACACGATATGAAATGTTATTTTATTTTTTTGTCTAACATGATCTAATTAAAACGTAATACAACACGAATCAAATAAAATTAGATCGTGTTAGTTACAAAAATAAAAAAAGATTTCACATCGTGTCACTTTTGGATCGTGTTTGTTAAAAAATAAAATTTTGTGTCGGGGTGTATCGTATCGCTTTTGTTTGAATTTCAAACTTAGCAGGTAGTTCGTTAGCACTTTTTTTTCTTTTGAATTTCATGATATCCAAATAATTCATAATTCCTTACCACACTTTCTCATGTCACGTTTTGATGTATGTTTTACCTAACACGAACACTATCCAACTAAAACAAAATACTATTTATATGTGTCATATTTGTGTTAGGAAAAAAAAAGAATGTGCCATCGTGTTTCAATACGGGGAGCGCCAATAGCGGTACCCCGAATAATTTTAACAGGAGAACTATACGACACGAAATATATTTTATATTTAAAATAAATATTTAAATACACTGTTTATAGTAAATTTGAATTTTTATTTATGTGAATAATTTTGAAGTCGGAAAAATGTTTATTCTTTTGTATGAGAGAGAAGGATGGAAGGATTGATAATAAGGGTATAAGAGTCTTTTATTTATTTTTGAAAAGAATATGGAGTGTGAGAGAACTTTGTGGAGTGTATATATATATATATGTGTGTGTGTGTGTGTGTGTGTGTGCATTTTCGACCCTTCATATTTTTTCATCATCACACCCTCTTTCGGGTTGAATTTTATTTTTATTTTTTGTGTAGATGATCTCCTTACTATGTAGATCTTGTATACCAAGTTTTATTCAAAAATTTATTTTTTTATTATTTTTTTAAAATGGATATGTTCATAGGGATGTTAACTAAGTTATGATGAAGAGCGTAATTGTATATATATATGTGTGCGTGTGTGTGTGTGTGTGCGTAATAAGACAAATACTACATTTAAATTGTATAATAAAAATGAACATGTCATTGTCTTAGACAACTAAGAGCACAACTAATAACATTGTGTAGAAAAATAATAATGATACAAATGTATTTTTTTGATTGAATATTTATAGGAATGAAACCAATCAACACATATGTAATCAAATAATCACAAAATTCAATTAAAAGAAACATAATGAATTTTTGGAAACAGATAACAAAGTATGTGTTGTTTGAAATGCAAAAAAAGTGAACATAATAAAAGATAAGCAAAACCTCAATCTTTTACCGGGCTAAAAATTCATAAAATTTATTCACCAATTTGTGAGAAAAGCAATGAAGTGTTATGATGAGTTAGTATAATAGTTAAGTCTTCCTTTTTCTTTCGTGGTAAATAAGCCTTCCTTTTGTTGTAATGGATTTTGAGCAACATCAATGAAGATTTTGTAGAAGTAAACTGTTTAAAAGTATAATTAAAGATTATACAAGACTTATAAAATACCATGACACGCATAGTGTTGCAAAACATAACCACTATAAATTAACTACAACAACTTACATGTGAAAAATTGTCAATAGTGGACTTGGAACCGAAATGAAAAAAATACAAAACATTATAATAAAGCATAGTCAAATCTCGTAAACAAAGAATGTAAAGAACTCAAAACACGTGTTTATGTAAAAAACTAGACTTGATCTAATTAATTAATCACAGATAAATATGAGAGCTGCTTCCTACTTGCTGAGATACAAGAACACCACTTCTTCCTTTATTGCTCGTCCTCTTATTCCTCCTTTAGTGACTCATCTTGAGCAAGTCCCAACATCTTCCTCTGATTTGTGTACCTATATTGCTGACTGATGACGAAGAAGAGGAGAATGCCCGACCTCTTTGCCAAGGTTGTCCCTGGAACTGTTGGGGAAAAGAAAAATAAAGAGGATGTCCCAGCTGAAGGGAATCAGAAAAAGGATGTCACTCCTTCTGATGGAGCAGCCACAACTATTAAGGAGAGTAGGAAAAAGCCCTCTGTTACTCCAAAAGAGGCAACACCTTTGATTGAAGTTGTTGTCCCAAAAGAGGCAGCACCTTTGATTGAAGCCGCTATTATTTGAGAAGAAGTATCACTTGTGATTGAAGTTACCCCTTTGAGAAGATTAAGGAGGAGTCTTTCTGAGAAGACCATTGATTCTGCTTCCGAACCTACCGGGGTTTGGATTTCTTTTTTAAAGGCTAGTTCTCCAGCCATCATTACCCCTGGCTTGGCCAAGAAACTGATATGGTCTGGGACTTTTCCTGACTGCCGAGCTGCTGAGACTGCGACACCTCAGCAGAAGGTTGTTGACTTGGCAACCCAACACCTTGCATCAATAAGTGTCATTATGCTTGTCCTTTTAGTTCTTCGTACAATGTCCATATTTTGATTTGAATATATCTTCATCTTTGCAGTTTTTGGTGTATTTTAATAATATCGTGGAGAAGGACGAGGCTATCAAAGCTTCAACTTCCTCCACTGGAGTTAAGGAAGCCCTTGCTGGTTTGTCAAAATATTTGGTGGAGTCCCTACAAAAGTATGAGGAGGACAAAGCTGCCTGGGAAAATAAAATTATATCTGTTGAGACAGCTTAATGAATAGCTGAAGAGGCTACCAAGGAGACTGACATAGCTCGGCAAGAGGCTAATACATCTCGGCAGGAAGCTGATACAGCTCAGTAACAAGTTGATGCAGCTCGACAATAAGCTGTAAATGCTTCCAAGGAGGTGGAGGAAAAATTAAAGGTGGCCATTTCCAGCAAGGTGGAAGTTGATGACAAGCTTGAAGAGGCTGAACGGCGTAAGAAAGACCTTGAGGAGAAGGTGAAGTCTGTCGAAGCGCTTCTTAGGGAAAAAACTTCCTCGGAGAGGGCAAAGAGAAAAGCTGTCGTGAAGACATCCTTCAGCTCTGGTTGGTACAAAGGGTGAAATAAAGCCGTAGCTGCTGCCTCTACCCAGATGGAGTATGCAAGTCTGAAGTTCTTCAGGGATGGATGGGTTGCTGCGTTGAAAGAGTTGAACGTTGCTGATAATTCTGAGCTATTTCAAAAACATATTCACGGCCCTCCTCCTACTATTGAAGTAGAAGATGAAGCTACTTCTGATGAGTCTTCTTTGTTGGTTATAGAACAAACACTTGCTGATACTGTCCCTCAGTCCTCCGAGCAAGTCCAGTAGATAATAACTACTGTCTAGCAACTCCAAATACCCACTGAGCAACCAGTTCCTTTTGCACAATCAGCTGAAAATGTTGTAGGGAACAAGGAGAAGGTGTAAATTTATTTGGTAATTTGTTGTTTTTCTCTATTTTCCCTTATGTTTTATCTCTTTAGTTATACCCTCTTTTTGGCGATCAATAAAATGAAGTTCGTTATTCTACAACGAGTTTCTCCCTCACTTGTTCAATATCATTGTACTGTTGTTGATTTATTTTCACTTTTCCTTGCTAGTTCATTGCCCGGATGGAACTCTTATTAGCTCATGATACAAAGTTAATGAAGAAGTGTATTGATTACTTCAAAGCTGGTCATATAGACTTCACTAAAGCTGAAATAGTTAATATCCTTGGGCCTGATGCTTCTGAGCAAGCAATTGATGCTTACCAATATTTAAAATGTCTGCTTGATAAGGTTGTGGCAAATAATGTGGCTTATTATGAAATGATTGAAGATCTTTAAGGAATGATCGTGGAACTTCAACTTTGCACAAAGAAACCACTGCTCTTTTGCATTAAGGTTATGAGAAAAAGCACCAACAGTTGAGTGCTGATCGGGGCTACGACAAATTTATTTCAGCCCACAAGAAGAGAGAGAGAGTGTGCTTAAACTTGAAATTGAGGAACACAAAAACATTGCCAAGCTATTGGAGGAGGAAAATATTGCCTTGCGAGAAGAGTTGAAACAATTAAAATTTGCTGCTTCTTCTGGTGCTCTGGTTCTAGTTAATGATGAAGTTTTTTCCTTTTTAAAGACAAAAAATGCTTATGGAGGGAAGAATTAGAGACTTTAAAGAGGGCTAGACCTACATCTTCTTCGTGGGGTAGAGCAAGAGCTGGTCAGAGCAGCATTGAAGAGATAAGAACTCAACAAGCCTTCGTAAATCAAGCTGTTCAACTGAAAGCAAAAAATCGAGCTCTAGCTGAGATGTCCCAAAAAATTCAAACTCTTACCGAGCATCTTTCCAATCAGAGTTCTGTATTGGAAAATAAAGAAAACTTAGTGAAAGAACTTCATCAGCATGTTGAGAGATTGACTTATCAATTCCACAAGCAGCCTAAAGAGTTCTGGATGGAGGGATATAATGAAGCTTTATGTCATCTTGATGTTAGGTTGAAGCAGTCAAATAATGAGGGGTATAAGTATGGATGGATGAATGCTCTAGCTGTAATGCATGTTGAAAAAAGGACAAAATTGGGGGACTGGTGTGATCCTGGACTACTTCATCTGCCAGTTACTCCTTTCAAACTAGATGATAGCTGGATTCTAGTTAGCTATATTCCTCAATGTTTGATCTTAAAATACCTTGGTTATTACCAACGTCATGAAGATTTTAAGATATCCCGACCTCCACATCTGCTCGACTGACCAAGTTCAAGCAATACTAGAATGTTACGGGATTTAAATTTTATCAATTCTCCTTTTGCTTTAGATGATCCTCCAATTGGAATGAATCCTGTACCTAAATCTGAATGAAAGAAACCAATAGAATAGGACATATATATTTTGTTAATGATCATGTAATGAAGAAAAGTTCATTTTTTATGTAATTTTCTTTCCTTGGAAATAAATTGTAAGATGTTTTTCTTATCATGCTATATTTTGATGAGTATATATATTTATAAGGGACAATTTGTCTTGTTTTGATTTAATTGCCTAGATAATGAAACTTTGCCCCATTTGTTTGCCTAGTTATAGTGAGTTATCACCCATAAGTGCCTAAGAAATGGAATTATTTTTATCCCATGTTCCTTCTTAGTGGTAACAATCTTATCTAGATCGTGTTGGTGCCTAGGTAGTGGATATTTTACCCATCTTCTTGCCTAGTTTTGAATGCCCCTTGAGGTCACCCATAATCAAACAGGCCTTGCCTTGTATAATTATTGTGCCAACATTGTTGGTTAGGTTTATTGATGCCGACCAACCTTAGTTGGTGGTTGCTGATGCCGACCAACCGTAGTTGATGTTTTTCATACACCCATAACAACCAAAACCCACGACTCTGTCCTATACACCTGAGGGTTTTAAGTCTTATTCCATATTAAAAAATTTAATCAAAATAGTACCGAATTTAGTTTTCACTTTTTCTAATTAAAAAATGACCTCACAACCTACGAATTCTAGCGTCGGACGCTACCCAAACTATGCCGATGCGAATTTTAGCATGTGACAAATATGAGACATATAAAATTCATTCCACAAGATAATGATGAAATCAATCTTAATAAATAATAATCACCAATGTGATCGAAATCCATCACCATGCTAATCTCCAATAATATCTAACTCGAAGTAAATTTAATCTCCAATAAACTGAATTCATAATGAAATATCTGAATAAAAATCGTAACAACTATGAAACCGAATGGCCCACCAAATCTATAAACTTAGTCTCAATATAAATGCGAAGGAATGGAAAACTAAAATAAACTACTATAAAATAAATACTCCAACTGCACCTCCAAGATAAATCTCCAAATACTCCTATGGAGCTACTCCAGCACTAATACCTAAAAAATGTTAGTCAACGCACAAAGTCAGAGCCCCGAGCATGAATAAACACTACTCCCCTCCATTAGGGCCCGTGAACCCAGACAATAGCATAGATATGATAAATATCACAACAGAATATTTCAAATTAAACGAGATAATTTATAACGATGCGAGTAAATAAACAACCTATGCTAGAAATGCTCATCTATGCCATCTCAAACTCTATGTCCAATTATCCATTCATTTAAGTTAATCCAATTATTAATTGTCTCCATTATTAATATCATTTATGGGACTCCCATTTAAATATTTATCTTATTAATTTTGTTTGGTTGCGGTACTCTCGTTTTTCTACACCACACATATTCTCCTCCCCATAGTCATCCTATCCGTTTAAACTATCATCCCTATAATTATGTACGAGGCTTCATGCACGACACGTCTTCATAGCCTGCCAACTAGTTTAAAGTGTCAGCACTGCAATTATTCAGACGCCACACACCCACATGTCCCAATAGCCAGCTAACTCATTTAAACTATCGGTCCAGCAATTATTAACGACGCCAATATATATGTATTCCCGTTTTATTATCTTAGGTGTTAATTCTCACTTTCTAATCTTTCTCGATATTTTATTTAATTAAACTTACGCTTACTATCAACGTGAGATCCTCAAAACACCCCATAGTTCGATACGTAATGGTTCCCAAAATACCGATAGGAAAAATCACTCCCAATCTTATGCCTAGACTAGCGCAACGATGACATGATATAAAAATTATCCCCACCCCAAAATATTCCATTCGTAAAAATCTACATTAACTAGTCCCATACCTAGAAAGCGTAAATGACAACTAGGACCTACACACTAGTCCCATACCTAGCGAGCATCCTAAAATATAGGTGAGAGAGTACTACCAAAATCCCCTCGTACCCGCGATGATAAATATAAATATCAATCAATCACATTATTCAACAGCATAAATAAACAATGTCACAAATTTATTCGTGATGGCACAATTTAATTTAATTTAATTAATAATATCGTTGTCATTATTTACGCAATTACTTCCATTTAAATATTAAAGATTAATCAACGTGCAAAGTTACGAAACACACCAAAATTGTTCACTTTTATTAACTACATAATTTTCATGCGGATACACGTCCCGATTTCATTAAAATAAACCCCATAAAATTCTACATGCTATTTTATACCCATAACAACCAAAATCCACTACTCTCTCCTACGCACCTGAGGGTTTTAAGTCTTATTCCATATTAAAAAAATTTCAACACAATAGTACCAAATTTAGTTTTCACTTTTTCTAAGTAAAGTTGCTAATTTGTTTTAAGAAAACATGTGATTAATTGTTTAGGCGACACTTAAAATGCATAATACTAAAGGAAGAGAATAGAGTATGCATGCCTGAATAAAAGTTGATTGAGAATTCTGATTTCAAAGATGTATTCTTCTCAAAAAGTTGATAAAGATCCGTTCTTGACGCGTCTTGAGAAAATCCAGTTAATCTTGACAAATCTTGCGTTGAAACGTTGAGGAAAATTGGGCAAAGGTTTGTAGATGAAAGAGAAATATTTTCGAGAAGTCATTTGGAGGAAGAGTTGTGAAAAAAGTGATTTGAAGAACCCAACCATGGATTAGTTTTTATTTCTAATAATTACGAGTTCTAATGCTAATAGGATTTTATTTAAACTAAAAAAAAGTTGCCCGTTAGTCACGGCCCAGAACCGTGACGAACTTTTCTTCTCAATTTAAATTACCATTTTAACTCCTATTTTAATTTCGATTAAAACCCTACTTTTCAATATAAAAACTCAACACTTTAAATTACTGAAATTAATAAATTACAAAATTTTGTTTTACCTAAAATTCTGAATTAATTTAAATAATACTTTTTATATTTACGGGGTGTTACAAGAATAAACTATAAATATTTATATTGATGTTATAAAATGTTTATTTAGTGGATGTTGTGGGCACTTATTTATTTATCAAACCCAAATATGATGCCGATTAGCACCGGCAAAATTGGTCTGCCAACCTCAAACAACCCATATTACCCCATGCATTCAGTCATGGAGCCCATTTTTAAATTGTAAACCAAGCATGGGGCCTGAATTAAAATATTGTGGGTCAAAATGAGCTAACCCATCATGAGCCCATATTCAAATATTACAACCACCACAGTTATAACAAAATCAAATCCGCTTATGCTCTTTCTCTCCCTCCCTCCCTCCCCCCCTCTCTCTCTCTCTCTCTCTCTCTTAGATCTGGTCTCTATTTTTTGTCTGCACATATATCTCCATAAATAAGATAAAGCAGAAACGGTTCCTTGTGAAGAAAATGGTTAGAGTCGATCACTAAAAAAAACACCATTGTTGGACATGTGAGGAACATTTGGAAGGTTAATTTTAAGAGAAAAATAAAAAAATTGGAAAAAATATTTCTTAGAGACTAGATTTAGGTGTGATGTATACATCATGATGTTTGTGATCTCTCTCTCTCTCTCTCTCTCTCTCTATATATATATATATATATATATATATATATATATATGTTATACCTCTATAGTCTCAGCAGAGAATACGTTCCAAATAATTCAAGGGAATTAACAGAAATGCTCAGCTTCTTCATCTTAGGAGGCCGTCTCAGTACTAGATTATTTGACCTACCTATTTGTTATAAGATTGGACACTCACGTATTCCTCTGGGCACTTACACACGAGATATACCTTATTAACTACGTGGGATTATAACCGCCAAACCTGTTACCTCATGATTATCCAGACGCTCATCACCAAAGTTGTTTCGTACTTCAAGGCGTCCATATTTATTATGATAAACATGTATCAAGATGTAACTGCTCGAATTCTGAGGGCACTCCATATCTTTGTAAATATATAAAAATCACATATAAATAGAGGAGATAGATACGAAACAAGGGACACTTTTTTGATACGTTTTCAAGCCTCGAGTTGTATCAGAAAACCCTATATTGTAACTGTATCAACAAGTGCAATACCCAAGTAGTACCACCGTGGATGTAGGTTTCCTCCAAGGGCCGAACCAAATAAAAATCATTGTGTTTTCACCGTTTTCACCCCCATTTTATATAATTATTACTTATGATAAACTCTCTTTATTAATTCTTTATTGTCTCCATTTTTGGACGTCAACAAATTGGCGCCATCTGTGGGAATGTTGTAACAAGCCGTTGCAGTTCTTACCTAAAACCACTAATTCAGATTCTTAACGAAGACATCTTCGAATGGAGGATATCCCTGAAACTAGTCGAATAACAGAGGTTCGGACACCACCTACCCCCACTGGGGAAGGCAACTTACATAACATACTAGTGAGTCTCACTAAAGGGAAAGAGGCGATCCAGGAGAGTGTCCGGCAGTTGGCACATACCCTCCAGACCAAGCCAGTGCCGCTCAACCCAGATATCCATACTCGTGAACTCGTGGCATCTAGGATATTGAACTTGGGATCTTACACTAACGCTAGTTCTTCCCGACGAACCAGCTGGCAGCGGGACCGAAAATACTGCCCCGAAGCTACCTCCTCCATCCAGTCGCCCAACCACTTTTATAATCAATCGTATTTCGAGGAACTGCCTAGCGCGTTCGAGCGATTAAGTAGAGGGTCAGCATGACCAATTTGGCCTGCATATAAACCGCTGGCAAGTGCCAGCGACATCCCGCTATCGTTCCCAATGAGGCATGTGAGGACATTATTCGTTACCTTTAGATCATGTCTTATACCGTTACACCTGTCGATAAATAATTTAAGATCATTCAAGCGTCAAGACGGATCCGAATATCAATGTTCTTCAACATTCAAGCCATCGCGAGATAAATTTAGTAAAGTTTGTATTTTAATTCCTTAGCATTTCACTTAGAGTGTTGGGATATTTTTTATCAAATATTTTCTAAGTGTTGGAGCAGGCTTTTTAAGTTTTCGTCAAAAAATATTTTTTGAAGTTTTAAGGCGGAGCATTTACTAACGAAAGAAAATATTAATTTTTTAACATTTCGTTCGACCGATAGGCCTCTGTCACGCGATGTCATTTGAGCAACACGTGTATCCGTTCGAGTGATATTGCTATCTTGTTCAAGCGATCTGCCGCCTTAGATTTTCTATAAATTGGTTTTCCAGCTTCATTTTCTATCAGAACATCTGAGATTACTGTTTTACGAAAATTCCTACTGCAGAAATGTTTGTCTTCTCTTTTAGGGTTTTAATACTTTGTTTTTTAATTCACAAATCATCCCAATAGTTTTTGTGAGTTGTTTTGGAACCAAAGAACACATCTTTGTGTCAAGGTTCTCTTGTAGAGGAGATCTCTACTACTAATCTAGGTGTCGATTTATTGAAGTACCGGGCTGAAGACGACTACGTGTCAATAGGGAGTGCTCGTGGCTATTCTTGGGCTGAATTGGAGCTGCGGTTTTGGCTTACTTTAGGTTGCAAGCTATGTGGATTTTCTATGGCTAATCCATTGCATCTTTAATTGTAAGCATTGTAAGTATTATAGTGAAATAAAGGGTTTACCCGAAAGGTTTTTTTTCCTGAAATTTCCTAGTTAGCAAACTTATTTATGATGATTTGACACACACACACACACACACACAGGTAGTTGACAAAACTGTTACTAAAGCCGTTTAATACAAGATTAAACTATTTAAGTAACTCCCAACTATTTTTTAAGGAAAATATTTTCTTTAAATCAATCAGGTTACTCACAAGACGTGTTTAATAAAACATGCACGAGATCAGTTCAATATTTGTTAACAAGTTTTGAAAAACAAAAATGAAAAGATTAAATCAGTACACCAACAAGAATGAGATGAGAAGATGTAGAAAGATTAATGACAAGATATTTTTAACGTGGTAAAACCTCGCCCAACTGAGAAAACATCCACGACTCCCTCTACAGAGTAAAAGAAAAATTCCACTAAAACAAAATATATCAGTTACAAACTATATAACACACATGCACAAAAATTAGTCCTATACAAGTTTAGGAATGTACCCACTGGTTTCCTTCTAACTTCTCTGCAGTTCTGATTGCTGATGTGGTTCTCCCAGTTTGCTAACTTCCCCTTTATTCCAGTCTTTACGCCAACTCTTGTTTCAAGATCTTATTACCAACACTTTCAGTGTTGTAGTGTGTAAGTGTTTGTGATGGTGATCTAACACATGCATGCACACACACTCATGCTTATTTATACAAACAGTCCTAAAAAATTACAAATCAGATCTATATGTTGTGATTTTCAGTTTCTATCTTCTCAGAAAACTAAAACCTTATTTGACCATTAATATGATCCCATAATCCATGGCTATCTTGCTTGGAAGAAGTTTCAAGATCTTAATCAATTTCAGGGTTTTGAAATTGAAAACCGCCAAGTGTGATTCCAACTAGGTCAAAGGTCTTGTTTCAAAAGAACTAGAAACAGAAAATGATTTTGTTGATTTTGAAGATGAAAATATTTATAGAAAATAATCAATAAAAGATTTCTCAAGACGGGAAACTAAGAATGCAGATCTAAGTGTAATATAATAAAATGACCAGATCTATAATTTCTATGAAACAGAAACACAGATCTAACCTAATGTTTAAGTTGGACACAAGATCTTAAAATAGAGAGGTTAAACCACGAAACAGCTTTCAAACCAACACTAAAAAACTCTCAAACACTCAGGGATGGTGTTTGGTATAAACTGGTTTTTAGAAAAAAGGTTAGGGTTTGAAAAGGTGTTTGAACGAATTAGGGTTTCTATTCTCTCTCTGGTTTCTCTCTCTTCTCACTTTTATAGTGGGATGAGAAGGATCGAGAAGACTGAGATGAATCTAAAGGCTGAGATTTATTCTTAGCCTTTTGACTTCCATCCAACAATTTAAGAGAAGCGGTTGGTTAAGCGCTTTTTGATTGGCTAAGATTTGTTCATAAGTATTGAGATTGGGCACATGCAGAGCTTTGATAAGATCAATACTAGGGATGATAATGAATAACGGTTTTGTCTCTTAAAAGAAACACAAATTCAACCAGTAGAAGGGTGACATGTGTAGGGCTAATATTTACATAAACACCCATAATTTCTTAAGCGCTTTCGGTTTCTACCCAAGAGAACTTTATAGGAATAAAACAAACAATCAGAATTTACAGATTGACTCCAAAACTTTTTAATCACAATTTTAATTATGAAAAAATCATTAAAAATTCCCCAAAAATTATTAAAAATAGTTTAAAGGGAAATTAACACACGCAACAACAATTTATGCAATATATGACCCATGTATGCAGTACTAATGTGTGTGAGTGTTTATGAATATACCGTTGATCAATCAAACAAGAGGAATGAATTGTATAGAAGTGTCTGAGGCTCTTTGGTATCTAGGGGAGGGACTCAATTTTGTCACTATTTCCAAACTAGATGAGCACTTATATAATGTAGACTCAAGTGAGTAAAGAGTATAAGGTGCTTCAATCTCCCCCTTTGAAAATATGAGACAAAATCTCCTTTGAGTCATCTTGGACTCGTAGGGTTACAAAGAAATAAGGAAAAAACCTATTCCTATACAAAAATTCTATTTACCCATTTCCTAAAAAAGAAAATTACATAACTCAACTAATTACAATTCAATACCCTATTACATCTATTGAGAATAACTGTACAGAATCCAGTAATAATCACTAAGATCAAGCTTATTAGAATATGTACAAAAGAAATGAACTCAAAAGACCCAAATTTCTCCCCCGTTTTGTCTCAAATGGACAAAGCGAAAAAATATGCAAGTCAAAGAGTTTATTCAACACAAACCATTCCTATCGATTTACGCAAAGAAATAAATCGATTGTAATCCAAAGGTTTGGTAAATATATCTGCGAGTTGCAAATCAGTAGGTAGATAATTGATTTCTAATTCATTAATATCAACTAATTCGCGTATAAAGTGATGTCTAATTTTATGTGTTTTGTTCGTGAGTGTTAAACATGATTTTTAGAGATATTGGTCGCGCTTTGATAGAGATGTAGTTGTTCCTATTTAATACCATAATCACTTAGCATTTGCTTAAAACAAAGTAATTGAGCACAACAGCTTCCAACGACTATGTATTCAGATTTAGCTGTTGATAAAGAAGTGTAGTTTTTTTTCTTACTACTCCCACCTACCAAATTATTACCAATATAGTAACATGCTCCTGATGTCCTCTTACTATCATCAGTACACCCTACCCAATCGGCATCAGTGTATCCTATTATAGTGCTAGGAGTATCATTGATGTACCAAAGTCCTAAATTTAGAGTGTTTTTTTTAATGTATTTTATGATTCTTTTAACACAAATTAAATGGCTCTCTTTAGGATTATTTTGATAACGGGCACACATGCAAACAACGTACATAATATCAGGACGCGAGGCGGTAAGGTATAGCAAGGTTCCTATCATACTATGATATAAAGTTGGATTTATGGATTTTCCAGTTTCATCCTTAGACAGTTTAACTGTAGTAGTCATGGGAATTTTGGCATCTTTTGCACTCTCAAGGCCTAATTTTATAACAATATCTAAAGCATATTTTGATTGAGAAACAAATAATCCTTCTGAATTTTGTTTGACTTGAAGATCCAAGAAAAAATGCAACTCCTCCATAAGAGTGAAAATCTGTTACTAAAGCCGTTTAATATAAAATTAAACTATTTAAGTAACTCCGAACTGTTTTTTGAGGAAACTCTTTTCTTAAAACGAAATCAAATTAATCACAAGAAGTGTTTATCAAAATATGTACGAGATCTGATCAAAATTTGTTAAGAGGTTTGATAAATCAGTTTAAAAAACTTTAAACACAGCACAACCAAGAATTAGATGAGGAGATGTAGAAAGATTAAGAACAAAGATTTTTAATGTGGTAAAACCTCACCCAACTGAGGAAACATCCACGACTCCCTCTACGGAGTAAATAAAAATTCCACCAAAAAAAATTATAACAGTTACAAACTATATAACACACAGGCACACAAATAAAACCTATACAAGTTTAGGAATGCACCTACTGGTGTCCTTATAAATTTTTTGAAGTTCTGTTTGCTGATGTTGTTCTCCTAGTTTGCCAACTTCCAATTTGTTCAAGTTATTTACGTCGATTGCTATTCTTGAGATCTTATTACTAGACTTTTAGTGTGGTAGGGTGATAGTGTTTGTGGAGGTGCTTTCTAACACATGCATGCATGCACACACACACACACACACACACACACACACACACACACACACACACACACACACACACACACTTATTTTATACAAATAGTCCTATCAAATTACATATAAGATCTATATGAAGTGATTTTATATTTCTATCTTCTTAGAAAACTTAACCTTATTTGACCTTTATTATAATCCCAGAATCCACGGCTATCTTGTTCAGAAGACGTATCAAGATCTTAATCAATCTCAAGTTTTGAAAATATTTTTGATATTGAAAATCACCAAGTGCGATTCCAAGTAGGTCGAAGCTCTTGTTTCTAAAGAACTAGAAACAGAAAATGTTTTTATTAATTTTGTAGATAAAAACATTTACAGAAACAAATCAACAAATATTTTCTTAAGATGAGAAACTAAATATGCAGATCTATGTGAAATATAACATGCAGTGACTTAGATCTAAGATTTCTATAAAAGTAGAAACACAGATCTAAAGAAAAGTTTGAGTCGATAACAAGATCTGAGAACGAAGAGGTTACAACAACAAAACTAACAAACCAATCACTCAAAATATCTCAAACACTCAAGGTTGTGTTTGGTATAAACTGGTTTTGAAAGAGGTTATGGTTAGAATATAGTTTTGGACGATTTAGGGTTAGGGTTTCCTAACTCTGGTTTCTCTCTCTCTCTTCTCTCTCTCATACTCGAATGAGCAAAGTGGCAAAAGTCTCAGATGGTAGAGGGTAGGGGTCCTTTTATAGGAGGCTGAGAAGATTCAAGAATACAAACCAAAATCAAGGGCTAGGATCTGGTCTAGGATTATTGACTTTGATCCAATGGTTTAAACATAGGCGGTGATTAAAACGCTTTTGATTGGCTCAAATTGGTTTCACCAGGATTGTATATGAACACATGCAGGTCATCGATTAAATCTAATCCAAGGGTTGAAATAACACACAACAATCGTCTCACATATAAAACACAATTTAGGTCGTTTATAGCTTGACAGGTGTAGGCAATAGATTGGTTGTTACACGCGCATCTAAACTAATTACCTAGCATGCCTTATAGTCTCTGGCACTTTTGGATTCTACCCAAGTGAATTTTCTGTCAAAAAACCAACAACCCAAAATAGCAAATTGACCCCAATATTTTTAAAACCAAATTTTAATTAATAAAAACCTTATTTTAAAGGCTTATAAAATTCACCAAAAAAATATTAAAAATCAATTTTAGGGATGTAAACACACTCAACATATACACACACACTTATATGCACTATGAAATGTATGAATTCAATTTTGATATATGTGAGTGTTGGTAAAGGCATCTATATTAATCAAGTAAGAGGAATAAAATAGCAAACCAATCTCTGAGGTTCTTTGGTTTCTAGGATAGAAACAATTTTGTCACAATTTCCAAACTAGATGAACACTTATACAATACAGACTCAAGTGAGTCAAGGGTATAAGATGCTTCAAAGAGACATTTGAAATTCTTTATGCATAATTTGAGAAAATGATTTAACTTATGAAGGGGAAGTTGATCCAAAAATGATATCATCAACATAAACTTGAGCTATAATGATATGTTTGTCAAAATGTTTGACAAAAAAGGTTTGATCATTTCCAACTCTCTAAAAACATTTATGTAAGAGAAAATTGGAAAGGTGCTCATACCAGGCTATTGCCGCTTGTTTTAGGCCATACAAAGCCTTTTTAAGATGAAAGACATGATTTAGATATTTAGGGTCAATGAGCCCTTTTAGTTATTATACATAGGTCTCCTCAGTCAATATTCCATTAAGGAAGGAGGATTTGACATCCATTTGGTAAAGCATAAAATGTAAGTAGCAAGCTATGGCAAAGAGAAGATAAACAAATTCTAATCGAGTAACAAGAGCAAAAGTCTCGTTAAAATCTATTCCTTCAATTTGAGAGTATCCTTGAGCAACTAATCTCGATTTGTTTCTAATGATTATACCACTTTCATCAGATTTATTTTTAAATATCCAACGTGTGCCAATAACCTTTTTATGATCAGGCCTAGGTACAAGATACGAAACATCATTATTGACGAATTGAAGAAGTTCTTCCTGCATTGCATAAATTCAATGAGAATCATTCAATGCATCATTTACATTCTTTGGTTCCACAAGGGAAACAAAACATGCATAATGTGAAAAGTTTCTTAATTGAGGTCTTATACGTACAGGCTCACTGGGGTTACCAACAACGTTATCTATGGGATGGTCTTTAGAACCCCAATTAGGTACTTCAGGTGTCTCAAATGGTAAAGACTCATCTATTTCTGGAGAGTCATTTTCTAAAACATTTTTAGACTCTTCCACAATAGTTGGTTCTCAAGTCTTACTCTTTACAGTAGTGTCACTTATAATAATGTTTTTGAATTCCATCAAGGTCTTAGTGAGAAGATTATAGACACGGTATGCTCTACTGTTAGGAGAATATCCTAGAAAGATAGCTTTATCTCCACGAGTCCCAAATTTGGATAAATGTTCTTTGTCTTTGTAGACATAACACGTACTACCAAAGGTTCTAAGGTACTTAAGATTAGGCTTCTTCCCATATCATAGTTCGTAAGGAGTTTGTTTAGCATTCTTTCTAAGATAGATCGTATTGATAATGTCGCACGTAGTACGAATAGATTCTACCTAAAAATACTTTGGTAAAGTTTTAGCATGAATCATAACACGTGCCATCTCTTGAAGTGTATGATTCTTTCTCTTAGAAATACCATTTTGTTAAGGAGTCTTAGGATCACTAAATTCATGTTTATAACCATTATAGTCACAATACTCTATAACACCAGTATCTATGAATTCTCCACCTCTATCACTACAAATTCTATTTACTTGAGTGTCTTTCTTATTTTCAATCCGAAGTAAGATCTTCAAAAAGGTTTGGAAAATGTCAGACTTTTGTTTTAAGAAAGCTACTCAAGTAAATATGGTTTAGTCATCAACCATAACAAGAATGTAACTATGTCCACAGAGACTAACAGTTCGAGAAGGACCCATTAGGTCCATATGGATGAGCACCAAGGATTTAGAGGTAAGGATATATCTAACTTTCTTATGAGGGGCCTTAATAATTTTTCCTTCCTGACATGATCCACAGACAATATTAGAAGTAGTTTTGATCTTAGGAATACCTCTAACTATTTCTTGTGAAGACAATCTACTAAGATTTTTATAATTTATGTGACCCATTCGATTATGCCATATCTCATTGTCATCCATTCTGGCAATGTTACAGACCTCAGTACTATTCTGGACAACATAACAATTGTCAGGAGTCCTGAGTCCTGTAATTATGCACTCACCTTTTTCATTTAAAATTTTACAATTATTCTTTAAAAAGGTGACAATATGATTTGAGTCACAATATTGTGAGATACTAAGTAGGTAAGCCTTAAGACCTTTTACTAGAAGAACATTTTCAAGTAAAGGTAATCCTTCTTCTTGGAGAGTTCCTTTACCAATGATTTTAGATAATACACCATCACCAAACATAACTTTTCTTCCAGCAAAGCTAGTTTTGTTTAAAAATTTGCTATCATCCCCAGTCATGTGCTTTGAACATCCAGAGTCTAAATACCAACCAGAGGTAGTGTGTTCAACTTTTAAAGCAGTAATCACAATATTACACTTCATATGGGGTAATAGCTCATCTTTTCTAACCCAAATAGCTCTTGTTTTCATTTTGCACTTATTTGCTCTCATTTTATAAAATTTCCAAGCATTAGATTTCTGTTGAAAAATGTTTTACGCATGAGGTTGAATTTTATGGAAAGTATGGGCATTTGGTTTAGAAAATTATCTAGGAATACTTCTTGGAAATGATCTTTTAGGTTTGGTCTTTCTCTTTCTATAGTTAGAATTTTTGTCTGTTTGTCTAGGGAGAACATAATTGTTACGGTTTCTCCTAGAATAGTTAAAGTTTTGGTACACAGGAGTATTTTAGACAGGGTTGACTAAATGTCTAGAGTAGCAACCTTCAAAGGAATGACCATATAAGTCACAGTAAGAGCAATGTAAATTTCCCGAGGATGGTATGTCTTTAGGAAAGTCTCTAAACATAGGCTTCATGGTATTTTGGGGTTGAACCTTATTCCTAAGGAGTACAATTTGAAAGGCAAAATCACTCTTCCTAATCGAAGGGCAGACATATTTAGCCTTAGGTGTACTTTCACACTTAGAGCAACTTGATTCCCCAATATCAAACTTTGATTATTTTTCATCAAACTCATTTTTCATAGAATGAAAATCTGGACAAGTTTCTATAGGACTTTTGCCTCCTGACACAAACTTGATTGGTTCAAAGTTTTTAGTTTATGTCTTCAAATTTGGGCAAAACCCTATTCCAGTTCAATCATCAGAATTGGTTTTTGAATCAGCAACAAAACCATCAAAACAGTTTGAATTATTTTCAAAATTTGCAATTTTTTTGGAAACCGTTGCTGTCTTCTCTTTGGATTGTTCCAATTCTAATAATGTCCCTTTATATTTTTTCTCCAGAGTTTAATTTTCTTTAATCAAATTCTTTAATTTTTGATCAAAAATTTTGACTTCATTTTCATGAGTTAAACATTGGGTAGTATACTCTTCATCGTTAAGTTTAACCATCAGACTTAAGCCTTCTAGTTTCTTAGTGAGATCCTTCACTATATTCTCTAGTCTAGTGCTTTTCTTGAGAGTTTTCGCATAAAGTGTGTGAATGTCAGGGACGTCCTCAGTGTCCGAATCACTAAGTGTGGTGTGTGAAGTGACCCCTAGGGATTCAATTATTGAACTCACGCACCTATTGACATCGTCATTATCGCTGTCCCTTTGACTCACACACCCCGTGGTAGAACTAGCTATATTATCAGAAATTAAATCATCTAAACCAGTAGCAGCACGATTCATAACAACAGAATTAGAGCTATTATCATCATTCTTATACATGGGAATATCATCATTGTAGATTATCTTAGCAAAGAAAGACATGCAAGGATAAAAAACATCAGATGATTCAGTTTCCTCATTTTCAGAATCACTTGAATTATCCCATGTTTTGGAAATGTTGGCCCTAATATGTTTATTAGTAGTGTTCAGTTTCACTCTACAGTTTTGTGCTATGTGTCCTAGCTTTCCACATCTAAAAAATTCAAAGTTCTTGAAGTCTTTGTTGGGTCTCATGTCCTTGTGATGTTTGTCTTGACCTTTCTCATGAGGTTTGTAGTTAGACTGAGTTGGATAATTGGCTTGCCTTGTCTATTCGCTAATTTATTTCTAAATTTGACAATTTTCTTAAACTGTTTTGACATCAAGGCAATTTGATTATCCAAATTATCTTTATCACATTCCTCATCCGAGTCATCAGTGGAAATAGTAAACTCAGGTTTTATCATCTTAGAGGAAAAAATTAAGTTGGAACTAGTCTGTTTCCTATGGGACTGGGTCATTTGTTTCTTAAATTTTAATTCCATTTCCACAGTTCTTAGTTCACTACTGAGTAATTCAGGAGTGAGATTTTGATCACACATTTCCTTAATAGCATATATTTTGTTATCAAATTTTTGTGGCAGTGATCTTAGAATTTTAGATATAATTTCATATATATCATATGTTATCCCATTAGCATGCAGCTTGGTGACAATGTCAATAAATTTCATGTAAAAGTCATCAAAAAATTCAGAATCTGACATAATTAGAGAGTTATACTGCTGGACAAGCATTTGAGTTTTGATAGCCTTAACTCTAGTGTCACCTTCATGTGTAGTGATCAGTGTATCCGAAGCTTCCTTAGAAGTGGCACAAGATGAGATCCTTTTGAACTCATGTTGTTTTATGGACATAAAGTTGGCATTCTTGCATTTGTTGTTGTTTCGAGAGGTTTGCTTCTCTTCTTGAGTGAATTCCCTTAATGCTTTATTAATCCTATCATTACTTCCTTCGGTGACTGGTTTAGTAGGATAAGTGTATCCATTTTCAATAATATCCTAGACATCATCTCCCAAGGTTCCTTGTATGAAAACAACCATTCTTACCTTCTAGTAAGCAAAGTTGTTTCCATCAAAGAGTGGGGGTCTGGTCAAGTTGCCAAATCTTTCATTTTTCTCGTCGATTTTTTTAATGTTAAGAAAACAATTTCAGAAACACAAGATCTTTTTAAAATATTTCCAAAACTCTGATACCAATTGAAAAACTTATACTAAAGACGTTTAATACAAGATTAAAAATTTACGTAACTCCGAACTATTTTTTGAGGAAACTCTTTTCTTTAAATCAAATCAGGTTAATCACAAAATGTGTTTAATAAAACATGCACGAGATCAGTTCAAGATTTGTTCACAAATTTTGAAAAACAAAACTGAAAAGATCAAATCAGCACACCAGTAAGAATGAGATGAGGAGATGTAAAAAGATTTATGACAAGAGATTTTTAACGTGGTAAAACCTCACCCAACTGAGGAAACATCCACGACTCCCTCTACGGAGTAAAAGAAAAAATCCACTAAAATAAAATATATCATTTACAAACTATATAATACACATGCACACAAATCAGTTCTATACAAGTTTAGGAATTTACCCACTGGTTTCCTTCTAACTTCTCTGCAGTTCTGATTGCTGATGTGGTTCTCTCAGTTTTCTAACTTCCACTTTGTTCCAGTCTTTACGTCGACTCTTGTTTCAGGATCTTATTACAAACACTTTCAGTGTTGTAGTGTGTAAGTGTTTGTGATGATGATCTAACACATTCATGCACACACACTCACGCTTATTTATACAAACAGTCCTAGCAAATTAAAAATTAGATCTATGTGCTGTGATTTTTAGTTTCTCTCTTCTCAGAAAACTAAAACCTTATTTGACCTTTAATATGATCCCGGAATCCACGGCTATCTTGCTCGAAATACGTTTCAAGATCTTAATCAATTTCAGGGTTTTGAAAATATTTTTGAAATTGAAAATCGCCAAGTGTGATTCCAACTAGGTCAAAGTTCTTATTTCAAAATAACTAGAAACATAAAATGATTTTATTGATTTCGAAGATGAAAACATTTATAGAAAATAATCAACAAAAGATTTCTCAAGATGAGAAACTAAGAATGCATATCTAAGTGTAATATAACATAAAATCACCAGATCAAAAATTTCTATGAAACAAAAATACAGATCTAACCTAATGTTTAAGTTGGACACAAGATCTTAAAACGGAGAAGTTAAACAACGAAACAACTTTCTAACCAACACTAAAAAACTCTCAAACACTCAGTGATGGTGTTTGGTGTAAACTTGTTTTTGGAAAAAGGGTTAGGGTTTGAAAACGTGTTTGAACCAATTAGGGCTTCTATTTTCTCTCTGGTTTCTCTCTCTTTTCTCTCTCTTCTCACTCGAATTAAACGAAGTGGCAAAAGTCTCTCAAAGGCTGAGGGTTAGCCTCCTTTCATAGTTGGTTGAGAAGGATCGAGAAGGCTGAGATGAATCTAAAGGCTAAGATTTGGTCTTGGCCTTTTGACTTCCATCCAACGCTTTAAGAGAAGCGGTTGGTTAAACATTTTCTGATTGGTTAAGAGAGGTTCACAATGATTGGGATTGGATGCATACAGAGCGTTGATAAGATCAATCCAAGGGCTGATAATGAATAACAATTTTTTCTCTTAAAAAAAACACAAATCCAACCAGTAGAAGGGCGATAGGTGTAGGGCTAATATCGAACCTCACACGCACGTCTCAAACAAATTACACTGACACCCTTAATGTCTCAAGCGCTTTCGATTGTTACCCAAGAGAACTATATAGGAATAAAACCAACAAACATAATTTACAGATTGATCCCCAAATTTTTTAATCCCAATTTTAATTAAGAAAAAATCATTAAAAATTCCCAAAAAATAATTAAAAATGGTTTTAAGGGAAATTAACACACACAACACACACACAAACAATTTATGCAATATATGACCCATACATGCAGTCCTAATATGTGTGAGTGTTTGTGAATATACCTTTGATCAATCAAACAAGAGGAATTAATTGTATAGAAGTGTCTGAGGCTCTTTGGTATCTGTCACTATTTCCAAACTAGATGAGCACTTATACAATGAAGACTCAAGTGAGTCAAGAGTATAAGTTGCTTAAGTAGTTGCATGTTATAGGGCTGAATTAATTTGGTTTGATATTTGTCATCGATTAAATAAGGTTAACTTGGAAATTTGCAAATTTATTTAAATCAGTATTGTGCACACATTTACAAATTGGTATCATAGCAGGTTTCACTAATTTATTATGAATTCCTATTTTTTTGCAAAATTTGTGTGATATTGATTTTTTTTTGAAAAATTTGAGTTTAAAAAAATTATCGCAATGTTTCAGAATGAAAACTTATAGAATCAGTTGCCAACTTTTGACGGATCGAATTATGCTTACTAAAAAGCCAGCATGAAATCTCATTTGAAAGTAATTGATGAGAGTGTTTGGGTAATTTGTGAAAGAGGCTAGACTCCTCCCACTGTCACCACAAATGATGTCACAAATTTAAAATCTGTGTTAGATTGGACTGAGGATGTGTTTAGGTGGAGAAATTTTAATTCACGAGGGCTTAATGCAATTTCCGGACACGTCACCCCTAACAAGTTTTGAGGTATTATGATGTGCACCACGTCTAAAGAAGCGCGGGCTGTTTTACAACTCACCCACGAAGGCAGTAACTTGGTCAAAGATTATAAAATTCAAAATTTAACTACTCAATTTGAAACGATAACCATGATCGAGACTCAGTGTTTTGAAGACTTTTATGCTCATTTATCTGACATTGTCAACACTAGTTTCAATCTTGGTGACCCTATACCTGATGCACGAGTGGTTAAAAAAAATTTAAGATCGCTGCCAAAACATTTTATCCCTAAAGTGACTATTTTGAATACCTTAGGTAATTTGAGTCGCGTCTGAAATTAGAAGAGTTGGTAGGATACCTCTAGACATATGAGATTGACATGTAGAGGGATAGAACTTAAAGCCCAGGATAAGAAGAAAAAGAAAGTGAGTTTTTATCAGTCTCAATCTGAGTCTGAGGACGAGTTTGATTTTGCTTTGTCCATGCTTGTAAATTTTATTTGAAAAGTTTCTGAACTTTTCAGAACTAAATTATTCCAATAAAAGATTTTTTGAGAAAAATAAAAATGAGTCCCAAAGAAAGTGTTGAGAAAGAAGGTTAGAAAGAGGAAGAGGATAAGTGTTTTGAGTGTGAGGGGAGAGGCCATAGAGCATTTGAGTGTCCCACTAGGCTAAAGAGAAAAGGGCAAAAAGATTGCCATGCCAGCCAATCTTAGCGATAGTGAGGAAGAAGTGAAAGATTCCGGGGACGAGTTGTCACATGGGATTTTTTTTGCCTTTTTATCTAGTCACAATATCACACCTATTTTGTCCCACGACAATGAGGATACTTGTGCAAGTGAGATCCCCGAGGATGATTTGAGTGCATCTACTTCCCATGTTGCATCGAGCCGGTTCTTGAGTTTGTGATAGATCCATATGTCTATCAACCCAACCCACCTAGGCGTCCCGTACTTGATAGGAGAGCGCGCAGGAGACATTTTGAGAGAGTTGTACCTAGGCCTGTTTTTGGCTTCACACACTACAAGAAGAAAGGACACCTTAGAGAGTTTTGATTTAAGTTTGGTCATGTGTCACATTTTGCTACTACACATGTTCACACCCACGCACCCACACTTGATGCTCCGGATGATTACTCAAGAGAGTTTGCACATATTAGGGAGCATGTAAAGTTTTTCATTAACACTTCACATGATTTGATGGAGTTTTTTCATAGGATGTCACCACCTTTAGAAAACCCCACCGCACCTAACAGTTGAGGTTTAGACTTGTTTGCTAGCATATGATGACTTTCATGATAATATTTTTGCTTATTGCTAGTGTGTACCAATTTTGTAGTTATTTTTTCCCTTTTGATATTTTTTTAAAAAAATTCAAAATGATTTTCTGTTTTTTTAAGAAAAATTTGAAACGGCCAAACAAATTTTATTTTTATAAACTTTTTGGAAAAAGTAAAAAAGAGTTTTGTATTTTGTTTTACACCATATATGAATGGAAATTTAGGATGACCGAGTCACAATTTCATTCCATATCCATGTGATGATTTGATAGTGTTTTGATATGCGTCATCAGTTCATTTTTGTGCTTTACAATGTTTGGAGTCATTGAGATGTGATTTTTTGTTACCACCTACATGCTTGACTCACGAGTTCCTTTAATGTACACTTGCATGGATTTATTTTATTATTGTACCTATATATCAAATATTGGTCGGAGTGTTGTCATCTCATTTCTATCTTTAAAACAAACAATATACAATAAACCTTGACAATGGAAGTAGTGCATGTAGAAACTGTTTACCGTGAGGATTTAATTGCAAAAAAATGTGATGAGTGAATCACGGGAAAGGGCTACGAGAGTACACAATTAACTCGTAGTGAAAACCACCGTTTAGAAGAGCCAAACAAAATTTAAAGGCAATAAAAAGATAAATATGCCAAAAATGGGCACCTCAAAAGAAAAGTATAATAATTATTTATAAGGGAGTTTGGATGGAAAGTAATGAAAAAAGGGGTTTCACGTCTTGATAGTGTCATGAAAAAGCATTTACATAGTTTTAGACGTTATTGGTGTGGGAATCATTCTTGACTTTGATGTGTTGATGGATTGAATCGATGTCATGTAAATTCAACACTTTTAAGACCAAAGGACGATTTTGAGATTCATTCGTTAGGAATACACATATTCATCCTCTACACATTTTATTCTTGATTGCGTTGATTTTCCTATCGAATTTGTTCACACCCATTCATTTCATTTCCATGATTTGGTTGTCTTAGTGTAAATTCATGGTGTTTGATTTTTGTAAAATTATTCTTGCATTTTTTTTTGAAAAAATTGAAAAAGAAATAGTATGTGGATGCCTTGAAGGATTCCTTTGCATGAGCGTAGTTTGATTCATATTTGATATGCATATTTGTCGTGATAACTCGATGTTTATTTTGTTTATTCAATTTCTTGTATATTTCTGTCAAATAAAAAAGGTGAGAAAGAATTATGGGGGAGTTTTGATTATATTGATCGATTTATTCTTATATCATTTCAAACTCGATACGTCACGAAGGTATTTGCTTTGTCTCAAGTGTGTAGGTACAAAGATTAAAGATCATTATTTTGCACACCCTAATGAGAAACACATTCAAGCATCAAGACGGATCCGAATATCAATGTTCTTCAACATTCAAGCCTCCACGAGATAAATTTGGTAAAGATTATGTTTTAATTCCTTAAAATTTCACATAGAGTGTTGGGATATTTTTGATCAAATATTTTTTAAGTGTTGGAGCAGAGTTTTTAAGTTTTTTGTTAAAAAATATTTTTCGGAGTTTTAAGGCGGGGCATTTACTGACGGAAGAAAATATTAATTTTTTATTATTTCATTCGACCGACAATAATACATCATTCGAGTAATAGGCCTCTGTCGCGCGATGTTGATGGAATGGCATGTGTATCCGTTCGAGCGACGCTACTATCTCGTTCGAGCGATTTGCCACCTTAGATTTCTATAAATTGGTTTTTCCAACTTTTTTTCAGAAGATCTGAGATTACATTTGTCTTCTCTTTTAGGGTTTTAATACTTTGTTTTTATATTCACAAATTATCCCAATAGTTTATGTGAGTTGTTTTGGAACCCAAGAGCACATCTTTGTGTCAGGTTTCTCTTTTAGAGAAGATCTCTACTGCTGATCTAGGTGCTAATTGATTGAGGTATTGGGCTGAAGATGACTGCGTGTCAATAGGAAGTGCTCGTGGGTATTCCTTGGCTTAATTGGAGTTGTGGTTCTGGATGACTCTATGTTGCGATCTATGTGGGTTTTGTACGGTTAACTCATTGTGGATTTCATTGTAATCAGTTTAAGTATTATAGTGAAATAAAGGTATTACCCGAAAGGGTTTTTGTTCCTGAAATCTGTGAGTTTGCAATTTTATTTATGATGGTTTGACACACACACACACACACATACACACACGTAATTGCATGTTATAGGACTGAATTAATTTGGTTTGATATTTATCACCGATTAAATAAGGTTAACTTGGAAATTTGCAAATTTATTTAAATCAGTATCGTGCACACATTTACAAATTGGTATCAAGGAGGTCCACTACCAGGATATCCCGTCGCTCTGCTCGAGCATCGACTGAAGTCCCACAAACTTTTTAGGAAGAGATTTCGTTCGAAATCCAAAGACGAGCATAAAGGCCAGTTGAAAGCGATAACCAGCCATGGAAGGATCCATCTAACTCCTGAAAGACCGTCTTGGCAAAATGGCCAAATCAAGGAACCCCCTCCAGCGTGATTTCACGAAAGGGTCTCCATTTGTGCCCTCTGTCGTGGCGTACCCCACTCCGGCGAAGTTCAATCCACCGGTCATTACTCTAAAATATAATGGGAAAACAGATCCCATCCTGCATATTGAACAATACCAAGCTGCTGCAGATATCTACTCAATCCCGGACGAAATGAGGTGCCAGACATTCTTTAGCACCATAATCGACTCATCCTAAATATGGTACAACAGTCTGCCTAGGGGACATATCAAGTTTTTTTAGAAATTAGACAAACTATTTGTCAGCAATTTCTACTTTGGCGCATGCCCAGAAAGCATGTAGACCACCTACTTCGCGTCCGCCAAAGGGCAGATGAGAGCCCCCGTGACTACATCACTCGGTTCGTCACAGAAAAAATGGAGGTAGTTGATTACAACGAGTTGATTGCCATTAGTGCCTTGATGAGTGGGTTCTGACCATGAAAGTTGTTCTAGGCATTAGCCAAGGAGTCACCCAATACCATGACATAACTTCTAGCCAAAGCGAGAAAAATCATGAATTCCGAAGAGGCGATGGCAGCCAAAGAGTACGACAACTCGAAGCCCTAGATCGAGACGAGCAACGAGAAGCAGGAATAAAAGGATAAAAGGGAAATAAACTGAGAAAGTATGATGAGTACACGCCCCTCATGGTTGAATTCCACCACATCCTGGAGGAAATCCAGGATAGAAGAGATCTCAGATGGTCGAGAAAGCTAAAGTTTCTGGTAAATAAGAGAGACATGAGCAAGTATTAAGATTTTTAGAAGGACCATGGCCATAATACAGACCATTGTATAGCTCTGAATAACGAGATTGAAGGTTTGATAAGGAGGGTAAAGTTGTTTAAGTATATGGATAATTGTGGACGATCAAACCCAGAAGAAGGCAAAAGCAGGAGACGGTCAGAGTCGCCCTGTTAGAGGGCGACCGCCAAGAAAAAAGCAAGGCACGACGACTCATATGACGATCTAGATCTTCTTAAAAAGCGTAAGGAGCCCATACGCGATGTTGGCATGATAACTTTTGGTTTCCAATTCATCAACGGAGGTGGATCTAGCGGAGGAGAAGACCTCATTGAAAGTAAGGCATACCTCAACGAGGTCGAATCTTACAAACAAGCACAAGTCAATGTAACCGTAAACTTCAGAAATTGGCCACGAAAGGTAAATGAAGAAAAGTTAATTGCTGGACTCTCAAAGGACGATTTGTTGGGGGTGTTATACACCCATAATGACCTTTTGTTTATCACTATGGTTATCCAAAAAGGATGAGTAGCGAGGATCCTGGTGGACAACGAAAGCTCTGCAGACATAATGTTTTACAACTACTATAAAAAGTTGACACTGGAGGACGTGGAAATCACACATTATCATCAGCCTCTGATCTGATTTTCAAGAGAAATGTTATACCCCATGGGAACGGTCAAGCTAGAGGTTTCGTTCGGCACCTGGATGATCAACTGAACAAAGAAAATACGATTCTTTGTCCTTGATAAGAACTTACTTTTAGTCTACAATATTATCTTTGGAAGGATCGGCCTGAAGAAATTTGAAGATGTCCCATCTATGGTGCACCAATGCTTGAAGTTTTTCACTCACTTTGGAGTGCACGTAGTTAAGGGAAATCAAAACATGCTATTTCATTTAAGTAGATAGGAAGAACGAAATAAAATAACGACCACCTACCATATCAAAACCATCGATCCTTGAAATGAGGCAAAACTAGTCAAGGGGGACATCATGCTGAAGAAATTGAGACAGTTCCACATGACGATAGCCACCCAGAGAGGACGGTTCAGATTGAGTTGCTATTAGATCCTCTTTTAAGGAAAATGCTTATCAGCTTTTTGCAGCATTGTAAAACAATATTCTCTTGGAGCCACGAGGACATGTCGGGGATAGATCCCGAATTCATGTGCCACGAGTTGAACATGATGCACGGCACAAGTCCAGTCCAACAGAAACAAAGGTTTTTTGATGCTAAAAAAAATCTCGCTATCCACGAAGAAGTCCTCAAACTGCAGAAAGCTAACTTCAATGAAAAATTCATTTAACCGGAATGATTGGCTAATGTGATCATGGTACGAAATAAAAATGACAAGTGGAGGATGTGCATAGATTTCACCAACCTGAACAAAGCATGCCCAAAAGATTATTTCCCGCTACCAATAATTGATTAACTCATTGGCGCTACAGCAGGCCATCAACTCCTCTATTTCATAGATTCATGTTCAGGTTACAACCAAAACAGAATGAAGCCCTCTAACAGAAAAAACCATTTTTATAACCCACCGAGGTACCTACTATTATAATGTCAAGCCGTTCAGCCTTAAAAATGCTGGCGCCACCTACCAAATATTGGTAAATAAAGCCTTTAAGACCAGATAGGGGTTAACATGGAAGTTTACTAGGAGGACATGCTCACCAAAAGCAAGGTGGCGGTCGACCATATTAAGGACCTCGACCAGAACTTTGCTAAATTGGAAAAGTACCGGATGAATCTGAATCCCACCAAGTGTTTATTCGGAGTGAAGGAAGGAATGTTCTTAGGGTTTATTCTAAACCAATGAGGAATCGAAGCCAGTCTTGATAAGATTCAAGCTTTGATTAACATGAAATATCTGATAATGAAGAAGAAAGTACAAAGACTAACCGAGCATGTGGCAACACTAAATATGTTTGTTTCTAGAGCCACTGGCAAGTGCTTGCCTTTATTCAAGGTGTTGCGAAATTCATTCGAATGGAACGAGGAATGCAAAAATATGTACATAGAGCTAAAGTGCTATATGGGCTCCCCGTCCCTCTTATCACGACCAGTTGTAGGGGAAAAACTTTACTTGTATCTCTCCATATCCAAATCAACCATCATCTCAGCACTAGTAAGGCAGGAAGAAGGGGTTCAGAAACCATTTTACTATACCAGCAGAGCTTACTAGGGGGCTGAGGTTCGGTATCCGTGAATGGAAAAACTAGATCTTGCACTAAGAGAAACCTTATGAAGGAAGGATGAAGCCATCTTCCCAGGCTCACACCATAGTGATATACATAGACTTGCATCTATGGA
Source organism: Sambucus nigra (assembly GCA_949130495.1). Taxonomy (NCBI): domain Eukaryota; kingdom Viridiplantae; phylum Streptophyta; class Magnoliopsida; order Dipsacales; family Adoxaceae; genus Sambucus; species Sambucus nigra. The sequence goes on along the minus strand of OX422211.1, from coordinate 15,883,919 downwards.
AAATCTTGCACAAACCTAAAAATATGGTCAGCTCATGGCATGGGCCATGGAACTAGGTGCGTATGATATTCAATACGAATCGAGGACCATAATAAAAGGGAGGTGTTGGAAGACTTCATTACAAAGTTCACCTACAATGATAAAACGTCTGAGAAGACTCCTCATGGAGATCTCTACACCTAATAATAAATCACCACGACCATAAGAGTCCACGGTCACAAGCAACACCGAGCAGACATCTCAAGGAGAGAGCTCCCCTAAAGGAGATAAGGGACATCACAACGAATGCCATCGACTTTTTGAGTTTGGAAAAATGGAAAAAGGTGAATTCATAGGAGATTATCCAATTTAGATATTATATCTTGATGGATCATCCTATTTGACAGGAAGCATCATACTTGCAACACCAAATGACATAGATATATAATACACCCTACACTTCCAATTCGAAGCATCCAATAATGAGGTAGAATACGAGGCCCTTATCACTGTGCTCGTCCTAGCCACATCTATGGGTGCTGATCATATAGCAACACACAGTGACTTCCAACTAGTTCTTAACCAGATATTGGGAGTTTACGAAGCTAGAAAGGAATCCATGGAAAATTACATGGACATAGTTCGGAAGATGTTAGGCAAATTCATGAAAGTAAAGATACTGAGAATCCCCAAGTTGTAAAATATACAAGCAGACGCCCTATCTAGGTTAACTTCAGCGACCAGAACATCATTACGAAGAACAATACCAATTAAAATGCTTGCAAAAAGGAGCATTGGGGCAACACCACATCAAGCAGTGGAGATAAACTGGGGACCTTCCTGGATGGACCCCATATGAGCATACATTGAAGAAGGAAAGCTTCTAATAGACTCAAACGAAGCCAGAAAGTTACGCTATAAGGAAGCCCAGTATGTCTTGGAAGTAGGATTATTGTACAGGAGAGGGTACACCGTCTCACTTCTGAAATATGTTCACGTAATAGAAGTGAACAATCTTATTAAGGAGGTACACGAGGGATACTATAGAGAACATTCGTCCAGAAGATCATTGGTTAAGAGAATAGCAACCCAAAGATACTACTAGCCGACCATTAAGGCTGATTGCACAGATTACGCGAGAAGATGTGATAAGTGTCAAAGGTTTGCAAAGATCCATCGTTCTCTAGGGTCTTCATTAACTCTGATTGTGTCACCTGGCCATTCACTATGTGGGGAATAGACCTGGTCGGATCGTTATCAAGAACAAAAGGATAATACAAGTACCTCATGGTGGTGATGGACTACTTTACTAAGTGAGTAGAATTCGAGCCCTTGGTAGATATGCCTTACGAATGGGTATTCCACTTTATCTGAAAAATGATCATATGACACTATGGAATGCCCTTCACATATATAACTGATCATGACACGCAGTTTGACAACCAAGGTTTCAAAGACTACTATATTAGATCCATAATTTGGCACCGAAGCAGTCATCCCCAATGAGATAGGTCTCTCTAGTCACAAAGTCCTCAATTTTGATTCCATAATAAGTGATTTGGTAAGAAGGCTGAATATTGATTTGATTGAGGAAGTTAAAGAGGATGTAACATTGAGCATAGCCACCTATCAGTAAAGAGTCGGGTAAATACAAGCGTCTTGAAAAAGATGGACTACGTCCTCAAGAAAGTGATATAAAAGAACAACAAGCTAGAACCAAACTGGCATGGACCATACAGGGTAATGAGTGTCGTTAGGCTAGGGACTTACCGAATTGAAACTTTGTAGGGTGAGTAGATAAAACTCCCCTGGAATTTGGAGCATCTTAGGAAGTGTTATCGGTATCCTATTAGTTATGTTATTTATGTATAAAACACCATTTAAATTAATAAAACGATTTGTATTCTCTTGTTTCATTGATTTTTCTTTGCATATGATAAGCATGTAAAAGTGGCGCTACTAAAAATAATAGCGTCAAAATAAAGATGTTAGTCCGAATGCATGAACTCATAGGCTATAAATAGTCGAACTTGAACAAACTTGTTTCCATAAGTCTACCAAACCCTTGTATGACCCTATAGGTCATGAACGAGGTGGTCGGTTACATGTACGGTGTCAAAGGTCACAAACAATGTGGTCGACTAAAAAAGTTGTACGACCTCACAAGTAACGAATAGTTAAATGACTCCTAAAGTTAGACCAAACCCTTGTATGACTTCACAGGCCATGAATGAGATAGTTGGCTACGTTTGATGTATGACCTCATAGGTCATAACAGAATGGGGTCGACTAGTATCTGTATGACCTCATAAGTTGTGAACAGTTATACTTGTATCAATTCACCATCGTAGGTGCACCACCTAAAATCTCTGTATGACCTCACAGGTTGCGAATAGAAGCACCAAGTTTATCTGCAACAAAGTAATAAGATATAAATAAATAAAGGCACATTTTAAAGGGAAGAAATGCAATAAGTATTATATCATAAAAAGGATGTTCAAAGTTATAGAAGCATTGTAAAGAAAAAATATATTTTACACAAAAATATAGAGAAGTCTATCAAGTTCAAGCATCAGCAGGCGGAACATCACCCTTTTCTCTAGTCAGGTTGGCCACCTCCTCGTCGTCTCCTTGCCAGCCATTCACAGTTTCAGTAATGTCAGGAAAATGAGAGAACACCCTATTTTTGAGATCTTCATACCCATCCAAGAAGTAGCCCAAGCATTCAGTATTAAAGTCAACTGACGACTTGAAGGCTTCAATAGTAGCAGTACCAGCGCTAGCCAGAGCATCCCGAGCAATCTGCAGTTGTCTTTCAAACTTCTCCCTTTCCACTGTAAGGGAATCATTTAAGCTCTAGATTTTGGCATCATAAGTGTTGGACTTATCCTTGAGAGTCACATTCTCTTCCTCTATTTTACTCAGCACCTCAGTCCTAGATATCATCCATTCACCCCTTTCCTTTAGCTCCTTAGAAACCTTATCGTAACTAGATTTTAGCGTCTTATTCTCCTCAGCATGTTCGTTGAAGGCTACGTGATTAACCAAGGATTTCTCTCACAGGATGCTACACACTATGGATGCCTAGGCAACAAATAGTAAGTCATGGTCAGAGTACGACGGATGGACACTTAAAAACCATAGACTAAGGATCAATAAGAAATACATACCACAGATAGTCGATGTTGGGCCAAGGTCCACAGGGAATCCGGATTCCAACAATGTAAAAACTCGAAGTCCATCATGTGGCCCCAATAGTTGAGCAGTTCCAAAGCATTCTTAGCATGGTAAGAGACACAGTTAGGGTCAGATTTCAAGTCTTCAAAGTTAACTTATGCTCATGGTCAAAGTCAAATTTCAGAACCTTCTCATAATGAGACATGTGACCAGGACCCAACTCGACTCCGGGCTCTGATGAACAACCAAGTCCCCTTATAATCTTGTGTAGGGGTTGCCTATCATCTTCATTTCCCCTTGACCTTTTTTCTTGCACTGAAGAATCCATAAGAGCTTTCCTCTTACCTTTAGTAGTTATAGGAGCTTCCTGACATCGAGCAGTCTGGTCGACCGTCCCACAATTAGTAGCTTGCTCAGACTCTACCTATTTTTTCCCATCCCTAGACCTACTTTGATGAGCTTCAGTATATAATGGTTCAGTCCTAGCCCTCTTTCATGCGGAAACCTAGTCCTAAGATTCAAAAACATCATTGCCCCAATATAGTCCTATATGCGTTCAGAGGCATTTGAGTTAAAGTCACACCATAACCTCTCATAATGGAGCAGATGGTGGGATGAAGAGTAAGCCTTAATCATACTTGGAGAGCCCACAAGGGAAGGAAAATCTCTTCTGAGTCTCTAACATAATAACATATCTCAGAAATATCAGGCATTCCGGTTTGAATGGTTATGGGGAGGGCACATCTCTCTCTTATCGCATCAAGCTCCTCCTTAGTCATGGTACATTGATACCAATGAGCATCTATCTCAGTTGGATTGTAGTTACTGGAAGATCCAATAGGATCCTCTTCTTCCTCATCTTCACCAAAAGTCTCTACATGCGACCCCTTAATAGAAAGGTGGGGACCCATACTTTTCGGTATATTATCTTCTTCCCTATTCGAGGAAGGCTCCTCAAAAAGGGAGTTAGGATTTTAGGGATCCATAGAGACCGTGTTCACCAACTCACCCTCACTAATAGAAGGGACAAAGCAAGGGGCTTCTAAAATAGGGGAGGAAATGTAGGGAACACTTGGGTCAATAGAGGAACCACAACTAGAAGGGGTGTTAGGAGTATAAAGAGGATGACCCGGCTCCTCCTTTGGTCTAACCACCTGTAGAGGATGGGGAAACCTCCTCTCTATGATACCAAGATGCTCTAGCTCTAAACTTCAAACAAATTCATAAACTCTTTGGATGTGAGGTGGTAAATTCATGCTTATTCCTAAACTTTGGTTCAACTAAACCTAGGACAACCAACTCAATGGCCATCTAAACGCTGTAACCACCAGATTACAGCAAGAACCAACCAACAAAGAAGATGAACGGTGAAACCCTAAGTAAAGTAAGAACGGCGTACATAATAAAGTAAGATAATGGAGAATTAAGCCAATAAGAATAAAGGAAGAACTGCTGAAGTATTCTGGCGAAAAAATAATTGAGCTTTCACATATAATGGAAACGACACTTAAGACTTTCTCTCTCTTTAGTTATGTGTAAATCTTCAAAGTGAATCAAATATGGGAAGTTGCGTGTCTTTATACTCTTTGATGAAAGATTGAAGAGTCGCAACAGACATAACGTCAGTAAACCTGCAAAAATAAAAATGGAGGTACAAAGTAATAGCGCGCGTGACTAATCACCATCATTACAAAGTAGACCCTTCAGTTGCCCAACACGTGTCCTTGATGTATCATGAAGAAGATTGAAGGAAATCTTCTCCAATTCAGGACGACCATGATGAGCCGACCACAAATGCGCAAGTACGAGCATCACATAACACCTCTTCCACTCACTTAGCCTTGAATTGGGGAGTTCTTGCAAGAGGTATTGGGGGATTTCTATTAGACCTCTACAGTTTCAGTAGAGAATAAGTTTTAAATAATCTAATAGAATTAACATTGTAAGAGAGTAGTCTAATTTTGGGGAAATACTCGATTTTAGCACGTGTTTGACTTGAGCAACTTCTGTTGCGCCTACGTATCCGTTATGCTCGGAATCAAAGTCAGCGTAGTTTGTGGGTTCGTACTATTCGCCGGAAAACTCATTGTGGTGGTTTTTCGGAGAGATGGGAGGTGTTTCCACTCTTCTCAAAGAACTCATCTCAAAACTCTCTCTAAAACCTCATAAGATAAGAAAATCACCCTCCTCTTTCAAGAAGATATCTCTAAAATGTATGGGGGTAGGGCTTATTTATAGCAAAACCAACCCAAGTGGGTCGCCACATGTCAATTAACTCGTGGTGACACATGTCCTATTTTAAGTGGCATGTGTCCCACAACATATGTCAAAACTCTCAATACTAGAATATTGTCTAGTTAATATGTAGATAACACACAAATACGCGTGATATGTCCGACGCGCATAATAATACCTCAGTCGCATAAACACATGGACTTTTGTCAATATTAATCATCTCTAATCTCATTTAATAATTTAATGAGAGGCTTATCATTAAGCCCCTCCTACATTTGCCCCCTCGTACATATAGTTGATATATTGATGCATGTCTGAAATATATCGACTGTATGTACGAAATAATTTTAGTCAGTTTTCATCTTTTCGATCGACCTGTGGATCGTGGGTAATAATCTCATATCTCATTTCATCTTGATGATGTAATTTTACCTCATATATCACATTTTATGATATAATGCAATCTCATATTTCATATCTCAGTTATATGATATACATCAATTTTATATCTCATATCTTAAATCCCATTTTGCAGCTTTGATCTCATAGGTTATTCCGAAGGACCTCGTTTATCATTATTTTCATACGAATGATATACACCGAGTGTTGCCCCCATTCCTATTTAAATGATCATGCATCCACATTTTTATTGCGATTGTTTGTAACTCTGCCTTGGTAAAGAGTATTATCATGAACACATAATAACTACCTCAACATTCTCTTTCGTCATTCTCAACCAAGCTTGGTGAAAGTATTATTACGGTTTAGATAATAACTACTTCATCGTCCTTGATTAATCTTTTAGTGCATGTACATGTTGTTTGACTTGTTTTAATCATGATGAGGTTTCTTGTGCATGCATGTATTATTGACTCGCTCAAATGACCATTTTTTAATGTTTTTTCACAAACTCACACCTATAAGGTGACTTAATGATGAGAACACATTTGTCAAGGTTTCTCGTAAACTCCACCGTTAGGGGTGACTTAACAATGAGAACACACTTGTTAAGCTTTTTCGCAAACTCCCCCATTAGAGGTGACTTAACAATGAAAACACACTTGTTAAGGTTTTTCGCAAACTCCACCGTTAGAGGTGACTTAACAATGAAAACACACTTGTTAAGGTTTTCCGCAAACTCCACCATTAGAGGTTACTTAATAATGAAAACATACTTGTTAAGGTTTTTCGTAAACTCCATCGTTAGAGGTGACTTAACAATGAAAACACACTTGTTAAGGTTTTTTCGCAAACTCCACCGTTAGCGGTGACTTAACAATGAAATCACACTTGTTAAGGTTTTTTCGCAAACTCCACCGTTAGAGGTGACTTAACAATGAAAACACACTTGTCGCAAACTCCACCGTTAGAGGTGACTTAACAATGAAAACACACTTGTTATGGTTTTTTCGCAAACTCCACCGTTAGTGGTGACTTAACAATGAAAACACACTTGTTAAGGTTTTTCGCAAACTCCACCGTTAGAGGTGACTTAACAATGAAAACACACTTGCTAAGGTTTTTTCGCAAACTCCACCGTTAGAGGTGACTTAACAATGAAAACACACTTGTTAAGGTTTTTTTCGCAAACTCCACCGTTAGTGGGGACTTAACAATGAAAACACACTTGTTAAGGTTTTTTGCAAACTCCACCGTTAGAGGTGACTTAACAATGAAAACACACTTGTGAAGGTTTTTTCGCAAACTCCACCGTTAGAGGTGACTTAACAATGAAAACACACTTGTTAAGGCTTCTCGCAAACTCCACCGTTAGAGGTGACTTAACAATGAAAACACACTTGTTAAGGTTTTTCGCAAACTCCACCTATAACGGTGACTTAACAACGAAAACGCACTTGTTAAGGTTTTTCGCAAACTCCACCGCTAGAGGTGACTTGTCAATGAAAACACACTTGTTAAGATTTTTTCGCAAACTCCACCGTTAGAGGTGACTTAACAATGAAAACACACTTGTTAAGGTTTTTCGCAAACTCCACCTATAACGGTGACTTAACAACGAAAACGCTTGTTAATATTTTTATATAATCTCCACCTTATAACGGTGAATTAACAACGAAAACGCTTGTTAAGATTTTTATATATAGTCTCCACCTTATAACGGTGACTTAACAACGAAAACGCTTGTTAAGATTTTTTATATAATCTCCACCTTATAACGGTGACTTAACAACGAAAATGCTTGTTAAGATTTTTATATATAGTCTCCACCTTATAACGGTGACTTAACAACGAAAACGCTTGTTAAGATTTTTATATAATCTCCACCTTATAACGGTGACTTAACAACGAAAACGCTTGTTAAGATTTTTATATAATCTCCACCTTATAACGGTGAGTTAACAACGAAAACGCTTGTTTAATATTTTTATATATAGTCTCCACCTTATAACGGTGACTTAACAACGAAAACGCTTGTTAAGATTTTTTATATTATCTCCACCTTAAAATGGTGACTTAACAACGAAAACGCTTGTTAAGATTTTTATATATAGTCTCCACCTTATAACGGTGACTTAACAACGAAAACGCTTGTTAAGATTTTTATATAATCTCCACCTTATAACGGTGACTTAACAACGAAAATGCTTGTTAATATTTTTATATAATCTCCACCTTATAACGGTGACTTTAACAACGAAAATGCTTGTTAAGATTTTTCATAAACTTATTCTTCTGTACCAGTTTTTTCGGGACGGGAGCCCATACCTGCCGAATGGCAAACTAGGCGCAATCCTTCGTCTGTTTCCATCAATGAGCAACTTCTTCGGACGAGTCAAGTCATAACGATCGTGGTTCAACTACCGACCAATTTGATAAAGTTTTTTTTGGAATATAATACACCTCTGTAGAAGACTTATCTCAACACTCGCAAAGTTCTCATAATATGATGTCATATCTGAAGGATGACTGACTTTGTCAATTTTTGAGTGATAACTAATTAACCCGTTTGAACTCTTTGCGAAAGAAACTGAAGAAGCTTTTGTAATTGTAATACCCCGTATTTTTATGCTATATTTAATTTGGGGATTTATTAAATTTAATGTGATGATTTATTTAATAAAAATCTGGAAATTAATTATGTTATAATTATTAACGTGACTAGAGTTAGTAATTATGGGAAAATTGTTGAAAATTACTAACGAGCATAGTAATACATCATATTGGTTATATTGAATGTCATGAGTGAATTAAATGACAATTTCGGAAATTTAAGTCGGGACGTGCCCGTGTCACGTCGGGACTAATTTTGTTAAATAAAAAGTGATTATTTTATAAGTTGTTCGTATGGTCGTTTTGAGTACACCAACGCATCCGGAAGGGTCGAGATAGTCAGAAAAGTGTACCCGGGGGTTTAGTTTGGGTCTCGGGATGTTTTTAGGCCTAATTAGTGACCCGGGAGGGCATTTTGGTCATTTTACAAAATAGAGTAATTAAACCCACGAATTTCAGCCATCCTTAGCAGCCATTTAAGTCAGCCTTTTAGGGTTAGAACATTCAGAACCATAGAACGGCCATTGGAGAAGAGAGGAGAGAGCTCTTAAGGTGATTCAAGGCCCAAAACACCACCGATTGCACCACCGTCACCACAAACGCGTAGATCGCGAGGAGGAGAACGCAACCACACCAATATTAGCAGGAAACCAGACCTCTGAAATCCCAGGCAAGTGTTTAACTTGTGTATTTTCGTTGGTGCAATATTCATATTAGTGTAGGAATGATTAGGAGTATAATCCATGGAAGAAAACCCCAATTTTGATAGGAATTTGCATGTAGAATTCATTATAACCTTATTCTGGAAATTAATATGTGAAGTAGATGATTAACCCACGAATTTATGATGATTTGTTAGAAGGAAATTATGGAGAAAACTGATTGGAACAAAAGTTAAGGAAACTTTAGGGTTCTTGATGATTAGATGAAATTTTAGGTTGTTTAACCATGTTTAATGATGTATACACGCATGCTAATCGTTAAAGATATCTGGAATTGTGTTAGGATGTTAGTAGTAGACTTTTTGGGTCGATTAGTGTTGGAAAATATGAGTTTTGATGAAGAAACTTAATCAATCCCGTCACTGCAATTTCTGCAGAATTTTTGCCTAGACCTGCTTGATCGATCGATCGAGCATAGAGCTTCGATCGATCGAAGGATTCGATCGATCGAGCCCCAAGCTTCGATCGATCGACCCCTCCTGGCAGACTCCTATTTCTTTTGTTTATTTAAGTAAATTAATTTATCGAGAAATAATCCCTTGGGCATTCTAAATAAAATGATTTGGGAGATATTGAGGACCAGTAGGGTATATGGATAAATGTTAGAACCTTTAATCTTCAACGAGAATGGTATTTATGGGATATTTACATTAGGTTGGTAGATTTATGAAATTTAAAAGGAGAGGTGAGTAAGAGAGTTACGTTTGAATCAAATAAAGTCACTTACTGAATTTCAGATCTGTGAGGATATAATCCATGAGTGTTAGGTAATGAGTGGGAAAACCCTTCGAGTTAAGGTTAGGAATAAAACCTTATACGTAATTCTGTAATTGTGAAATTAAGGATAAACGGTATAATTACGGGTGATGGGAAGAATCTATATTAATATGAAATGGGTATATTTATATGATTGTGTGTACATATATTATATGCATGTGAAAACATACCGCGCTACTTGCTATCCTTGAGGTTACCGCGCTGGGACAGTCTTATCTCGATGGGACCTTTATGTGGGGATATTGACTTGTACCCTAGAAGATAGATATCCTTGGTACATGATATCGAATTGATAGTTCAGACGGTCCTAAGAGACGCGAGTATGTGCCATCCTCTTAGAGACTTGGAATCTATGCTTCGCCTCGATATTGTTTGTGAATGTGTTAATACAATTCGAGAGTGATTCCAAATTTGCATTCCCCTTGATTTGAGTGGTATGGGGTTTGGATAGTGGAAGTATGCACGCACCATAGTTTTATTCGGGGTGCTGTTATATATATATATATATTATACGAGTAGGATATATATATATATATATATAAGAGATTATAATATTTGAAACTGCCTATGGAGATTTGATAAGTAGGACATGGTTGTTGGCTCAGATTATTAAATACTTGTTTTGTATAAGTATAATATGTCACGGTAAAACTTTATTAATTTTTTTTATAAAGTTAAAAATGGAGAACATTGGTTACTGATTGGATCATCCTTTGAAAAATGGAGTCAGGAATTGTAAATCTTGCGGGTAATCTAAGTTAAGTTAAATCTTTGAGTCAAGTGCGATAACTGATAAAACGAACCGTTGGGAAGCTTAGTGCGATAGGTGTGCACATTAGAAGAGAGGTGAGTACTTTTCTCAAGAGAGAGACTCACTAATATGTTATTGCATTGGCCTGTATCAATTTAAATACTTGCTTAACATATTTTAAAAATCAAACAAACTTTCGGGCCCTGACCCATTTCTTTCTCTCTCTCTCTCTTGTGTATATATATGTATATTTTCAGGTGCCCAGCCACAGGGGCGTCTTGCTTAGGATCTTTTGGGAAGAACGAGCTGCAGCTTAGGTGGGAGTTGCAGGTCACTTGAGTAGACGGCTTCTGTTATTGACTCCACTCCTATTACTCTCATTTATTGGGCACGTGTCGCCCTTTTTATCATTTCATTTATTGTTGGGATTTTTTTTTATATTCAGTTATTCTAGTATTGTTTATGGGATTTATTCAGGATGGTTTATGATTTTTAGTTTTATTATGTTGACATTCGATTTACGAATGTATGATATTATTTAGTTCATCATGGTGTGATTCTTAATTGTAGAAATGTTGTTTTGTGTAAATAAATCTTTTCTTTAATTAAAAATTTGGAAGTTAGTATGAAAAATGTTTTTGACACTTAGCTTAATTATTTAGGGTGTTAAATTGGAAAAATTATTTTTATCAACAGTGATGCTGAGAATGAACCAACTGTTTACCTTGATTTAATTTAATAAAGGAGTGATCGCCCGGTATTTAATTAGGTGGGGTGTCACAGGTGGTATCAGAGCAACAGGTTCTAGTGTCCATAGGATCTGTACGGCTTATTTCGCTTTCAGCTTAACGTTATTGTTATAGAGCCCTATTGTTAGGACTGTTGTATTCTTGCTTTCACGTTTAAGTCTTCAGCTATTCCAGATTTGTTGATAACTGTGGACTAATAAACTTGTTCACGTTTCAGATGCCTCCGAGATGTGCTCCGAAAGATAGGCGTGCCCAAGCCGAGCAGCCAGCAGCTCCGGCACCAGGCACAATGAATGCTAATGAAGTAGCCGCCATCGTTGCTCAGGCAGTGAATGCCACGATAGCGGTGATTCAACAGGCTCCACCCCAGGTTCAGGCGGCGGCACCAGTACCAGCACAGCTTCCATCCGCATGGGAGAGGGTTCTGGATGCTTTTCAGAAAGCGCATCCCCCTGAGTTTTCTGGTAGCTCCGATATTGTTACTGCCAGCCAATGGAAGAAATACATCCAGCGGCACCTCCGTATGTATGAGTGCACTGAAGTGCAGAAGCAGCTATTGGCTTCTTTCAAGCTGGTGGGAGCCGCATTACAGTGGTGGGAGTCCACTACTACTTTGGAGGAGAGGGACACGATCCCTATTCAGTTGTTCTGGGAGCGGTTTGATCGCAAGTATTTTCCACCCGCAGTGCAGACTGAGATGAGGCGGAAATTACTAAATCTCAAGAAGGAGAACCTTACTGTAGCTGAGTATGAGGAGGAGTTCACAAGACTTCTCACTATTGTGCCGGATGAGGCACCCACTGAGGGCAAGAAGATTTTGCTGTTCATCGATGGGTTAGCTTGGAGGATCCGTCAGCACCTTATTGGAAATCTATCCCTGAGTACTTTCACTGACGTACTCAATGCAGCGTTACTACATTGCCAGGATCACCGCTTCCATCTTCAGGGAAGCAAGAGAGCAGGAGAGTTCAGCCAGCAGGGCAGGACCGGAGGTAATGGTGCCGGTGGGGCACCAACTCATGGACAGACTCGTCAGCACGAGCAGAGTTCCCATCAGGGGGACCCTGCTAAGCGATTTCGTTCAGGTGATTCTAGGCAAGGATTCGGAGGATTCAGGCAGGGCCATCAGGGTCAGCCTAATCAGCAGGGCCAGCAGGGCCAACACCGACCGCAGGGACAGCAGCAGGGCCAGCAAGGCCAACAGCGTGCACATCAGGGCCAACAGGGCCAGTGGCGTGGAGGTAACGGCCAGCAAAGCCGTGGACATCAGGGTCAGAGGGGCGGTAATTTCAAAGGCAGATGCTTTGGGTGCTGCAAACATGGCCATAGGCGCCAGGATTGCCCAGAGGGAGATAGGGCCCCAAAGCAGCAAGGAACCCATAATGAGCCGCAGAGACCACTCTTCCCACCTGCCCTCCCAGCTCCAGCCCAGGTGCCAGCCCTACCAGCCATTCCAGCAGCCCCAGTGCAGCACGGGCAATTGCAGTATGGACGTGTCTATAACGTCCACCAGGCAGCAGCTCCACAGGCACCACCCGCGATTGAGGGTATGTTTCCTATCCATGGTACTATGGGTAAAGTTTTGTTCGATACGGGGGAAACACATTGTTTTATAGCTACGCATTTTGCGAAGTCCTTAGGGTTGTTAGCCACAGCAGAGAGCACCGTGACGTGTGTCGACTCACCACTGGGAAGTGGGTCACTTATATTCTTTATATGCCGGGGAGTAGGGGTAGATATTGGTAGCTTGGTATTGCCTGCAGACATGCTAGTTTTAGACATGCACGAGCATGATGTAATTATTGGTATGGATTGGCTTGCATCTTATAGAACCATGATTGATTGCTTCGGTGGGAGCATTGTTTTTGCCATTCCGGGGCAAGAGATGCTTGTAGTGGCGATGCCTCGCCCAGAGGGAGGTTCGACTGCTCATTTATATTACATTGAGGAGGAAACCTCTAAGGAGGTTGTGATTCCTTTGGATTCGATCCCAGTTGTTAGGGAGTATTCCGATGTATTTCAGGAGATACCAGGACTACCGCCCAGTCGTGAGATAGACTTCGTTATAGATTTATTGCCGGATACGAGACCTATAGCATGAGCACCGTACCATATGGCTCCAGCAGAGATGCGAGAGCTACGAGATCAGATAGAGTAGCTATTAGGTCAGGGCTTCATTCGTAGGAGTACCTCACCTTGGGGAGCTCCAGTCTTATTTGTAAAGAAGAGAGATGGCTCACTGAGATTGTGTGTAGACTACCAGGAGTTGAACAAGGTCACGATACGGAATAAGTATCCGTTGCCTCGAATCGATGATCTATTCGACCAGTTGAGGGGAGCAACTTTCTTTTCGAAGATAGATCTGAGGTCGGGGTACCATCAGTTATGGATTAGAGAGCAGGATGTTTCAAAGACTGCATTCTTGACGAGATATGGGTCTTACGAGTTCAGAGTGATGCCGTTTGGCCTCACTAATGCTCCAGCCGTATTCATGGACTTAATGAATCGAGTGTTCAGAGAGTTCTTGGATCAGTTTTTCATTGTCTTCATAGATGACATCCTGATATATTCCCATTCCGAGGAGGAGCATGTCGAGCACTTGAGGCAGGTTCTTCAGACTCTGCGAGAGCATCAGTTGTATGCTAAGTACGAGAAGTGTGGATTCTGGTTGCGAGAGGTACAGTTCTTGGGCCATGTCATTTCTGAGCAAGGGATATCAGTTGACCCGAGTAAGGTATCAGCAGTGAGGGAGTGGGGACAACCCACGACACCGACAGAGGTACGTAGTTTCTTGGGGTTAGCCGGTTACTACAGGAGATTTATTCGGGGATTCTCCAAGATAGCGGGTCCGTTGACGAATTTAACTCGCAAAGGGGTATCGTATGTTTGGGATGATGCTTGTTAATTATCTTTTGAGGAGGTAAAAGACAAGCTTACTTCAGCACCAATCCTTGCCTTACCGAAACCGGGTGTGGAATACCTGGTTTACACTGATGCGTCTTTACGAGGACTTGGAGGAGTACTCCAGCAGGAGGAGAAGGCTATATCTTTTTCTTCCCGCAAGCTTAAGCCGCATGAGAAGAATTACCCCACCCACGACCTGGAGTTAGCAGCGGTCGTCTTTGCATTGAGAATTTGGAGGCTCTATTTATTGGCGAGAAATTCTGTTTGTTCACAGACCATAAGTCACTGCAGTACCTGTTCACTCAGCGAGAGCTGAATATGCGTCAGCGCAGATGGTTAGAGTTTGTGAAAGATTACCAGTTCGATATACAGTATCATCCGGGGAAAGCCAACGTAGTTGCTGATGCGTTGAGCCGTAGACCGATTGACGATGTAGCGGACATATGGAAAGCAAAGTGGAAGGAGTTGGGTCACCAGGACGCAGTAGCACGTTCTTTCATATCCGTGATGACAGTCACACCCGAGATTGTTACGAGGGTGATACAGGCACAGACCACAGACCCATTTTGTCAGGAGCAGATTGTACGACTTCTAGCCGAGGTTGCTGAGTCCTATTATGTTAGTTCGGATGGAGGGTTGCGGTTTGATGGGAGATTAGTGGTTCCAGAAGGAGCAGATTTACGTCATGAAGTGATGACTCATTCTCATGGGTCCCGATTTACAGTCCATCCGGGAGGCGATAAGATGTACCAGGATATGAGGCGACAATACTGGTGGAGTGGGATGAAGAAGGACATTGTTGAGTTTGTGGCCAAGTGTTCTACCTTCCAGCTGGTTAAGGTGGACCACCAGAAACCGTCAGGATTGCTTCAGCCATTGGAAGTACCCGCGTAGAAGTGGGAGAGTATTTCCATGGACTTCATTACAGGGTTGCCTACATCACAGAGGGGCGACGATTCTATCTGGGTGATTGTAGACCGTCTAACCAAGGTGGCTCATTTTCTACCGGTGCGGACAGATTATACCACGGGTCAGTATGCTCAGTTGTTCATCGCTAAGATTGTCAGATTACACGGGGTGCCCCTGAATATTGTGTCAGATAGAGACAAGATTTTTGTATCACGTTTCTGGGAAAGCTTTCAGGAGGCTATGGGTACAGAGTTGAGATTGAGTTCAGCTTATCACCCACAGACAGATGGGCAGACAGAGCATACTAATCAGATGTTAGAGGATATGCTACGCATGTGTGTTCTCGATTTTGGAGGAGGTTGGGAGCCACACCTTCCACTGGTAGAGTTTGCTTATAATAACTCTTATAAGTTTACGATTGGTAGGGCTCCATTTGAGGCTTTGTATGGCAGGCCCTGTCGTTCTCCAACTTGTTGGCTTGAGGTGGGGGATAACAAGTTGCTAGGACCAGAGGTGATTCAGGAGACCTCTACGAGGATTGAGATGATCAGGAGTCGCATTCGAGTAGCCCAGGACAGACAGAAGAGCTATGCCGATGCGAAATGGTTCTTCAGAGAGTTTAATGTGGGAGATCAAGTGTTGTTGCGTGTATCTCCTATGAAAGGAGTGATGAGGTTCGGGAAGAATGGGAAGTTGGCTCCGAGGTACGTAGGACCATTTCCCATCATCGAGAGAATTGGGCCAGTAGCATACAGGTTGGGATTGCCACAACATTTACATCGCATCCACGATGTATTTCACATCTCGTCATTGAGACGATATCTTCGGGATGATATGGCCCATACTCACATTGCAATAGACGAGATAGACTTACAGTCTGATAGCTCTTACGAGGAGAGACCAGTGACTATTCTAGACTATAGTGAGAGAAGATTGAGGTCGAAAGTAGTTCCACTTGTGCGAGTCCAGTGGGAGCATCATAATGTGGAGGAATCCACTTGGGAGCGTGAGGCAGATATGCGCGAGAGATATCCAGAGTTATTTTTAACAGGTATGCCTTATTTTCCGAATTTCGGGACGAAATTCCGTTATGAGGGGGGAAGTATGTAATACCCCGTATTTTTATGCTATATTTAATTTGGGGATTTATTAAATTTAATGTGATGATTTATTTAATAAAAGTCCGGAAATTAATTATGTTATAATTATTAACGTGACTAGAGTTAGTAATTATGGGAAACTTGTTGAATATTACTAACGAGCATAGTAATACATTATATTGGTTATATTGAATGTCATGAGTGAATTAAATGACAATTTCAGAAATTTAAGTCGGGACGTGCCCGTGTCACGTCGGGACTAATTTTGTTAAATAAAAAGTGATTATTTTATAAGTTGTTCGTATGGTCGTTTTGAGTGCGTCAACGCATCCGGAAGGGTCGAGATAGTCAGAAAAGTGTACCCGGGGGTTTAGTTTGGGTCTCGGGATGTTTTTAGGCCTAATTAGTGACCCGGGAGGGCATTTTGGTCATTTTACAAAATAGAGTAATTAAACCCACGAATTTCAGCCATCCTTAGCAGCCATTTAAGTCAGCCTTTTAGGGTTAGAACATTCAGAACCCTAGAACGTCCATTGGAGAACAGAGGAGAGAGCTCTTAAGGTGATTCAAGGCCCAAAACACCACCGATTGCACCACCGTCACCACAAACGCGTAGATCGCGAGGAGGAGAACGCAACCACACCAATATCAGCAGGAAACCAGACCTCTGAAATCCCAGGCAAGTGTTTAACTTGTGTATTTTCGTTGGTGCAATATTCATATTACTGTAGGAATGATTAGGAGTATAATCCATGGAAGAAAACCCCAATTTTGATAGGAATTGGCATGTAGAATTCATTATAACCTTATTCTGGAAATTAATATGTGAAGTAGATGATTAACCCACGAATTTATGATGATTTGTTAGAAGGAAATTCTGGAGAAAACTGATTGGAACAAAAGTTAAGGAAACTTTAGGGTTCTTGATGATTAGATGAAATTTTAGGTTGTTTAACCATGTTTAATGATGTATACACGCATGCTGATCGTTAAAGATATCTGGAATTATGTTAGGATGTTAGTAGTAGACTTTTTGGGTCGATTAGTGTTGGAAAATATGAGTTTTGATGAAGAAACTTAATCAATCCCGTCACTGCAATTTCTGCAGAATTTTTGCCTAGACCTGCTTGATCGATCGATCGAGCATAGAGCTTCGATCGATCGAAGGATTCGATTGATCGAGCCCCAAGCTTCGATCGATCGACCCCTCCTGGCAGATTCCTATTTCTTTTGTTTATTTAAGTAAATTAATTTATCGAGAAATAATCCCTTGGGCATTCTAAATAAAATGATTTGGGAGATATTGAGGACCAGTAGGGTATATGGATAAATGTTAGAACCTTTAATCTTCAACGAGAATGGTATTTATGGGATATTTACATTAGGTTGGTAGATTTATGAAATTTAAAGGGAGAGGTGAGTAAGAGAGTTACGTTTGAATCAAATAAAGTCACTTACTGAATTTCAGATTTGTGAGGATATAATCCATGAGTGTTAGGTAATGAGTGGGAAAACCCTTCGAGTTAAGGTTAGGAATAAAACCTTATACGTAATTCTGTAATTGTGAAATTAAGGATAAACGGTATAATTATGGGTGATGGGAAGAATCTATATTAATATGAAATGGGTATATTTATATGATTGTGTGTACATATATTATATGCATGTGAAAACATACCGCGCTACTTGCTATCCTTGAGGTTACCGCGCTGGGACAGTCTTATCTCGATGGGATCTTTATGGGGGGATATTGACTTGTACCCTAGAATATAGATATCCTTGGTACAGGCTATCGAATTGATAGTTCAGACGGTCCTAAGAGACGCGAGTATGTGCCATCCTCTTAGAGACTTGGAATCTATGCTTCGCCTCGATATTGTTTGTGAATGTCTTAATACAATTCGAGAGTGATTCCGAATTTGTATTCCCCTTGATTTGAGTGGTATGGGGTTTGGATAGTGGAAGTATGCACGCACCATAGTTTTATTCGGGGTGCTGTTATATATATATATATATATATATATATATATTATACGAGTAGGATATATATATATATATGAGATTATAATATTTGAAACTGCCTACGGAGATTTGATAAGTAGGACATGGTTGTTGGCTCAGATTATTAAATACTTATTTTGTATAGGTATAATATGTCACGGTAAAACTTTATTAATTTTTTTTATAAAGTTAAAAATGGAGAACATTGGTTACTGATTGGATCATCCTTTTAAAAATGGAGTCAGGAATTGTAAATCTTGCGGGTAATCTAAATTAAGTTAAATCTTTGAGTCAAGTGCGATAACTGATAAAACGAACCGTTGGGAAGCTTAGTGCGATAGGTGTGCACATTAGAAGAGATGTGAGTACTTTTCTCAAGAGAGAGACGCACTAATATGTTATTGCATTGGCCTGTATCAATTTAAATACTTGCTTAACGTATTTTAAAAATCAAACACACTTTCGGGCCCTGACCCGTTTCTTTTTCTCTCTCTCTCTCTTGTGTATATATATGTATATTTTCAGGTGCCCAGCCAAAGGGGCGTCTTGCTTAGGATCTTTTGGGAAGAACGAGCTGCAGCTTAGGTGGGAGTTGCAGGTCACTTGAGTAGACGGCTTCGGTTATTGACTCCACTCCTATTACTCTCATTTATTGGGCACGTGTCGCCCTTTTTATCATTTCATTTATTGTTGGGATTTTTTTTATATTCAGTTATTCCAGTATTGTTTATGGGATTTATTCAGGATGGTTTATGATTTTTAGTTTTATTATGTTGACATTCGATTTTCGAATGAATGATATTATTTAGTTCATCATGGTGTGATTCTTAATTGTAGAAATGTTGTTTTGTGTAAATAAATCTTTTCTTTAATTAAAAATTTGGAAGTTAGTATGAAAAATGTTTTTGACACTTAGCTTAATTATTTAGAGTGTTAAATTGGAAAAATTATTTTTATCAACAGTGATGCTGAGAATGAACCAACTGTTTACCTTGGTTTAATTTAATAAAGGAGTGATCGCCCGGTATTTAATTAGGCGGGGTGTCACAGTAATGGCCTGCTTGGATGTTACTATACTCTGAAGGTTCATCAATCTAACCTTGGCGTGGATGATGTCGAAGAAGCTTTAGACTACAAGCTACGTTACATCATAATATCCATTTGCGCCCTTTATTTTATTTTATCTTAAGATAAAATAAAATAAAATAAATTACATATATCCTTTACAATTCCCACCCGAAAACAAAAAAAATGAAAGCAACCTAATTATTACATTTCATGGGGTGTATCTCAAACTGTCATGTCTTTGAACAATGACTTGATATTCGTGTCGCTCAATATCTACTCGTTCAGAAGCTTCTGCAAAATAATATCTTTCTGACACAATGATATAATATTGCAAATGGTTAGTAAAACTCAGGAAACATCCAAGTACAATTCTCATCATGCCCCCTTTATTTTATTTTATTTGATGTAATTAAATAAAAGTTAAATAAAGTCCGGGGGAATTTGTGTAATGAATCATAACCACCCATACTTGTAGGTGTATCATGCACAATTTTAATGTTGTTTGAGTACACGACATATTAAACTCGAGAGTGTATAATATCAATGTTAACCATGAGTTGTAACATACTCAACACTTTCATAGATGATTCATAATTTATGAAATAAACATAAAATAACATTTGCAATTTTTTTCTATGAAATATTAAATAATATTTCATCATGCTCCCTCTGAGTCGTTTTTACTTTTATGTAATAGCATCTAGAAATATCTTGCCATGAATCATAATATTCTTATTGTAGGCACAAAATACTGTGACACATTAACAGACTCGAGCCTCCATCGCTTTAAAGTTTCTCAAAAGCTCTGAATTTTTCATAAAATCTGTTATTTTATCCTTAGCATCCACCAAGATTATGATAAAATTTGTCTAATTTTTTTTTATTATCTAGAATAAAAAAAAAATATTTGATTATTCATATACGATCCAATAATCTTGCACTTTATTGAATGAATCAGTTAAATAAAATATTTAACCTTTTCCTTTTGTAATAAATGGCCAGTCACAAAAACCAAATAATTCAATTGCAGGCACCAACTCACGTAAAGTCCCATCAATAGCCCTGCATTTGTACTACTAACCAACTAGTATAAAAGTTGTAGCCACAAATCTATTTAGTGTCCCGAAAATCTTGATATCTAGTCGTTATCCCAAAAACATTAAATGTTCCTGACACTCATGAGCACCATTCGCTTTTCAGAAAACATTTTTGGCTAAATTAGGTAGTTTTAAATATTATATAACCAATGAATAAAACGAATAAGGTACAATGGAGTTTTTGAAATTGAATGTGAAACCACATGGTCAGATTCCGTAGCTCATTTGGAAATATCCGAAGGAGCTGCTCATTCCGAATCGTAGAAGTAAAGGTTAGCTGATTTTCATATCCATGGTGGTTCGGATGCGACCAAGTCTGGTCGGTTTTCTTATCTCAGTCCCCTCGTGGGTTCCTCAGGTATCAGATCACTTATGCTTTCAAACTCCTAAGGTTTATCCAAGTTCCATCGCTCCCGTGTTTTGTCGGATCTGCACTTACACACAAAGACGAGGTTCATCGGAGCAAAGCCCCGTCAGCTTCTGACCGAGGTTTGTCGGATTTGTGAGATCCCACGAAGTTTTTTTTTCGTATTTCAAGCTCCCACGAGTTCGTCATTTTCAAGCTTCCACGAAGATTCGTCACATTTCAAGATTCAACGGTGTTTTTCTATGGAGTTTCACCGGATTTCAAGCTCCCACAGTTTATGGAGGTGAGGTTCCTCGGAATAAAGGAAGTCTGATTTCTTAAGAAGATAGGATATTCAGAAGAAAAAACGTTCACTGTATTTTGAGTTTCCTCGAACCAGTTTCCTCGATTAATTACTAACGTTCACTCCGAGCTTCATCGGGAAGGGATTCATCAAAGCAAAGCTCAGTTGACTTTTTGTCGAGATGAGGTTATGCTCCTCGTGTTTCCGAAACAACTATTGTGTGGGTTCTTTTTTTTAAGATTCGTTGAGCATGTATCTCAAGGGCTACTCTTTCTGAAAGCACACGCTAATAGCCAAAGCTTTTGGCTGCTGTACTGAAATCATAAAGGGTTATCCCGTCTTTTCTAATCAATCGCTGATAGTTACCCACTACCCACGTAGTTTTGTCAGACAAGTGTACTCTATACCTTGACAATAGCTGTAAAATGACTTGCACGCAATAGCCTGGCGTTAATATTTTGTCAGATACCAAGATATTTATGTGATGGATATACCATTCTGCTAATATTTTAATCAAAGTTCTATCATGCAACAGTCCAATCAATTAATGTGGACATAACACATTTGTACCCAATCCGTAATTTGAGGCACTAGCATTTTTCTTTGGTAGCCATTAACACGCTGCTACTACCTCCATCAGTAGGTATTTATCCAATACAAACATATTTAAAACTATATTTGATCATGTTCTTTTTTTTTAAAACACCAAATATAAAATCTCAGGTAAAGATATATATGTAAAACAATTTCTCATTATGAAGGGCATCCATTTGTTTTGCGACAGATATCATAACCGATGCTCATATATAAAATATCATGGAATTTTGATGCAAAGCATGAGATATTACAAGTACAAAAATATAATACTTATCTGAGATGAAGCTGCATATTTTTTTTTAAATGTTTCAGCAGAAGTTGTGTCGTTGACCTCTTTTCTCCATCTTTGTCCATTTTTCCGAGTGCGAACGAGGCGTTACATAATGAAAATCACAAATACCTCCCCAGCAGAGTCGCCAAATGTAAGAGACTAGTCTAATTTTGGGGAAATACTCGATTTTAGCACGTATTTGACTTGAGCAACTTCGGTTGCGCCTACGTATCCGTTATGCTCAGAATCAAAGTCAGCGTAGTTCGTGGGTTCGTACTATTCGCCGGAAAACTCATTGTGGTGGTTTTTCGGAGAGATGGGAGGTGTTGCCACTCTTCTCAAATAACTCATCTCAAAACTCTCTATAAAACCTCATAAGATAAGAAAATCACCCTCCTCTTCCAAGAAGATCTCTCTCAAATGTATGGGGGTAGGGCTTATTTATAGCAAAACCAACCCAGGTGGGTCGCCACATGTCAATTAACTCGTGGTGACACATGTCCTATTTTAAGTGGCATGTGTCCCATAACATATGTCAAAACTCTCAATACTAGAATATTGTCTAGTTAATATGTAGATAACACACAAATACGCGTGATATGTCCGACATGCATAATAATACCTCAGTCGCATAAACACATGGACTTTTTTCAATATTAATCATCTCTAATCTCATTTAATAATTTAATGAGAGGCTTATCATTAAGCCCCTCCTACAAACATAAGTGCTCAGCTTCTTCATCTAAGGAGGTTGTCTCAGTACTGGATTGCTCAGCATCCCCATTTATTATAAGATTGGACACGCATGTATTCCTGTGGGCAGTTACACATGAGATATACCTTATTAACCACGTGGGATTACAACCACCAAATCTATTACATCATGATTATGTGGATGCTCATCATAAAATTTATTTCGTACTTCAAGGCATCCATATTTATTATGATAAACACGTATCAAGATGTAACTGCCCAACTTGTGAGGGCACTCAATCTCTTTGTAAATAGAGGAGATAAATATGAAGTAAGGGAGACCTTTTTCATACCTTCTCAAGCCTTGAGTTTTATGAAAAAATCCTATATTGTAACTGTATCAACAAGTACAATAACCAAGCAGTAACACCATGGATGTAGGTTTCCTCCAAAGGCCAAACCATGTGAAATCATTGTGTTTTCACTGTCTCTCATCCCCATTCTCTATAATTATTACGTATCATAAACGGTCTCTATTGATTAATTGTTGTCTCCATTTTTGGATGTATATATATGTTTGACAACACAGTCAAGGTTCTTTTCACAGAGGGACCGTGCACCACATGGCTAATTGATTGAACCAGGACTTTTGTGGAGGTCGATACATTATATTCACACGTTCAGGACGACCACCCTCTCACGAGGAGTGATGCGAATAGATTGATACATCAAGGGACTTAGGTTATTATCTTACTACATGTTGACACGTTTAGATCACATGCATAAGAGTTACCATTTTGTGATGAGAGAAGACTGGATGACTGAATCCATTAATTGGGTGTGGGTATGGACCTGTTGGTGGTATTACTGCATAGTGATCCCTCTTTGTCGAATTATGTGTGTTTAATTAATCCCGTTAGGTGAGGGACTCCTATAGACTTGCCGCTAGAAGCATGAGATGGTCCCCCAAAGATAGAGACCTTCGTGTTGTTACTATGTATATGATATTAGTTCGGTGACAAACATTTTAATTGAAAGTCGTATGTCACATTTATGTTTTTTATGAG
Source organism: Sambucus nigra (assembly GCA_949130495.1). Taxonomy (NCBI): domain Eukaryota; kingdom Viridiplantae; phylum Streptophyta; class Magnoliopsida; order Dipsacales; family Adoxaceae; genus Sambucus; species Sambucus nigra. The sequence goes on along the minus strand of OX422211.1, from coordinate 15,860,160 downwards.
ATTTTGTACACCTTGTTTTTCAGTGACATGAGTGAGGGTGGAATCAGGATTTTATTGTGTATATATATTGTAGTTCAATGGTGAACACGTTTAATAAAAAGATCTTAAAACAAAGGAAATGTAATGTTATAAGAAAATAGGTGTATTAATGAGATTAGTTTGCGTGAGCATTGGGGTGTATTCTTCGTGGATAGTTAGTTGCATTCCATGATAGTTATTCGTTATGTGTTATTATTTGATAGCCTAGTAATGGATACTTTTAGAATTAGTTATGCCTTGGGTTGGGACACGCTCATACTATTTCACTTAGATGAGATGTGAGGTATTCATAGGACGCGAGTGTCAATGGAATGACATGTTTATCATAAATAAGTCACACGATTATTACTATTTTGATACTATAAGTTATTTCACTAACTTTAGGGCTCTAACCCAAATCTATAAATGTCTTCCATCGTAGGTAGTATTATTATTATGTACAAGTTTAGGAGGGATAAGCATCCATGCTTGAAGATTTAAATATCCATCTTGGTATCCTTAAAGTTGGAGCTGCTAATTCGTTGTAGTTATCCATATCCAAGAATTTGATTAAAAAGCGATTAATGTTGTATTCTTTTATTATGTTGAGACATTTGTATAAAATAAATTTTATATAGTGGATTCAGTTTCTCGAGTTTTATTTATTTTAGCTTCAGTTCATCTATTATGGTGTCATGTTTAATTGATTTTTTTACCATGGATTTTTATTTATTGTAGTTTTGGTTTATGTTAATGCGGAGAACGATATAAATTGTCTTATAAATCCCTCTATTTTGCAACCAACCTGATCAACTGGGTGTGGAAAATAGGGGTGTTGCAGTTGATATAAGAGCATCCAGGTCCTAGTGTCTTTAGGATATGTGTTTCACCTCTTTTGTTTTCTGATGAGCATTCTTTAATGTGTTTAGAGCCCATTATAGGATTTTGTACTCTGATGTCACGATGAGGGGTGTGTCGACATCGTTTGTAGCTATTTGAGTATCGACAATATTTGAGGAGTATTAAATCTTAAAGGATAATGAGACGTAATACCGTTGCAAGTTAACAGTCAGGAGTAAAACGAGCGGTTGACAAGGCATTTCACCTCTATGAAGATGATTTTGGGGAGTTATCTTGTTTAAGGTGAAATTTGCATCTTTGAGACTTTTGCAAACATAATTAGTGAATGTGTTTCATAATGAGTTTATTTTTGAAGACATTAAAGAATTTGAATTTTGAGGAGCCTATTAGAGATATGGGTTCTGCGTTTGATAATATAGGTTCTGATGACAATTCAGGCTAGTGGAAATGCCTTTATGACATTTTGGTGCACCTAAGAGATGGGATAATTTTTTTTTGCATTTTAGTAAAATATTAGGATTATAATAATGAGTATATGTGTAGTTGTTTCCCATGAGAGAGTAGGATTTGTGTTACGCTCATAACTGAATCAGGTTTTTTTGTGTTGTTAAAACCTGTTTGTGATTAAGGGTGATAATGATGTTAGAACATTGGACCTAGGAGTAGGATTACCGTATAGTTACGGAATAGGAGTTGGAGAAAAGTTAAAAAAGATTATTATTACACCTGAGTGGGTGGAAACTTTAGAGAGAGGATCGATTTTTGGGTTTTTTGAGTTGAGATGACTCAGTTAGATATTTTTGTGAGAACGGGCATGCTTACATGTTCTGAGAATATTGTTGATGCCTACATTATGCAACAGGTTAAGGAACGAGTAAGTTCCAAAGGGGCTCGAGGGGAGAGCATATGTCGATTAAGGATCGTGATTATGAATGTGACTCTAGAAGTACCCCTATTAGAGATAGTTGGGTAAATGAAAGAGGATGTTATGAGATAATAAGATGAGCTAAAAAGGAGTAGCTCCTAAGTTGAATGGAGATTTCCATTTTATAACGTATATTGCATGTCCATTTGACTCGCTGTGATAACTCGCCTATTTTAATACTGGGTGAACAATCCTCTAGTAAAATATAATATACATCCTCAATATATCCTTCAACATCTTATTCACCCTTCCCATCTACCCATTGATTTTCGGGTCAAACGCAACTTCGTACCCATCATTTATGAAAATTTTACTAGAGGTTTTGACAAAAATATCATATCCCGATCTAAAAAAATGTTTAGATGTATCCCGTGCAATTTCACTGTCTTTGCAATGAAAACTTAGGCATGGAGCTCTGTCGTGTAATCCACCCAAACTGGTAAGAACGGTTCCCCCCTTGGTTAATCGATCCCCTTAACTCAGATGGAATTGTGACCCCTTTTTACGACATTGAAAAGGTTTAAATAAAATCCATCGATGTAAAATCACATTCCCATACGGGAATCTCCAATGGCTTTCAAAATCCTGGGTTTTCACATATGGTCATCCTTCACCATCGGACGAGTGGTGAACCCGAGACAAACTTTACAATGTCTCGCTTCACAATGGCCCACCAATACAGTCACCTTACATCTCATACATCTTAACCCCCTCTGGAATATACAAAAAACTATGACCCATGCATTTCCTCCATAACTGGACATTATAGGTCCTTATTGTCTGGGACTATCAACCTTCCATTAAAGAGTAAGCCACCCTCAGAACGACCTGAGTAAGAATCTGCTCCACTAAATAATCACTGTTGAACCCTCTCCTGATAAGATGTATCCCCGGCCTATGCCTGCATAACCCTCAATTGTTCTTGGGTGTGATGGCCATCATTGATATAAATGCTCTGACTATCTCCCTTTCTTGATGAAGCTCGATTCACATCGCCTTCCAAAACTACTACCAAGTGCCTTACAGGCATACATCTCAATGAATTACAACCACATTAGCCTTTACCGGATGATACTGAATATCATACTGACTAAGGAGACCACACACCCTATACTACGTGCCTATACGCATAAATACCATAATTTTAACCCATTTACATAAAAACCAACCACATTTTCCATGCATGCTCTTACAGTAAAGGTATACTCGATCACCCTATTAATTGCGGCTCAATTCTCCTTGAGATTACCCCACTTATCAATTTGTGGTACAAACGTTCCCTAGTGCTCTCTACATAGCACTACTTGGCCCTACTAGTCTTAAATCATATAATACCTCTCTACTAAAATCTATGCACATGTAATTCCTAATGTAATAAAACCAATGTTTCTTATTTCTATACACTTACTAAGCCTCATGTGTGGGACATTTTGCAAGCGAAATCCAAATAAGGAACCCTCCCATTACACTACCGCCTAACTCTGTCAATTATCGAGATTTATTTGCCCAATACATAGTATTGGGGAACCCAAGGTGATGTACTCCTACGATCAAAATCCTACCCTAAAAGCTGATAACTCTAAACTCTCAACCCCTCCATCTCTAAAGGATCCATACCATATGGCGCTCGCATCATCATCTAGTCCCCAGTGCTAAGTCGATGACCTGACTTGGCAGTAACACTAGTATCCCTTCAATCACATCACTAAGGTCCCTAAACACATGGTTCGAATCAAACGAGACAACAATACTCTCCAAAATATCCTCCTCGATATAATATAAATGTGTGCTCGACCCTCTATGCAGGTGAGGCATCGTCAAAATAAACCTATACTGCCCTAGAATAGCAACCATGATAGTTCTTACTATAATAATCCCCCATCACTCACCAATCCATACCCAGGATAACATCATACTCGTACATAACTAAAATGAGCATATCCTCTAAAGACATAACCTTCCAATATCCACACATGCTCCTTTGCAGTTAGAACGAATGATATCCCCATTATCTAATGATATATATATATATATATATATATATATATACAATCGTAATCAAATTTCAAGTTGTATCCACTAGCCCCGTCTCACATGCGAATCTTAGTGCTAACTAATTGAATGGCATGCACCTATGTCACACAATACTTACCCCAGCTGCCCATAAAAATAAAACATACCCTCAATCATAAATAATGGTGTCAATAAAAATTGGTCAATATACGTGATATACACACCCAAACTGCTTCTACCCATGTGGAGGCGGTAATGTTGGAACTACTGGTGGTATTGAAAGCTGCGATAACTGCTGCCCTAGTTGGGCATCCTGCTATTGACCCGTAGACCTAATCGGGCATGTACATCGTATGTGGACCTTCTCTCCACACACATAATATTTTCTTAGGAAATCGTCCAGTCTCTAGCTCTAACGAGGGTATCCCTGTCTCTGGCCCTATTATCCATTACCCTGTAGGCTCCCATCTGTTTCCCCTAGACCTGAGGAGTATACTATTGGCCCAAATGGCCCTACCTGAATTATTTATTACCCATCCTAAATCTCTTTGCAGAGTCCCCTGTTGGGAATCCCGTTCATGGTGCCTCTGTTGCTACCTTGGTGCCTCTTTGGCACCATTGCCCCCAGTCTTACCCTGCTGTCTCAAATCTATTATCCTCTTTAATCCCTTCTAATGAATGTGATGATTCTAATAGTAAATCAATGCTTTATTCATGGCAGCATTAACTGACTGAGAAACAATGGTTGCGACCTATGTATAGGTCATAGTCCCCTGAGTGACCTACGACTTTGGTTGAGCCTCCTCATTTGCAGCCCTCCTAGCGGCACGTGATGGTCTACCTCTCCTCGCATTTGGCATATAAAACCAAACCAAAGTTGTTTGAGATTCACTTCAATTAATAATAAAATCATAAGAACGTAAATCTGCAATATGAAACAGTCCTAATCCTAGGGTTCTACATCAAAGTAAACCCAATGCTGATGATTTATTAAGTCCGAACAGATCCTAAGGACACTAGAACTTAATGCTCCAATACTAACTATGAGAACCCGCCTATTTTAGTATCATGTGACCAATCCTATACTAAAATATAACATGAGTCTCAGTTTGGATATAATATAATATAACATAACTAATGGAAACAATTTATACATTCACAAAAAATGAAATAACCATTAGAATAAATAGTAATAAGGGTGAACCAAATAAACCATCGGTCACCAAATAACATTCACAGTAAAAATTGAATAATAACTAGATACGTAAGAGTAAATGTCTGACAATATATAAAATCTACAGTAAGATAAAAGCCTATCATCTATGGGCAACACACCCAAGTGTAAATGGAAATAACGAACCATATCTACATAAGAATTGATGGAATCATCTAAGAACGGATGTAACATCCACAACTACTGCACGGTAAGAGTTGATCTATCCCTTCTATCCCGGTTACTTCTGTTGCATACCTGGGGTGTAAAAAGGAAAAACAAGGAAAGACAAAAACCTGGGGGTTAAAACCCGAAGAGTAGAAAATATTTTCATAAGTAAATAATTATTTTAAATCATTTAAAACAATAGTGTATTACTTTCAGATCAATATCACCTCTCAAGTATAGTGCTCACCTAACGTGTTCATTTCATTCATCCTAATTAAACTAGCTGGTATATCTAGGAAACATAACCTCCATTTAAACCCAATATTGTCAATACTCTCTATTAGCCAAGTCTAACTACCTTCCCTAGGTTGACATTTATAACTAGTATTTTAGCGCCACACTTGCTATAGCTAAATAATCACGTGATAAACATACATAGTTACACCATTGTTATAAATAGATATAAACACTATATCAAAGAAGTATACATATATATCACTCACTATATATGTATAATCATATCCCCAGATCTTGGACCTCGCAGATACATTCCTCGTGTGCTATCCGAATCTGGGCATTACGCCTCACACCAAGCCGTCGAGTCGAAATCTCACCATCGATCCCAAACGAAAACACATAAAATGGAGGCGGTCATAGACACACCCAGGGTATCAAGAATATACCATATCTCACCTTTTCGGTATCCAAACCAACACTCATCCTCACACCCGGATAGTGGCCATGTAATAGTACTATGACCTGCAGAACCAATCCAACACATGTTGTTCAATGAGAGGTAAGACTGCCATTTTGCCTAATATCATCAGATAGCACTACCGAGTAGGTATGTTCAAATAAAACAAGTAGCACACACACACACACACACACACACACACACACACACACACACATATATATATATATATATATATATATATATATATATATATATATACATGTCTCTTTAATATGCACATATAATAAGTACCGAACTCGTACGCATATCCCACCGTGCATGGTTCAACCAAATTCTGAAGTTCATCCCAACTTCCCAATTTATTTTTTTAACTAGTCCCTTACATGAACACCCATGTAAATTATTAACTTCCCTTTAATAAATAGCTACACAAAATTATTTTTAATTACATATCCACTCACTTGGATACCCTCCCATATACTCATTTGAGTTCATAAAAATATTCAGAATTGTAGACACCCCATCTTAGGACCCCCCTATGCACCTCCTTAGGTCCTTAACACTCATCCATTCATCATAAAACTAAGGCCATACTCCGAGTATTGATTTGGAGGCCATTGATACTCTTGAGCTCCATTTGACTCCGATCAACCTTCCAACCCGAGCAAGGCTTAATGAATTCTTAAAGGGTTATGAATACCTTTTCCAATGGTCTGTACCATGTGCGAATCGACCTCATGGTCCACACGAACGAACCATTCCACTCCAAGCACTGATATGGAGGCCACCGGGTGCTCTAGGGCCCCATTTTAACCATGCTTTTCTCTCCAACCTGATTGATGCTCAATGAATCCTCGATGGTATCTGAATTCCCTTTCCAACGGTCCATCTAGTGCCCGAATTAGCTTCACGGATCAGACGAACAATTCGTTTTACTTCGAAGGGTCACCAAATTTTTTTGAGTCCCATTTAACCTCAATCAACACTCCGACCAGAGAAAAGCTCAATGTAATCTATAAGGGCACTGAATTCCCTTTCCAACGATCCATCCCATGTGTGAATAGAACTTACGGTTCGAATAAACGATTCATTTTCCTCTAAAATCCTCTTGTCGGGTGATTCTGAATTCCCTTTGACATCGATCACGGGATGGACCAGGGAGTGGATTAGTGGATTATTAAAGGTATTTGAATTCCTTTTCAAATGGTTGATCCCATGCGTGTTTCGAACTTACGGTTTGCATTTTATGATCATTTTTTCAAAAAACTCATTCCGGGCTGCCTATCGGCAAGGTGTACTTTTTCTTGACCAGTAAGGCTGGCCCTGTGATGATAGGCATGCCAGGGGCCATGCCGATCGACACCCCCTTGACCTTATAAAAATTCCATGACCTCACCCTACCAGAAGACCTGAGAACCCTCCCAGTAATCATAAAATGTTTGCCATGTAATGAGAGCCTTTCCCTTTCATAAAAAAATCCATTTTCTAATATTCTCTTACCTCACCTCCTTACCCCACTTGGTAATTCATCTCACCTATCTATAACATTTACATATCACTTCAAAATCAGAGAACTTGCATTTCAAATTTAGCAATAAGCATCCATATGGAGATCTATTTCTCACCCCTTTTTCTAATTTATCCATTTTAGTATTATTCATCTTATTTATATTTTGTTCTTTTGTTTCATTATATCATATCCACTAAACTCTACTCTTTATTAGTAGTGCACATAAACCTATTTTTATATATTAAAAAAAAAAGGCAAAAAGAGGGTTTATCCATAAATTCTTAAAACTGGATTACCATTTCACATGTTCACACTTAAAACACATTTTCCTCACATACACATAAGAGAAGTCCCTCATGTGGATTTATGTCTTGAAACCCACCCATATGCTAATTTCCAACTATGTGGACTTTAATTCCCCTATGGATACATAGGCATCTTAGGATAATCTCAAGATTTGAGTCCTTAACATATCCTCCAACATCTGATTCACCGTTCACATCTGCCCATCGGTCTGCGGATGATGCGCCATTCTCAAATGCAACTTCGTACCCATCGTTTATGAAAATTCAACTAGAGGTGTTACACAAAGATCTAATCCCAATCCGAAACAATGTTTAGATGTCCCATGTGTAATTTCACTATCTCTGGAATGAAACCTTAGGCATACTCGTCTGTCGTGTAATCCACCCAAATAGGTAAGAACGACTCTCCCCTTGGTTAACCGATACCAATAACCCAGATGGAATCATGACTCATTTTTACGACATCATAAATTTAAAAATAAAATCCATCGGTATACACTCTCATTTCCACACTGGAATATCTAATGGCTTACAAAATCCTGGCTTGTCACCCATGGTCAGCCTTCACCATCTGACGAGTGGTGCACATGTGACAAACTTTACTATGTCTCGCTTTACACTGACCCACCAATACAGTCACCTTACATCTCATACATCTTATCCCCCTTTGGGATATACCAAAAACTGTGACCCATGCATCTCTTCAATAACTACGCATTGTAGGTCCTCATTATCCAGGACAATCAACCTTTCATTGAAGCATAAACCACCCTCAAAATATCCTGATTAAGACTCTTATCCACCTGATAACCACTACTGAACCCTCTTATAACAAAACGGATCCCTGATATGTGAATTTATAACCCTCAACTGTTCTTGGGTGTGATGTCCATCACTGTTATAAATGCCTGGACTATCTTTCTTTCCTAATAAAGCTGGGTCCACATCACCTTCCAAAATTATTGTCAATTGCCCTACAGGGATATGACTCAATGCACTACCACCATGTTAGCCTTTAACTGATGAAAATGAATATTGGACTAATTAGGGAGCCCATACACCCTATACTAAGTGCCTATATGCAAAGAATGCCACAGATGCAACCTACATACCTTAAAACCAAGCACATATTCCTTTCATGATCCTACAGTAAAGGTATACTTGATTACCCTACGAATCATGGCTTAATTCTCCTTCAGATTGTCCCACTTATAAATTTTTGGTACAGACGTTCCCTAGTGACCTCTATATAACACTACTTGGCTCCGCTAGTTTTAAATTATATAATAGCTCTCTACTCAAAGCATTATATCTACACACGTGTAATGCCTAATATAATAAAATCAATGTCCTAGATCCCTATATCTTTCAACTCCAGACACTTACTAAGCCTCATGTCTGGGACATCTCACAAGAGAAATCCAAATAATGAACCTTCCCGATACATTACTACGAAACTCTATATGTTATTAAGATTTGTTAGCCCAAGATATAGTACAAGGTAACCCAAGGTGATGTACCCCTACATACAAAACCCTACCCCAAAAGATGCTAAATCTGAACTCTCGACCCCTGTATCTCTAAAGGAGTCTGTGACACCCCGACTAATTAAATACCGGGTAGCTACTCCTTTATTAAATTAAATCAAAACGCCAAGTTGGCTCAGTTAATAGCATCACTGTCGAAAACATTTTTATTATTACTAACCACCTAGTATTTAAAAAGTAAGTTGCCAAATTTTAATTTAAAGTCTGATTAACATGCAATAAGTGAAAAGAAGAATAATAACACGATTCACGAAATTGAAGTAATAGAATAACCGTAACATGATATAAATAAATCTGGAGGAAAAACTCCTCATAATACAATCCCAACACTGAAGTAAGTAAAGAAATACTAAATACTGAAATGAATACATGCCAAAAATCTGAAACTGAAATGGAAATGTATCTAATAGAACTGGGCAACATGCCCTACAACTGAGGAATAACGGATAAGGAATCCAAATGATATAAGCGTCTACAAACAAATCCCTGTAGCTTCCACAAGCAGCTACAGCTCGTCATCAGAATGGGAATCCTATGCATGGTGACCTTGTGGCTGGGCACCTAAAATGGTTTTACAAAAAGATAGATTTGAAAGCAAACGGGTCAGAGCCCGAATGTGGAGATATTTTAAAAACCTGCAAGTGCTTTAAAAACATTTAAAACAGTATGTGCAAAGTACATGTTAGGACGTGCTCTCACATGATATACTCACCTCTAATCTTACTGTGCACTCCTAACGTTCCTGTACCCATTCATGTGTTATCTCATAACTATCTAAAGAGTTTCTAACACTTCTACTCGATTCACGTTTAAGTTCCAACATTTAACAATTAAATAGAGAGTTCTACTTTAATTCACAAGTTCCCAATTTATTAACCAAACCATTTATTGATGACAGTTCCTTTTTCATCTTTTCAAAACATTACCATAATTATACTCACAATTTAACATAATAAATTCCTTCTCGCATAACCGTATATTTTCACATCATAAATATACAATACAAGCACCCAAAGGCTAAGCTACGGTGCACATATACTCTGCTATCCATCTCGGTACATCACGTACATAAGGATTACAAATTCCGAATCTCTCAGGAATTGTTGGAATAAACACCACACACATAAATGGAGGCGAACATAATTCAATCATATCCATGGCCACGTACATACCTACGCTCCATAGTCAGCTGGCTCATTAACTCACAAATAAGTCATTCATTTGAATTATGTCCTCTAGGCACCAATCTAAATCCGGGCAACACAAGGATAAGAAGGTCCTAAGCGAACGTAACCTCCGTGATAGCAAGTATGGTAGGTATGTCATACACATAAGATTATATACTAAGCATTCCCACATCTTAGATAATACAATATTAATGAAGGTATACTCTACTTCATTATACCATTATTTCTAATTCATATATTTCAAGTATCCCGATAATATATAAATTAATTAGTCGACACGTCTCTCGTCGTAATTTCTTAAACTTAAAACTATCTCAAATAGACTATTTAGTTCCCATAATTCTCCCATATAACATCATAATACTGAAGGTCTTTACTTCTGCCCCAAACTTTATTTCATCAAGTTATTCAAATTTGTACCATTAATCCAAATATTATCTCACGTAACGAATCTCATTAATTTAGAATAATTCCTTAAATTAAATTCCAATTAAAGTCCAATCTCATAATCATGTTTACTGGTCTGCCTTAAAGTTAAGGGTAATCACAATATCTCCAATAATATTAATCAAGGATTAACACCATTAAAATCCAATTTAAGGAAAACTTTATTCATTCTGGGAAGGTCGATCGATCGACCTTGACCTTCGATCGATCGATTTGGTCGATCGATCGACTGATGAATGTCGATCGATCGATTACACAGGTCTGTTACGGACTGCTTCGTTTTGCAGTTACAATTTCGTCCCAAATCACCATTTTTAAGCATGAAACTTCAAGATAAGGTTACCATAACGTTATACTAACATCCTACATCAGTAATAACATTCTAAATCCCATAATTCATCATTTAAAGGCTTACTTTGGATTAAAACTACATCAAAATAATTCCCAGATTTCTTTCATTCAAGAACATCATTAAGTTTCTTCTAATTCTACCTTTTGATCATCAAAGTTCTGTTTTCAACATATAAATTCGTCCAGAATATACTACATGCAATTCCTACATAATTCATGTCCTTTAACTTTCAATTCATGGGTCTAAATTATCTCCAAAAATCAATTTCGAAAATTCCTAAACATGGAAGCATATCTTGAATTAAAGGAGTTTAAATCACTTGCCTTAATTATCTCAGAATTTGGTGTAGAATCTTGGTGACTAAGTTGTTCCTCCTCTCTCTTTTCTGCAGAATTCTTCCCTTCTCTCTCTCTCTCTCTCAAGTTTCCCAAGGTTGAAGACAATGGAATTGAGTTGTGTTTGGTATTTGGAAGTTGAAATGATATATCAACTTCTCCCGTAGCCCATAATGACATATAGTGGGGTTAGTGGTTAAAGTGGTTTGAGGAAATAGTCAGATTAATAATTCTATTTTCGTCACTTTTTAATTCCCAAAAATACAAATTACCAAAATACCCTTTTTGATGCCGGTATGGCCCACAAATACCCCGGGACCCAAACTAAACTTCCGGCTAGTGTTTTCTGACTATCTCGACCCTTCCGGACGCGTTGGCGCACTCAAAACAACCATACGGTTAATGGAACTAAAATTCACTTTTTAATTTAATAACAATATACCATGACGTGGCGGTCACACGCGTCAAGCAAAATTCCCAAATTTCCGTATTCATATCTCACGACAATTTTAATATTACCAATATTCATATAATGCCAGGTATGCACATTATAATAAAATACTAACTCACATCTCGTTAATATTATTATCCGGATTAATTTCCAATTAATAAGCATTTAATTCAATTAATCCCCAAAAATAAATATCGCAGAAAATACGGGGTATTACATACTTCCCCCCTAATAACTGAATTTCGTCCCAAAATTCGGAACTAGAAAGTACCTGGTAAGAATAACACTGGGTAACGTTCGCGCATCTCATCCTCGCGCTCCCATGTGGACTCCTCGACATTATGATGTCGCCACTGAACACGCACTAACGGGACTATCTTTGACCGCAACTTCCGCTCACTTCGGTCCAAAATAGCAATAGGCCCCTCCTCGTAGGAGCTATCCGGCTGGAGATCAATATCCTCCACAGCAATGAGAGAATGAGCCAAATTATCTCTAAGGTATTTCCTCAGCGAGGAAATGTGAAACACATCGTGAATCCGATGCAAGTGCTCCGGTAACCCAAGCCTATACGCAACCGGTCCTATCCGCTTAATAATAGGAAAGGGCCCCACATACCTCGGTGCCAACTTCCCCTTCTTCCCGAAGCGCATAATCCCCTTCATAGGAGATACCCTGAGCAAAACCTGGTCCCCCACTTGGAACTCTCTGAAAAATCTCTTCGCATCAGCATAACTCTTCTGTCTGTCCTGAGCCACCCGGATGTGACTGCGAATCAATTCTATCCTTGCCGAAGTATCCTGGATCACTTCCGGCCCAAGTAGTTTGTTGTCCCCCACCTCCAACCAACATGCTGGGGAACGACAAGGTCTACCGTACAATGCCTCAAATGGAGTCGTGCCCTCTCTGCGACGTAGGCAACCCCGTGATAAAGTCCATAGAGATGCTCTCCCACATCCACATCGGGACCTCTAATGGTTGTAGCAATCCTGCCGGTCTCTGATGATCCACTTTTACGAGCTGACAAGTGGCGCATTTTGAGACAAACTCGGCAATATCTCTCTTCATCCCGCTCCACCAATACTGACGTCTCATATCTTGGTACATTTTGTCCCCTCCGGGATGTACCGCGAACCGTGAGCCGTGCGACTCTGCCATCACCTCATGCCGCAATTCCTCCCCTTCCGGAACCACCAATCTCCCATTGAAGCGTAATCCCCCGTCCGAGCTAACGGTATAGGATTCGGCTCCTTCTGCTAATAATCGAACTATCTGTTCCTGACAGAACGAGTCATTTGCCTGTGCCTTCACCACTTTCGTGACAATCTGTGGTGTAACAGTCATCATAGACATGAATGATCGGGCCACTGCATCCTGGTTTCCCAATTCCTTCCACTTGGCCTTCCACACATCTGCCACCTCATCTACCGGTCTACGGCTCAACGCGTCTGCCACCACGTTAGCCTTCCCCGGGTGATACTGGATATCGAACTGATAATCTTTCACGAATTCAAGCCACCTCCGTTGCCGCATATTCAGCTCCTTCTGCGTGAATAGGTACTGTAGGGACTTGTGATCCGTGAACAATCGAAACTTCTCCCCCAAAAGGTAATGTCTCCAAATACGAAGAGCAAACACCACCGCCGCTAACTCCAAGTCATGAGTAGGGTAATTCTTCTCGTGAGGCTTAAGCTTACGGGAAGCATAAGCTATGGCCTGACTCTCCTGCTGTAGTACCCCTCCCAGTCCTTGTAAGGACGCATCGGTGTAAACAAGGTACTCAACTCCCGGTCTCGGCAATGCTAACACAGGTGCTGAGGTTAACTTGTCCTTCAACTCATCAAATGCCAACTGACAGGCATCACTCCAAATGAACGGCACACCTTTACGGGTTAGGTGTGTCATTGGACCCGCTATCGTGGAGAAACCCCGAATAAACCTCCTGTAGTAACCTGCTAGGACCAAGAAACTACGAATCTCTGTCGGTGTCGTGGGCCGTCCCCACTCCCTCACCGCGGATACCTTCCCCGGATCAACCGAGATTCCCCGGTCAGAAACAATATGCCCTAAAAACTGAACCTCCTTCAGCCAAAACCCGCACTTCTCATATTTTGCATACAACTCATTCTGGCGCAGTGTCTGCAAAACTAGTCTCAAGTGCTCGGCATGCTCCTCCTCTGTCTGGGAGTAAACCAAAATATCATCGATGAAGACAATGACAAACTGGTCTAGGAAATCCCTGAACACCCTATTCATCAAGTCCATAAATGCTGCTGGAGCGTTGGTCAAACCAAATGGCATAACCCGAAACTCGTAGGAACCATATCTCGATAAGAACGCAGTCTTCGAGACGTCCTCCTCCCTAATACGCAACTGATGGTATCCAGATCGCAAATCAATCTTTGAGAAGTAAGAAGCTCCTCTCAACTGGTCAAATAGGTCATCGATTCGAGGCAACAGATACGTGTTCCGTATCGTGACCTTGTTTAACTCCCGGTAGTCCACACACAACCTTAGTGAACCATCCCTCTTCTTCATGAACAACACAGGGGCACCCCACGGTGAAGTACTCCTCCGAATAAACCCCTGACCCAATAACTGCTCAATCTGATCCCGTAACTCCCTCATCTCAGCTGGAGCCATACGGTATGGTGCTCGTGCTATAGGTCTCGTATCGGGTGACAAGTCAATAACAAAATCTATCTCTCGACTGGGGGGTAGGCCTGGTATCTCCTGAAACACATCTGAATATTCCCTGACGACTGGAATCGAATCCAAAGGAATCACAACCTCCTTAGAGGTATCCTCCTCAATGTAATATAAATGAGCGGTCGAGCCTCCCTCTGGGCGAGGCATCGCCACTACAAACATCTCTTGCCCCGGAATGGCAAAAACAATGCTCCCACCGAAGCAATCTATCATGGCTCTATGATCAGTGAGCCAGTCCATACCGATAATAACACCGTGAACATGCATATCTAGTACCAACATGTCCGCAGGTAATACCAAACCACCAATCTCTACCCCCACTCCCCGACATATAAAGAATATAAGTGACCCATTCCCCAAAGTTGAGTCGACACACGTAACTGTGCTCTCCGCTGTGGCTAACAATCCTAACGCCTTCGCGAAGTATGTAGCTATAAAACAATGTGTAGCACCCGTATCAAATAATACCCGCCCCATAGTGCCATGGATAGGAAACTTACCCTCAATCGCAGGCGGTGCCTGTGGAACTGCAGCCTGGTGGACGTTGTAGACACGTCCATACTGTAGCTGCCCCTGCTGAACTGGGACGGCTGGAATAATCTGAGCTGGAGCTGGGAGGGCTGGCGGAAAGAGTGGCCTCTGTGGCTCATGTCGAGCACCCTGCTGCTGTGGGGCCCGGCCCTTATCAGGACACTCCTGACGTTTTTGGCCAATCTTACCACAAATGAAACATTTCCCTGGGAAGTTCCCTCCCCTCTGCCCTTGCTGTCCCCGGCCCTGGTGGCCATTACCATTCCTCCCTTGGTCCTGCTGGCCCTGCTGAAACTGTTGATGATGACCATTTTGACCCTGTTGGCCCTAATGGCCGTTATAACCTTGCTGGCCATTTCGAAATCCTCCCTGACCGTTCCTGAAACCTCCCGAACGGAACCTCTTTTGATCCCCCTGCTGAGAACCCTGCTCTATCTGTCTCTGCCCGTGAGAAGATTGTGCCCCACCGGCACCCTGTCCTCCAGTCCTGCCCTGATGGCTAGACTCTCCCGATCTCTTGCCCTCGGCCATATGAAAGAGGTGATCCTGGCAGTGTAATAAAGCTGCGTTAACCACATCAGAATAAGTGGCTAGCGAAAGGTTCCCCAACAGATGCTGACGGATCCTCCAAGTCAACCCATCCGTAAATTTCTCAATCTTCTTCTTCTCTGTTGGTATCTCATCAGGCATGATATTCAACAGATTAGTAAACTCGGCCTCATACTCGGCCACGGTTTTGCCCTCCTACCTCAAACTCATCAATCTCCTCCTCATTTCCGTATGAACAGCTGACGGAAAGTACTTGCGGTCAAACCGCACCCAGAACTCATGTATAGTGAGAGTATCCCTCTCCTCTACGGTGGTAATAGACTCCCACCACTGCAATGCAGCTCCAACTAGCTTAAAAGTAGCTAGCACCTGCTTTTGAACATCCGTGCACTCATACATTCTTAAGTTCCGCTGTATATCTTTCCTCCACTGGCTCGAGACTACTACATCTGAGCTGCCTGTAAACTCTAGCGGATGCGCTTTCTGAAAAGCGTCACGTACACGTTCCCAAGCAGACGGGAATGAAATTGCCTGAACTGGTGCGGCAATCGGCGCCTGAGGCGGTGCCTGCTGAACAACGGCAATGGCGGCATTTACCGCTTGGGCTACAATAGCTGCAACCTCAGCGGCGTTCATCATGCCCTGAACCGGTGCGGGCTGTGGTTCTGGAGCCGCATTCCTGGGAACTCGTGGTGCACGTCGTGGAGGCATTCTGAAATAAGAATAAAGTCTATAAGTTCGCAGTTATAAACTTTAAAGTAGCTGAAGAACGTAGCATAAACAAAAGAATACAACAGTCCTAAAAATATAGGGCCCTATATCAAAGAAAGCTCAGCGGAAAACATAATAAGCCGTACAGATCCTAAAGGACACTAGAACCTGATGCTCTGATACCACCTGTGACACCCCGACTAATTAAATACCGGGTAGCTACTCCTTTATTAAATTAAATCAAAACGCCAAGTTGGCTCAGTTAATAGCATCACTGTCGAAAACATTTTTATTATTACTAACCACCTAGTATTTAAAAAGTAAGTTGCCAAATTTTAATTTAATGTCTGATTAACATGCAATAAGTGAAAAGAAGAATAATAACATGATTCACCAAATTGAAGTAATAGAATAACCGTAACATGATATAAATAAATCTGGAGGAAAAACTCCTCATAATACAATCCCAACACTGAAGTAAGTAAAGAAATACTAAATACTGAAATGAATACATGCCAAAAATCTGAAACTGAAATGGAAATGTATCTTATAGAACTGGGCAACATGCCCTACAACTGAGGAATAACGGATAAGGAATCCAAATGATATAAGAGTCTACAAACAAATCCCTGTAGCTTCCACAAGCAGCTACAGCTCGTCATCAGAATGGGAATCCTATGCATGGTGACCTTGTGGCTGGGCACCTAAAATGGTTTTACAAAAAGATAGATTTGAAAGCAAACGGGTCAGAGCCCGAATGTGGAGATATTTTAAAAACCTGCAAGTGCTTTAAAAACATTTAAAACAGTATGTGCAAAGTACATGTTAGGACGTGCTCTCACATGATATACTCACCTCTAATCTTACTGTGCACTCCTAATGTTCCTGTACCCATTCATGTGTTATCTCATAACTATCTAAAGAGTTTCTAACACTTCTACTCGATTCACGTTTAAGTTCCAACATTTAACAATTAAATAGAGAGTTCTACTTTAATTCACAAGTTCCCAATTTATTAACCAAACCATTTATTGATGACAGTTCCTTTTTCATCTTTTCAAAACATTACCATAATTATACTCACAATTTAACATAATAAATTCCTTCTCGCATAACCGTATATTTTCACATCATAAATATACAATACAAGCACCCAAAGGCTAAGCTGCGGTGCACATATACTCTGCTATCCATCCCGGTACATCACGTACATAAGGATTACAAATTCCGAATCTCTCAGGAATTGTTGGAATAAACACCACACACATAAATGGAGGCGAACATAATTCAATCATATCCATGGCCACGTACATACCTACGCTCCATATTCAGCTGGCTCATTAACTCACAAATAAGTCATTCATTTGAATTATGTCCTCTAGGCACCAATCTAAATCCGGGCAACACAAGGATAAGAAGGTCCTAAGCGAACGTAACCTCCGTGATAGCAAGTATGGTAGGTATGTCATACACATAAGATTATATACTAAGCATTCCCACATCTTAAATAATACAATATTAATGAAGGTATACTCTACTTCATTATACCATTATTTCTAATTCATATATTTCAAGTATCCCGATAATATATAAATTAATTAGTCGACACGTCTCTCGTCGTAATTTCTTAAACTTAAAACTATCTCAAATAGACTATTTAGTTCCCATAATTCTCCCATATAACATCATAATACTGAAGGTCTTTACTTCTGCCCCAAACTTTATTTCATCAAGTTATTCAAATTTGTACCATTAATCCAAATATTATCTCACGTAACGAATCTCATTAATTAAGAATAATTCCTTAAATTAAATTCCAATTAAAGTCCAATCTCATAATCATGTTTACTGGTCTGCCTTAAAGTTAAGGGTAATCACAATATCTCCAATAATATTAATCAAGGGTTAACACCATTAAAATCCAATTTAAGGAAAACTTTATTCATTTTGGGAAGGTCGATCGATCGACCTTGACCTTCGATCGATCGATTTGGTCGATCGATCGACTGATGAATGTTGATCGATCGATTACACAGGTCTGTTTCGGACTGCTTCGTTTTGCAGTTACAATTTCGTCCCAAATCACCATTTTTAAGCATGAAACTTCAAGATAAGGTTACCATAACGTTATACTAACATCCTACATCAGTAATAACATTCTAAATCCCATAATTCATCATTTAAAGGCTTACTTTGGATTAAAACTACATCAAAATAATTCCCAGATTTCTTTCATTCAAGAACATCATTAAGTTTCTTCTAATTCTACCTTTTGATCATCAAAGTTCTGTTTTCAACATATAAATTCGTCCAGAATATACTACATGCAATTCCTACATAATTCATGTCCTTTAACTTTCAATTCATGGGTCTAAATTATCTCAAAAAATCAATTTCGAAAATTCCTAAACATGGAAGCATATCTTGAATTAAAGGAGTTTAAATCACTTGCCTTAATTATCTCAGAATTTGGTGTAGAATCTTGGTGACTAAGTTGTTCCTCCTCTCTCTTTTCTGCAGAATTCTTCCCTTCTCTCTCTCTCTCTCTCAAGTTTCCCAAGGTTGAAGACAATGGAATTGAGTTGTGTTTGGTATTTGGAAGTTGAAATGATATATCAACTTCTCCCGTAGCCCATAATGACATATAGTGGGGTTAGTGGTTTAAGTGGTTTGAGGAAATAGTCAGATTAATAATTCTATTTTCGTCACTTTTTAATTCCCAAAAATATAAATTACCAAAATACCCTTTTTGATGCCGGTATGGCCCACAAATACCCCGGGACCCAAACTAAACTTCCGGCTAGTGTTTTCTGACTATCTCGACCCTTCCGGACGCGTTGGCGCACTCAAAACAACCATACGGTTAATGGAACTAAAATTCACTTTTTAATTTAATAACAATATACCATGACGTGGCGGTCACACGCGTCAAGCAAAATTCCCAAATTGCCGTATTCATATCTCACGACAATTTCAATATTACCAATATTCATATAATGCCAGGTATGCACATTATAATAAAATACTAACTCACATCTCGTTAATATTATTATCCGGATTAATTTCCAATTAATAAGCATTTAATTCAATTAATCCCCAAAAATAAATATCGCAGAAAATACGGGGTATTACAGAGTCATACCATAGGGCCTCCTCGAAGCTAAGTCGATCACGTGACACGACGGGAACCCCAATCTCCAATGAATCACATCAGTAAGGTACCTAAACACAGGGATCGAATCTAATGAGGCAACTATAATCTTCGAATTCTCATCCTCGATATAATATAAATGCTTGATCGACCCTCTTTCCGAGCGAGGCATCGTCATAAGAAACATATCATGCCCTATAATAGCAACCACAATAGTTCTTACTATAAAAATCCCCCATCTCTCTAATCGTCGCTAACCAATCCATATCTAGGATACCATCATACTCGTGTATCACAAAAACGAGCAGATCAACTAAAAACATAACCTCCCAATGTCCACACCTGCTCCCCTGTAGTTAGAATGAATAAGAGCCCCATTATCCAACAGTATATATACGACTGTAATCATATTGAAAGATGTATCCACTAAACCCGTCTCACCTGCGAATCTTAGTACTAACCAAAAGAATGTGGTGTACCCGTATCACAAAATACCCGCCCTAAGATACCAAAGTACCCTCAATCGTAAATGGTGTTGTCGATAAAAACTGGTCCACATACTTAATGTACACGCCCAAACTTCTTCTGCACTCACGAAGGCAGTAACACGAATACTAATGGTGGGATTGAAAGCTGCGAAAACTGCGCCCCCCGGTTGGGTTTCTTGCTACTGACCCCTAGACCTAATAGGGCATGTACACAGCACGTTACCCTACTCCCCACACACGAAACATTTACAAAAAATGGCTATCCTCTGGCCCTTATGAGGTCGTTCCTGTCTTTGGCCCTGCTAGCCTCCAACCTATTTCCCCTGGCCCTGAGGGGTATGAAGCTGATCTGATGGACCTGCCTGAAGTTTTCACTACCCATCCTAAATCTCTTTGCAAAGTCCCCATATTTGGAACCCCACTCATTCTGCCTCTACTGCTATTGCGGTGCCTCACTGGCATCATTCCCCCAAGTCTTACCCTTCAGGATCGACCCTACTATCCTCTTCGTTCCTTCAGTTGGAAGTGACAATTTTGGCAGTGAAGGAGCATGACGTTCATAGTGGCATTAACTTCATGTGCTACAATGGTTGCGACCTCCGCAACGGTCACAATCCCCTAATCGATCTCTGACTCCGGTTGAGCCTCCTCCTCTGTAGCCCTCCTAGCGGCATGTGTTGGCCTACTTCTCCTTACATTTGGCATTTGAAATAAAATCGTGGTTGTATGAGATTCAATTTAATAACAACTAAAAGAAGAAGAATGCAAATCCATAATATGAAACAATGGTTCGAATCCTAGGGCTCTACATTAAATAGTCTGCACAGATCTTATGGACACTAGAACCTGATGCTCTTATACCAACTATGATAACACGAGTATTTTAATATTGGGTGGAAAATCCTCTACTAAAATATAATAGGAATATCAGTATGGATCATTCTCATCACCATTATTGTAAAAATATAACATAACTAATAGAAACAATCCATACATTCACAATAGATGAAATAGCCATCAACATAAATAGTAATAAGGGTGAACTGAATAAACCATTGTAGCTGGCTTGAAGGTAATCTCTGAATTAGAGAAAGCTTCTCCAATTAATATAAGAGACTCAAGATAAGGAAGCAGTGTTTAAAGGATATGGCAGCTCAGTGAGGTAGGTCAGTGAAGCAGCTCAACGAGGAAGCCGAACCAGGAAACTGGCCGAGAGAGCTCCTCTTCATCTTCCTTTTTTACTTAGTCAAATTGTTACTTTTAAATACATTGATTGTAATACTATAACGATTGTAATATTGAGTGTGAGGTCCAATGGTACTCACGAGAGGCCAATCCTAGCATGGATTGGGAGTGCTTACATTCTCTGTTGAATGACCTCACCGTGGGAACTTCACAGGGACTTAGTTTGGAAGATTGAGAAGTGAGGTAGTATTAAGGCTTGTCTTGACCATCTTAGATACACCTGCTAAAACACCGAGAGATCTTTCATCGTGGAAACTTTTGCAAAGTAACCTTGAGTTCCATCATATATTGATCTTTGAGCCAAACAGTGCCCTACCAAATGTCACATCTACTTTAGGTGATGTCAGTAGCCAGCTAAACACTCTCCCATCCGTACTTGAGTAAACCACTGTGGTATTGGGGTTTTTAGATAGTTTGGTAAGCCACCTCTATTGTGATAGTCCTCCGACGCATAGTGGTTGGGAAAAATGCATGTATTGACATTTAATGTTTATGAAATTAGACTAGATGGCTCATCGTGCATTTAATGTTTATGAGGTAAAGTATGATGGGGGTGTCTTTCACAACCATGAAGGACTGCGGCATCTCAAGAAGGCTGTTGGGTTATTTATTGGCCTCAACAACTTCAGAGTAGGGGGTTCTTTCTAGAGATTTTTAATGCTAGAGAGAGAATATATCAGAGAGAAGTTAATACAAACTAAAAATTTACTCACCTTCCATTATCATTTATTGTGAAGCTTTTAATATCTAACTAGAGATCCCTCAGAGGTTGTTGGTGTGTTGGATGCCTACCAAGGTGTATCTAGGGTGCCTACTTCTCTCTCCCTTTGAATGTGTTACTTCTGAGTTTTCCTTTATTATCATTTGAGTTATACAAGAGAGAATTCTGAGTTCAAACTGAGTGTTGATTGTATACAATATTGTGTGTTCATTTATCTCGAAAAAAAGTACTTGAATTATCGTTTATCACCATATCTATAGGGTTTACGCCTCAACTGGTGTTACTATACTCCAAGGTTTCAAGGGGACTACCCTTTTACATTTGGAGACTCTACTGGGGAGGTATTCTTCTAGAAGTATGTCACATAGTAACATTAATTATACCATTGATTTTGATGCCATCCATCGTAATGAGGAACAAATGGTGAGGGAGATTGAGGCTTCCAGGGATGGGGTTCCTCGGGTAGACTTACCCCCAGTTTTGAATGACAACAAGAATCCGTGAGACGATACAATATTCTACTAGTGTTGTGACGGGGTAGTAACAAATGGACCTTCTCATAGGCAGATTCCTTGAGTTCTTACAAACTCCTATAGCAGCAACGACTTTTGGAGGATATAACCCCATCTCCTTTATAACACCAACGATGGCTTTAATGGCCCCATTGAGTGCAGCTCTAATGATACCTGTCCAATGAGCATTGTCCCCACCCCTATCCCAATGATGGTTACCTCAGGTGTTGAAATTATTTCACCTGTGGTCCCTCAACCTATTTCTCCAACGGTTGAGAAAACCCCTGCATCCTCCTTGGAAGAATTGAGTAAGGAGATGCAAAAGGAGATGATATAAATAATAGTAGCTTCTTTACAGTCTGCCAACGAGGTAGCATCGGTGTATGGGGATTTTTGTACTCCCTATCTTGAGGTGTACAATGAGGAACCTTACCCGAAGGACTACATTTCCCCTATATTTGAGAAATACACAGGAAAGGGGGGAACCTGAAAGCGCACATCAAGCGCTTCATTGAGCACATGGGAGATCATTGTAAAAATAAGAAGCTAAGGTTTAGAGAGATTTATAAATCCTTCACCGATAAGGCTTATAATTGGTACTCTCACTTGGCACTGAAGAGTGTCTCAACGTGGGTGGAAATGCTCGTTCTATTTGTACAGAAGTTATTTAAGGAAGAAGATACTTTCACGATGACACAGCTTGGCAGGGAGAAACAATGACTAGGGTAAGAAGTGATGGTGTATGTCCAAAGGTTCAGCGAAAGGTCCCACGACGTGATGGAGGAGGCCAAGGAGTCCAAAATGATTCAAATTTGCACTGAAGGTTCGCTCCCAGAGTACATTTGTTACCTCATCAATGAAATGCGCGAAGGAACTTTTACGGCATTTTTTAAGGCAATAAGGAACATATCGTTGGTCATATGACCAAACCCGATCATAATACTTGTGATGTTCAGACAACCAATATAACCCGTTGTGGGACGTGGCCAACTCCCTTGAGTGGGATGCGCCGATGGAGGAGAGGGGGCCAAACATTCGAAGAAGGTCAACAAAAGAACGTTCGGTAGAAATAGAGAGGATCTACCACCATTGCCTTGTACTATTGAAGATGCTGTTAGTTTCTACAGTGCCATGGTACAAGGGGGATAATATATGAGCCCAAGGATACCCTAATGATGGATTTATATGTAGAGACAAGAGCTAATCCCAAATACTTCTAGATCTATTAAAAGATATGTCATCTAACTGAAAATTTCTTTACACTGAGGAAGATCATAAGCGAGCACATGAAGGCAGGAACTTTATAGATCCCTCAAGAGAATGTCAACAAAAACCCACTACTAGCATATCCAGCTAATCTGGTAGTTGCCTATAATGAAGACACTAAATGGGAGGCGAGGGAGATGAAAATTGACTAGGAAGAATTTGAGGAGGTGTTAGAAGAATGCACTGGAGGAATGGCTAATGTGGTGATAGCCTACGATGAAGCTAATGCGAGAGATGTGGAAAATGTGTACAATCTTGACAACAAATAAGTAGACCAAGGGATGGAATACAAAGTTATATCGTAGTCGCCTAAATTCTCATAGTTCTTCGATCGGTTGGGGATGCCAAAGGAAAACAGACTGGCGATAAAGCAAGAAATTATGGACATTGCACGAAAGAAAGTAATTTCGTCGCTGAGATGGAGGGGGACCATGTCCAGATTAGTAAGGAAGTTCTTGTTCGAAGTGACATTCATTGGCGCCGATAGAGCTATAAGGTTCCCATATAATAGGTCCTTATATATCACAAATATTATCAACAATGTGAGTTTTGGGAGGGCCCTGATAGATGGGGGAGCATCCATAAACATCATTCTCATCAGCTCATTGCATGCATCTAATATCTCTGAGGCAAGGTTGATATCAATACCTTTAGTGATCTCTAGTTATGACAACCAGTCATCCAAGTCGATTGGGTATGTGAAAGTTGGGATTATAATGGGGAATCTCATTTCACACATTAAATTTCATGTGATTGAGAGTGCTACTTTTTACCACCTTTTAATGGAAAGGGTGTGGATGCACAATCATACTTTAGTCTCTTCGACTTATCACTAATGCACTAAGGCAAATGTATAGGGGACTGCGATCATTATACATGCGATGAAGAAGCGCTTTGCAATTGAAAAAGCTCACCTGGTGGATGCAATGTTCTACACAGAGCCGGTAGAGGACACAAGGGTCCTAATGAGAAGAATGGAGGGAGCCAGAGTTCACTCTATTAGAGAAAAGATGGGCCTTTGAATGGTCAGAGAAAAGGGGGAGCAGGAACAAGAGAAGTAACTGAGGAGGTAAATCATGTTGATCCCAAAACCCAAAAAATCTCTAAGCAACTGAGAGATAAAATGACGCCTAGGATGGACCTGATGGAGCATGAGGCCCAATGAAAGAGTGTTCTGAGTAGGTTTTTAAGAAATAGGTTTGATGATGCTTCAAGATAGAGGAAATAGAAGGCAACTGCATTAACTAATAGGCAGTGAAAGAAGATGATAACATAGGATGCAATGGTGATTTACTCCTATAAAGGTATGAGAAGGCCGTTGAAGGAGCTATTTTAGAGGCTGATGAAGAGGCTAACGCGGTTTATGAGTATTTTTTGGTAGACTAGCAGAGTCAGTACACGGTCATAGTCAGCTCAAACATATATAAGTTTGTAGAAGAAGTAGAAGAATAACTAGAGTACATAATAGATCCCCGAAGCCACAAGTGCGGGACCTAAGTAGAGAGAAAAAAGGGCCTTGGTTGAGCTGATTCGAGAGTATAGAGACATATTTTCTTGCAAGTACAGAAAAATAAAGGAGATAGATGAAGAAGTAAGTTACCATAAGATGAATGTTATGTCTTCAGCCATACTGGTGAACTAAGCCACAAAAACTTACAAGCAAGAGTTGAACCTGTACATTAAGAAGGAAGTTCAACGATTATTAGTATCAGAGTTCATCAAACCAATAAAATACCAACTTTGGTTATCAAGTATTATCCCAGTGGGAAATAAGGATAAGAATTACACAAGGATCTGTGTGGACTTCAGGGACTTGAACAGAGCTTGCCCAAAGGGTGAGCTCCCTTTGCCTTTCATTGATAGCTTGATTGATGCAACTGATGGCCATACAATGTACAACTTCATGGATGGGTATGTGGGATACAACCAAATCAATATGGATCCAATAGATGTAGAGAAAATAACATTCAGAACCCCGTTAGGAAATTTCATGTATAAAGTAATTCCTTTTGGGTTAAAGAATGCAAGAAAAACATATCAGAGAAAGATGATGGCCATTTTCCATGACTTATTTCTTAATTTTTTGGAATTTTAAGTGGATTATATTGTCATCAAGTCGAATAAGGAGGATTTCCACCTGGTATATTTGAGGAAGGTGTTCATTCAGAGCAGTCAATACAAGCTGAAGATGAACCCGTTGAAATGTGCCTTTAGAGTTACAAGTGGAAAGTTCTTAGCTTTTGTGGTGAATTGGAAGGGAGTGCAGATGGACCATGACAAGCAATGAGTGATCTTAGATATTCCTTGTCCAAGAACAATGAAGGATCTTAAGAGTTTACTCAATAAAGTCTCCTACCTTAGGAGATTTCTGTCAGGGCTGGCCGAGATAACTCATCCACTGATATAGCTTTTGTAAAAGGGCACAAAGTTCAAATGGGAGGTAGATCACCAATAATCACTCACCAAGTTAAACAAGGTGCTCACTTCTCCATAAATGACAATTCCTCTAAGGGGAGGGATACCATTGTTGCTCTACCTCAAATCCATAACAAGGTCCGTTGGACATCTCTTAGCACAAGAAATTAATGGGCAGGAAATGATAGTCTATTACCTGAGCAGGATCATAAATGGACAAGAGGTAAGGTACAAAAATGTGAAAAGACGTTTTATCATAAAAACTTAGACATTATATGCTATTTTTCACAATTCATATTATGATAAGATGTGATCCCATCAAGTTTTTATTGGCGAGAACTATCTTGATTAGAAGATCAGCTAGGTGTTTCCTCATCCTCTTTGAATATGATTTAAAGTGTGTGGTCCCTCGCGCAATCAAGATCCAGGCATAAGCAAATTTATTGGTAATTTTCCCATCTGGGATATTTTAGCCACCCCATGAGAACATTCCTGAAGATGACATGTAGACCAACGTTTTAGATGTAAACCTTAAGAGTGGACTATGAAGTTTGATAATTATTTGACAAAGAAAAAGGGAGGAGCAAGGGTTATCCTTTCTAAAGGGAAGGAGGAATTTCGGCTTTCCTACAAGTTAGATTTCCATTGTTCTAAAAATAAGGCAGAGTACGAGGCATTAGTACTGGGATTATTGGAGGCCCTTCGGAGGCACATCCGTTCATTATGCATCAAAGGTGATTCGAACTTGGTGGTCCATCAAGTGAACGAGGAATATGAGTTGAAGCATATCAGCCTCTCGCCCTAGAGAAGAATCATCCAACGACTGATAAACCAATTCCATCAAGTTAAGATAAATAGGCTTTTTAGAACGATTAACAGGCATGCTGATTCTTATGCCGACATTGCTCATAAAGAGGCTATGAAAAATGACACAACTACTGTGATGGAAGAAGATTCATATTGGAGAGGCGCCATCAGGAAATAGTTGGAGCATGGAGAATGAAATATGGAATCTAGAGAGCTATCATAGTATTTTCCAAGCCAAGGAAGTCTTTATTTCAGGAATGTCGAGGATGGTTACTAAGGTGCATCAAACCAAAGGAAACATAGCAAAAGTTGAAGAAGACAAATGGCTAACATTGCAAAATAATTGAGATCCCTCTATACAGAAGAATCCAGAGAGAGGGATATTTCTGGTCAACGATGAAGCATGATGCATCATGGTTACAATAAAGGTGTGATAAATGTTAACTTTTCTTTCAGGCAGTTGAATGTGACTTTGTTAAAACTCAGCCGGATTAGAGGCAGCCTTACTTTGATTTTATTAAGGACGAAATTATTCAAATTGAGAAAATTGATGCGATAGGACTCAAGTGAAGAGTCCCACATTTCTACATCCAAGAGGAGCAGCTCTATCATATGGGATACTTTAACAAACCATTATGATGCATTACAGAGGAGGAGGCAACATAAGTCTTGAAGCAATCTCACCAACCAGCTCACATTAGAGGGGTAAATTTGTATGACCAATTGATAAATTTGGGTTATTATTGGCCAATTATGGATAAAGATTCTACCGAGTTCATTCGAAAGTCCAAGGCATTCCAGTTGCATGGAAACATGATCCATGCTCCTTTGGTCGACCTACACTCTTTAGCCACTCCTTACCTATTTCACACTTGGGCATTTGACCTGATAGGGGCAATACATCCATCTTAGAGAGGAAAAATTTGGGTATTAGTGGCAACAGAGTGATTTACAAAGTCGGTTGATGCAATACCACGAAAGAGAGAAATAAAAGGTGTGGTGGCCAACTTTATTAGAGAGTATATAATTTGTCAATTTGGGATCACCAAGGTTATTCTCTCTGATAACAAAACCCCATTTATCAACAAAGAAGTAACGATGCTCACAGACAAGCATTCCATCAGCTATCATACCTCAACGGTGGCATATCCCAAAGGAAATGGTCAAGACGAAGCAAATAACAAGCCCCTGGTCAATATCCTAGCCAAGACGATGGAAGACTTCTCAGGTTTTTGGGATGATAGGATTCCTGCAATTTTATGGGTCTATGAACCGATAAGGAGGAAACCCAAGGCTATATTCCATTTTCCATTGTGTTTGGAGCTAAAGTAATTCTACTAGTAGATTGGAAGTTCCCTCAGCTCGATACCCCTTACGAAGCAGCATGATCCCTCAGAGTACACACATATAGTTGGAAGCACTGGATGAATAGAGGGACAATGCGATGCAACACTTCTAAATGTACACAAAGAAACTCTCAAGGGCATATAATAACCTAGTGAGGCCAAGAAAGTTCGTAGAGGGAGACCCAACTCTAAAGGTAGCTATAAAGAACACAAGGGGGCTATAATTGCCTAAATTTACTACAAATTGGGAGGGACCTTTTATTATGAAGGAGGCTCACGATTCTGGTTACTATGTAATCTCTAAGATGGAAGAGGATAAACCTTTCAAGATTAATAACAAGTGGCTAAAGGTCTATCACATTTAAGTGAGTAACCTCCGTTAGCAATCTATTTTTCAGTAAAAAGCTATGTTGTAATTCATTATGAGTTATTTCTTTTTTTTTGGATTCTTCTCATTAATTAAGAAGATAGAGTTTCTTTGTAATAAATAGAAGAGAGTTGTAACGAAATGACAAAGCATAATCTGGTAGAATAATTCTTTTCTTTTCATTCATATACTCAAAGGGGTTGGAAAATTGGGAACTATCACCCAAGAATTACATATGCGGAAATGAAAAAAAAATGAATTAATTACAAAAGCAACAAAAGAAGCAACTTCAACCCAGAAGAAACCACAAGTCAGGATAAGAAAAGAAGTCCCCAGGCAATCCCGAAGAAGCCTCCAATCATGTTCTTTGAGCAGTAATATAGCCTTAAAGTCTAGTCTGGATTTGGTCCCGTTCGATTAACAAGGCATCACGTTCTTCCTTATCCTTTAGTAGAGCTTCTTCAGTAGCCTTAACTTTGTCACCAGTTGCTCCCAACAGAGGGGATAACTCTAACAACCTGGCCTCCTTAAACCGTTGGGCCTCTATATGTTTTAGATAAATCTCCCTATGGCTCTCCAATTGTTGTATCTTTAAATGTTTCAATTGGCAATTTAGTTAGTTTAGTTGGAAACCATCATTTCCCATCTCCCTCAGGCTGCCTAGGAATTGACTGATGAGAGTCCTAGTAAGGATGAACATTTGAGTAGTTACCACCTCAACAATAACGGATGTCAGACCATAGAGACTATAGCTCATCACCAAGGTGTTCGAACTAAGACAATCTGTAGTGAAGGTTTGAGGATGGTGAGTGGCAATTTGCTCAATAGTAGAATGATTAATTGTAGATACTTGGGAAGATTGGCGAAAGATCAAAAGTCAAAAATCATGAGGATCCATATTGGGTAGAGTAACCTCACAACCGGAATCACTATCAGTTGGCAGATCTGTAGTGGAACCACAATCATTGGGATTGGTTTCCTCTAAAGAGACTGACTCTTGATCAGCACAGGCAACAGTCGAGGGACCACCCTGAATTGGATCTTTGACAATAGATGACTCCCTCAAACCCTACAATATGGGAAAGAGGAATTAGTTGGAGAAAATTCTTAACAAGTGTGTTTTTATTGTTAAGTCAACATTATAGGTGGAGTTTGCAAAAATCTTAACAAGCGTGTTTTCATTGTTAAATCACCATTATAAGTGGAGTTTGCGAAAAATCTTAACAAGTGTGTTTTTATTGTTAAGTAACCCTTATAGGTGGAGTTTGCGAAAAATCTTAATAAGTGTGTTTTCATTATTAAGTCACTGTTATAGGCAGAGTAAGAGAAAAATGTTAACAAGTGTGGTTTCATCGTTAAGTCACCATTATAAGTGAAGTCTGAGAAAAATCTTAACAAGTGTGTTTTCGTTGTTAAGTTACCGTTATAGGTGGAGTTTGAGAAAAATCCAA
Source organism: Sambucus nigra (assembly GCA_949130495.1). Lineage (NCBI taxonomy): Eukaryota > Viridiplantae > Streptophyta > Magnoliopsida > Dipsacales > Adoxaceae > Sambucus > Sambucus nigra. The sequence continues at coordinate 15,829,862 of OX422211.1, read as the reverse complement.
ACAAGTGGTTTACATTGTTAAGTCACCGTTATAGGTGGAGTTTGAGAAAAATCTTAACAAGTGGTTTTCATTGTAAAGTCACCGTTATAGATGCAATTTTAGAAAAAATATTTACAAGTTGTTTTCATTATTAAGTCACCATTATAGGTGGAGTTTGAGAAGAACCTTAACAAGTGCATTTTCATTGTTAAGTCACCTTGAAGGCATAATGATAACACTTGTGCAAAAAAGAGTGAATAAAGTAAATACTTCGGTCACAACTACAGGAGTAACAATTATAGGAGTAACTAATTTAGGGGTAGTAACTGCAGGGACAACTCCAACATCCTTATGACGCTCAGCTGAACCCTCGGAAAGGGGAACCTCAGCCCTTGGCTATGCATCTTCCTTGCGAAAAAGCACAAGTGCCAAGGTTAGGGAAGGTTTCATTGACATCATTTGACCTATAGATGATACATTAACCCCCATAGGGGACGAAAGGACCCCTGGACGAGAAGATGAAGCAACGGTAGCCTGAAGAACACGAGGAGTCTTAGAACGAGAGGTTGGAGCCATACCTGGAGAAAGATGCAAACAATATTTAAGTGTTAGACACAATAAACACAACATAGAAGGGAGGCAAAGGCACAAGGAGTGAGATTACCATAGTGATGTTCGTAAAAGGGGAAAACACAACGACAAGCCTTACCAGAGGGAACTAAAAAATCGACCCAACAAGTGATGTGGTTAGGTCAGAAGCGGTAACAACCTGAAAGCCAAGAAAATTCTATGTACAGAATATCGCTAAGGGGAGAATATGGACAAAAGAGATTTTTTTTACCTCTGAAGGACTGGAAGATATTGGAACAATGTTGATAGGAACCATATGTAGGGGAGATGAGTTAGAAGAAGCCAAAGGAGTCTCCTCTGGATGAGGGGAAGTGCTAAAGGATTCCACAGAGGTAGTAGCTCTCCTAGAAGCCTTCTCAAAACATCGAGAGATAGATCAGTGAGAATAAGCTAACCCATACATGAGATAATGGGGAGGAGATGCATTGGCCTCAGAATTATCGAGGCGTCCTTCCATGAAAAGGCTCACAGGGGGATAAGGCCTATCTCTTTCAACCTCCTGCATAGACAAAAGATATTTGCACAAGTGTTAAAGAATATACCTCACTATGTTTAAACTGGAAAAGTGTGGGAAAACATACCTCTTGCTCTCGAGAAGAGTGGAACAGAATGACCATGGGAAAAATAAGAGGTGAAGGAACTGGAGAAACCTTCTCAGTGGTACCATGCTCAACTTTAGGACTATCGTCAAGGGTAATGGAATCAATGGGAGATGGATGAGGAGAAGTCCTAGGAATAGAGGCAGAAGGTGGTGGTAGTACTTCGTACGCACATTTCTTCTGGGTCTTTGTACCTAGAGTTTCTTCCTGGTACCAGAGCCACTAGCAGTAGAAGGGGCTCTTGAACTTTTTCTACTTAACGTAGATGCTTTACTGGGATCTACCAGTATTATAAGAATTGCATCAGGGGGAGGAACAATAGGAGTATGTCATTGAAACTCATGAATCACTAGTTCAAGCTCTGCTTGGCACTTCGCTCGAATCTCCCCACTCAGATCTGCAGACATCGCAAGAGGAACAGAGGCAATAGGAAATGCATCCACAGGAACTTGGGACTTAGTCTAGTATTTGGACATTGAATAAGTCTCACTCTTTAAGGCCCTATCTTTCTTAGCGGGAGGTTTTGAAGGCCCCTCGCTGGGAGCTACATCGGTAGAAGCACCTTCGAAAGTTTATTTGGGCATGGGAGCTTTCTTGGCCCTTGGTGCAGTAGTGGGGATCATAGGAAATACAGGTTTAGCTCACTAGGAGGGACTTTGGGAGTACGTCTTAGAAGAAACTCAACCCCCTAGATGGAATTGCCTTTGAGTCCTAGCTCCAAGGGTGGAAAAGTCTGAACTACGAGGTAAATTAGGGGACTTTAGATGAACTCTTAACTCTTAGCTAGCTGTGATAGCCACTACTACAATAAAAAATCTAAAGTAACATCGCCCTTCCCGGTGAAGGCAGGGATAGTAACTTGGACACTAGTTTCTAAGCAGATAGTTGAAACCACTAAGACAGTGCAGAAGGCAAAGGCCTCAGAAAAAGTAGCTCTGGCGTGAGACTCCTGAAATACTGGCTGAGGAACCCCCTAGCCATAGCCAAACTAATGCTTGCAGCGGTTTGGGTTGTAATGTTATGAGGTGTATCCCCATTCAATATAGGAGGGAAGGTAGCTTGGAGTCAAAGCTAAAACTACAGACAACGAAGGTTCCTCCATGATAAAATCCTCAGAAGTGGGTTACACCACCCTGGATGCAGGACTAAAGAAACTCCAAGTGTGGTCAAAGAAATCCTCACTATAAGGCATCATAATGAAGCAACTCGTTTTGTCAAAGATGCCTAGGATTTCCTCGCAGCTTTGTTTTTTGTGGAAATAAAAAAGGCGATGGGGCTTGATGTTTGTCCAGTTGGGAGAGGGATTGAGTTGGCTGATATTTTGAGAAAATGGTAATACAGGAAGCCTATTAAAACTATGGCATTGAAAAAATTGAGCTAGTTATATCGGCCCAAAGATCGCTCCATATCCAGGAGGGTCCGATTTAACCAAGAGTAAAGTGATCCTAAAGTCATGGATGCTAGAGGGAGCTTATAACCCCTAGACAAAAGGATGGAGAGATTGATAATATCCCTACGAGGTTAGTCATTGGGCTTATTAAAAAGATAAAACGGGATATAATCACAAGTATATAGGCTGGAAGCTCAAGGGGTGTAACTTTTCCTGGTCCAAACTCAGCAGAGGCAGAATCACAGCAAAAATAGCTAATAAGAGGGGTGAAGGTAGCTTTATTGGAAGTACCGATGCATATACTCCAACTCTCATCCAAGTCTACTAGGGCCTTTATTTCTTCGGCATCTAAGTCCTCATCGTGGTAGGGCGAAGTACTCGCGGGCTCAAGCCCATGTATCTCATAAATATCCTCAAGGGTAATGGTGAAATCTTCCCATGAGGCAACGAATGTGTGGGTTGTGGTGTTCCAACGAGAAACCAATACTTGTAAGGCGGAGTTGTGTTTGGAGAGAGTGAACTCACCAAACTAGTGTTATAATAAAGACCAACTTTGGTGAGGGCGTAAACATATGTGGACTGTATGAATGAGTTCCAATCAATAAATAGGGAAGGGGAACCACCAGGTTCTTCAAAATCAGTGTGGAAATGGGGGAAGTCACCTCGGTTGATGTGGAACCTCATAGTTCCCTCTAGGGGAAAGAAACCCCAAACAACAGAGTCTTCATCTTCATCACCCAAGAGCAAAGGGTCACACTTGGAACTACAAGTACAAGTTTTATAGGCATGTAAGAAATCATCACCGTTGCCAAAGATAGGAAAGTGGTGATAAAAGGTAAGTTTCTCTTGATGAGCTTCCATAAGGGCAGTGGCATCCAAAACAGGGGCAGGAGTAGTGGTGGTGGTAGGCAGAGCACTAGTGGTGGGGACAACTAGTACGTCTGGTGCACTGGAAGAAGACGCCATGGGAGAGGTATAGGATGAAAAACTTGAAAGAAGAGAGAGTGGAATGGAAATAATGGAGTAACAAAGGTTGAAGGAGACAATGTAGGAAAGAAACAAAATAAAAGCTTGAGCAACAATGGAGGATAACACTTTCTCTTTCTAAAAGCTCTATAAGTATGGAGGCAAACATTGAGGCATGTGCCAAGCCGCCAAAATGATTACAAAAGGGACAAGTGTCACTTCGGGGAGTGCTATGATAGTTAGAAAGACAACCCCGCATCATTAATGTGGTGATTTTTGGGACAGAGAGGGTTGCTTTCAAGAGAAGTAATGATTTTTGGAGCCAAAATTTTTAAAATGGGTATTTAAAGCCAAAATGGTAAATTATAGCAAGTCCTCACACTGTAAGACTGAACGATGATATAATAGGTTGAAGATGCATCGGGGAGAATTTTTTACCTCCCAAGAAATGGAGGTTGCTTGCATCACAGTTCCAAAATAAATGATGTCCCCCGCCCTAAGTCCAAACGAAGTTTTTCGTGGAGACATTTCTAGTCATCACAACAAATATCTACACGAAGGGGAAAATGTAAGGATGCTTGAAGGTAATCTATGAATTAGAGAAAGCTTCCCCAATTAATAGAAGAGACTCAAAATAAGGAAACAACATTTAGACAACAAGGAAGCTCAGTGAATCAGCTCAGGGAGGCAGCCCGGTGATACAACCTAGTGAGGAAACTAATCGAGAGAGATCCTCTTCATATTCCTTTCTTACTTATTCATATTGTATCTTTTAAATACATCAACTGTAATACTGTAATGATTGTAATATTGAGTGTGAGGTCAAACAGTACTTGCAGAGACCAGGCTTGACAGGGCTTAGGAGAGCTTACATGCTCTATTGAATGACCTCACCATGAGAACTTCAGAAAGACTTGATTTGGAGGATTGAGAAGTGAGGCAGCATTAAGGCTTGTCTTGACCATCTTAGATACACCTGGTGAAATACCTAGAGATCTTTCATCATGGAAACTTGTGTAGGGAAACCTTGATTTCCATCGTATATTGAGATTTGAGCCAAACAGTTTCCTACCAAATGTCACATCTACGTTAGGTGATGTCATTATCCAACTAAACACTATCCTATCTGGACTTGAGTAAACCAATGTGGTATTGGTGCTGCTAGACTATTGGTGAGCCACCTCTGTTGTGATAGTCCTCTGACACACGGTGGTTGGAAAAAAGGTATGTTTTGGCATTTAATGTTTATGAAGTAGGGCTGGCTATCCGATCATGCATTTAATGTTTATGACGTAAAGTATGAATGGATATATCGTGAAAGACTGAGGCATCTCAAGAATGGTGAGGGGCTATTTATTAGCCTCGACCACTTCTGAGAAAGTGGGTTCTTTCTAGAGAGTTTTATTGTTAGAGAGAGAATATACTAAAGAGAAATTATTGCACATCAGAGAGTTTACTCACCCAATATTGTCATTTATTATGATTATAATACCTAACCAGAGATCCCTCATAGTTTGTTGGTGTGTTGGTGATCGAGGTGGAAAATCGAGTGTCCGTGTAATACGCTAGTCGTTGTTATCGACTTCCAACCTCGATAAAAAAACCTAAACTTGTAACTACACTCTTAAGGAGTATAGTGGCAAGTCTGGGTATCGAATCCACAGGTATTTAGCACGTGTGAATGTGACAATAAAGGTAAGGTAGTTTAATCCTAAAGTTGATGTTAAAAGAAAAGAAAAGAAAAAGATGATTGATTTTTGAATTTTATCTATGAATTAACTAAATTCAATTAAATTAACCTACACATGCAAAATTAACTAACTAAGAAGGAACTAATTTGAATGAAGAAATTGGTTAAGAATACACTCCTCCAAACCCTAGTGTGTATGTGAGTACAAAATTAGTCATAAATTATATAATTGATCACACCCACTCTTTAGTACTCCAAAGCATTACATATATGAGGTTCAAGACCGCATCATACATAATCAAAGTATGAGTAAACTAGTGTTGCAATTGTTCACGCCCGTTGTATCCTTAAGAACCCCGGTTACCTAGAGCAAATGAGGTCAAAAGGTCTACAATGGATGTGAAACTATACAACTCGATCTAATCACTTATTTAATTTAATGGAAAAATTTTATATCTATGCATGCCACATCGGGTTGGGTTCATGCATCCCCACCCTTAAAAACTTAGCTTGACATAATTAAAATAAAAGAAAACTTAAAATTGAAAGTGTTGGAATTCATAAATAAATCTAGAAGATTGAGAACATGACTTTAATTTGGATTTGAAAACTAGAGAGAAACAATTAATTAAACTAACTATGAAAGCAGTAAAAACAATAAATTAAAATTACTTACAATGGATGAATGATGAATCTTGAATAGATCTTTGAATCTTAAATAGTAGCCAAACTTCAAAACAAGGGTTCTTGGATACAAGAATCCTTTAAAAACTAACTACAAAGAACCCCTAGCTATTAGCCTTCAACAACTTGAAGTAAAAATACTCCGTTTTCTTCCTACTAGGGTTTCTAAATCCAAAGAAAATATGAAATTATATGCCAAAAGGAACTCTCTCTCTTCTTTTCTTCATTACTCTAAGGCCTGGCTTTTTATAATACCTAAATATGATTTTTCCAATGCCTCTCCATGTTTTACAACTAATAAAAAGGAATTATACAAGAAATTTCAAGAGTTGAAACTCTTCAGCTTCCAGAATTAATTTCAACTTTGACTTTCTTTCTCCAACTTTGACTTGCCATATATTTTGATCCAGAGCTCCGATTTAACAGACATTTCTTCCCGTGTTCTTATAATTTAGATATCTTCAACTTTCTAGTTTTCCCCACCTCCGGAATATGGCTGGAAAATTACAAAAATTCCCTTGAACCCCCCAATTTCTTGCTTTCTTTCACTGTTTTGCGTTCCCTTTCGCACTAATTTGCATGAAATACCAGTATAATACATAAGAGATACACAAAATATGAAATACTTGCCAAAAAGGGTTAGTATCATAAATATAAGACAAATTCAAGCTATTTTCAATGCATGGGATCATAAAAATACCGAAATTAAGGGGATAAATGTGAAGAATTTATGCCTAATCAGTTGGCTGCCTGCCAAGGTGTATCTAGGGTACTTACCTCTCTCGCCCTTTAACTGATTTACTTCTGAGTTTTTCTTTATTATCATTTGAGTTATACATGAGAGATTTGTGAGTTCAAACTGAGTGTTGATTGTATATAATATTATGTCGTCATATACGTTTACAAAGAGTATTTGGATTATCATTTATCACCATATCTATAGGGGTTATGCCTCAACTGGTATTATTATACTCCCAGGCTTCAAGGGGACTACCCTTTTACAACCATCAATCACTAAATAATATCCAGAGTAGAAACCAAATAATAATTAGATACGTAAGAGTAAATGTCTGACAATATATCAAAGTCTACAATAAGATAGAATCCTATCATCTATGGGCGACATGCCCATTTGTAATTGAAAATAACTAACCATATCTAGATAAGAGCCGACGGAAGTGTCTAATCAAGGATGTAGCATCCACAACTACTGTATGGTAAGAGAGGATCTATCCCAATTGTCCCGGATCCTGCTACAGCACACCTGGGATGTAAAAAGGAAACATAAGGAAAGAAAATTCCGAAGAGTAGAAAATATTTTTGCAAGTAAATAATTGTTTTAAGTCGTTTAAAACAGTAGTGTATTACTTTGAAGATTAACTGACCGCACTCACTTCAGATCAATCTCACCACTCAACTATAGTGCGCACCTAACATGTTGATTTTATTCATCCTAACTAAACTAATCAGTTTATTAAGGATACATAAACGCTATTCAAGCCAACCCTACTAATACTCTCTAGATATACATTTACTAGATATACGTTTACAACTAGTATTTTAGCGACTTGCTATCATTAAATAATCACGTGATAAACATACATAGATACACCCGTGTTATAAATAAACATAAACACTATATCATATAAGCATACACATATATAATCACTATATATGTATAATCATATCCCCAAATCATGGACCTCTTGAATACATTCCTCATGTGCGATCCGGCTCCAGGCATCACTCCTCATATCGAGACACCGGGTCAGAATCTCACCACCGATCCCTAATGAAGACACATAATATCTAGGTGGTCATAGACATGCGTCTAGGGAGCGACTATACTATATCGTACCTCACCGGCCTCCAAAACAACACTAATCCTCACACCTAGATAGTGACCTTGTAACAGTACTATGACCAAGGGAACTAATCCAACACATGCTTGTCAATGCTAGGGAGGACTACCATTTCTTGTATTATCCTATGATAGCATTATCGAGTAGGTATGTTCAAATCAAACAAGTAGCATACACACATTCATATATATACACGTCACATTAATATGTACATAGTACAAGTACTGAACACTCACCCTTATCCTACCGCACAGAGTTCACCCAAATCCTGAAGTTCATTCCAATTTTCTAAATTATTTATTTAACTAGTCCCTTACTTGAGTACCCATATTTTTTTTGGGTTAGGAGTATAGAAATACAAACTGAGGTGTAACCCCAATAGGTATGGTGATAAACAACAACCCAAATATCCTTGAAAAATCACGAATGAACACATACTATTATATATAACAACACTCAGATTGAGCTCACAAGTCACTCATGTATAACTCACACAGTAATAAAAGAAACTTAGAAGTAACTCATTCAAAGGGAGAGAGAAGTAAGAACCCTAGATACACCTACTGCCAACACACTAACAACCTCTGATGTCTCTCTATTTATATAATAAAATGTTCACAACAAATGTCAATGGTGGGAGGATAAAACTTCATTTTGTAATTACTCTTCCTCTCTTAATGTGTTTTCTCTCCCTAGAAAGAACTCAGGAAAATAATTCTCTCTTATCAGAAGTGATTAACGTTAATAAATATCCCCACACCTTTTAAGATGTCTCAATCCTCATTAATGCGCAAGACATTCCGCTCATTTTTTAAGTCACAAGCATTAAATGCCCCATGGGTTAACATGACCTGTGTCAGACTCATTAAATGCCAATACAGGCCTTTTGCCTAGAAATTATGCGTCAGAGGACTATCACCACAGTGGTAGCTCACCAACCTGTCTGACAGCCCTGATACGACAATGGTTTAATCAAGTTTGGATTGGGCAGTGTGCAGTTGTCTAGTGACATCACCTAAAGTAGATGGGACGTTTAGTAGAGGGCTATTTTGCTCAAAGCTGAATATACAATGGAACTCAAGGTTACTTTGCATAAGCTTCCACGCCAAAAGGTCTCACGGTGTTCCTAAAATGGTCAAGACAAGCATTAACGTTGCCTCACTTCTCAATCCTGGAAATTAAGTCCCTATAAAGTTCCTACGATGAGTTCATTCAATAGAGCATTCAAGCTCTCCCATGCCCTTCCAGGCTTAGTCCCTCGCGAGTACCGTTTGAACTCACACTCAATACTACAAACATTACAGCATTACAATCAATGTAATTTAAAATATACCACTGGACTACATAAAAATGGAAGATAAAGAAGAGCTCTCACGACAAGTTTCCTCGATGATCTCCATTACTGAGATGCCTCTCTGAGCTACATCACTGAGCTGCCTTGCTATCTTCATGCTATGTCCTTCTCTTTAGTTTCTTATGTTAATTAGGGAAGCTCTCTCTAATTCAAAGATTACTTTTTATCACCCCCCACATTTTCCCCTTCATGTATACATTTGTTGTAAGCCTAAGAAATGTTTTCACCAAAATTTCTTAATCCGATATACCATCTTCAATTGTTAGAAAAAATTCTCCATTTTTCGCCTCCGTTGCGATTATAATTGTTGTTACAATTTGAAAAAAGTTAAATTATCCCGTATGTACCTAAGCCAAACCTCTCCAATGCTTGGGTGTATGGCGAGGGTACATCATTGTTAATGCAAAAATTCTCCATCTATGAGGACCAATCAGAAAAGGACACATGTCATCCTATGTGGAAATATTCAACACCAGAGGAGAGTTGGTCGTAACCCAAGGAGAATTAGTTAGCACCCGAGGAGAATTGGTCGGCACCCGAGGAGAGTGAGTCGACACCCGAGGAGAGTTGGTCGACATATCAACCAGGAAGATCAAAGGATAACTATGCATTTAATGTGCATTAATGAAGATGGCAGCTCATTTAATGACCATTAATGTACATTTATACTGTAGATGACAACACATAGCATACCAAGCAATTGAACAATTAGATTCGTTGAATGTAGACATAATGTATAAATGTCTACATAAAATGAATCTCTTTATCTCCCATCACTATAAATACATGTATTCCCTTAGCCAAAGGGAGGAGAGAAAAAAAAGACAATTGAGAGATCCGAGAACCGAGAAACACCATACACAAGATACACATCCTTTCTCTCTCTACCATATTGTGCTATTATAAACCCCTGGGAATAAAATAACAGTGGACATAGGCTTCTTTCTTATAGCCGAACAACTTTAAAAATCTTTGTCTCTCATGTGCGTGATTGGATTGCTTTTATCTATTTATCTGTGATCATAAAAACGGGATTCGGTCCAGTTTTTTGCATCAACAGATTGGCGCCGTCTGTGGGAACGTGTTACAAGCATTGTTCTCCATCAAAAGCTAAGTTTTTTTATTTTCTCTATGTATAATCAATTATATATTATACATACATCTTTTGATTCAATCATGATTTTTATGTTTATATACATAAATTAATTGTCCAATTTTTATCTGCAAAATATTGCATATCATGATTTTAAAATCGTAACTGTTAGATTAATTCTTAGTTAAAAATCTAAAAAATAATGGATTTCATAAATCATAACTTTTTGCTTGATTCTCAAGTTTCAATTTTATATCATGGAATAAATATTTTAAATGATTACATATACCAATATATATGACGGTGGTAAGATTTGTTAATTTTCATTATAAATTTTGTAAGATCTTTGATGTATATTGAAATTCCCATCATATTTTTAATCAGAGAATGGGAAAAGTTATAATCAAGAACGATTTCTCTCCCTCGATAATCACAATTCTGACTCAGATCTGCTTTAAAAGTTCTCATCAATTTGATTCATAAAAAAAATAATATAAATATGTTTATATTCAGTGTTAGACAACTTTCATCATGAACGTTAAGCATCTATGACTCTTCTTGAAAATGTTCTGGGCAAACACATTTATGTAATGAGTTACATCAAAGAAAAAGATTTGACATATGTTGATTCACATATTTCACATCTTCTACAAGGGAGTAAAAATTCAAAACCATTCTTTTTCCTGTTGGATATTGATCATATTTTTTCTTAGATCTGATGATTTCTATTGGTTATCCCTTAGATCTAAGAATTTTGATTTGTTACGATTTATTAATTCTGATAAAGATTGATTTATTGGTTCGATGATTGATTTTTGGTATAATTTTCATAATGATTTTTATCATCCACCGTATTTTTTATCTCAACAAATTGAAAATAGGAAGGAAACCCAAAATAACCTTCTCTCTCCTGAAAAACCTTTTTCCACTTTCGTAAAGAAGATGAAAAATGAACAGTCGCTCAAGAAAGGGAAATGGAGAAACTCTCCCAGGAAGATAAAGAAATTTTGGATTTATTAAATTCATATCAATCGTTTTGACTTCAACTGTCTACAACAACAAAAATAATGAAACTGGGCGGCATAAAACAAAATAACCTACAATTGAAGGACGATCATCCACCTCACAACTTGATTTGGTTTCAGATCAACAAAAAATTTCAATCCCAGGATTATACTACTCTCTGATTCAAAGCTTGCCTGCCTTGGGCTCAAAGGTCCCATGAATCTGCAACTACTGTTTAGCATCAATTGTGTGAGGATCAAAAATCCAGAAGAAGGTCGCCGGACGAGTATTTCTGGTCAGTGAAAAACTATGTGAATTTTTTCTCTACTTAATCGGAATAAAGAAGTAATCTCCTCCGTATATCTCATTGACAAGTATTGTTGGTCGATAGCATTTTTGTTGGTCGGAATCATATACTGTTGGTTGGCGACATCTGGTCGTTACCCGACCAAAATTTGTTTATCGGACCATCCTTGGTGGTCGGTGGTCATTTGCAAAGAAAACACGAATAACTTCACCAAATTTTCCAATCACGGTCAACAAAATCTTCTGGTCAGAGGCACCTAATTCTAGTTGGCAGCAGTTATATATTGGTTAGTGGAGGGCTTCACCCAGGTTGAAATGCCTCCCGACCAACTAAACTAGGTGAAATTTTATTGTTTGGAGACATTTAATGGTGGTATGCAATTGGCTGGTGAAGCTATTTGTTGATCGAGAATTTCACCAGACCATTTTTATTGGTCAGTGGTAAGCTGTGAAGATCCATCAGTAACATTGGAGTAGATCGGCAACACCTCGGTGGTTGTTTCAAAACAAGAACATCTGGTCGACATCTAGTTTTGATAACAAAGAAATAGTTGGTTAACAACTTAAAAGTCCAAAGTTGGTTGGAAATAAGTTGTAGCCAAAACAAAGGCTTCTTGATCGTATGTACATGGTCGGCAGATCAAAACGAAGGCATCCTAACACTGATGTCACACGATGCTGGTCGGCGATACCACTGGTAAGAATTGGTTATCACCTATTGACGAGGAATGCTGGAATGCAGGGATGACAAATTTATTTGCCCAGATTATTAATTTTGACAAAGTCAAAATTATTACCATTGCTAACTATTTATTTTTCTCACACTTCTCTAACAAAATAAATGTTTTAAAATTAAATAAAATATATCCCTGAACTTTATCTTAGAATAAATTTTTCGATCCCATATTTGAGCATTTATTTAAAAATAAAATTATTTTATAAAAGCTCAAATCAAAACTTATGACATCTAGTTGATAAAAATATGCTCACATTGACACACATTTGGCACAAAACATTTTATTTCATATTTTTAAATTTTTATTCCCTTATGTCTGAGATGATACATATTATATGATATATTGCTGAAAAATTTTGCTAATGATAATTTCTATGAGAATCAATCTCAACAGGTGTTTGAGCAACTTATTAAATTCTGCATGTACAAGATTCACCCCCAACAGTTATCCTTTTATCTTGTATTATATATCAAGAGGAGCTCCACGACTTACTATTTGTTGGTCGATGGAATTTATTTCTACTCGACAATTCTCATACACTTGGTCGGCATCAAGTCGGCAACAATCCTCCACCGAATTTCAGTTTACCAATTCCAGTCATCAACATAGAACGGTTGAAAAGCTTTTGACATAGGTCGGCTGTAAAAGGTCGGGGCACCTCATAATTATAAGTATGAATGAATGATTATTGGAGATCAAGTCGTCAACCAGTACTACAACAATAAACATCACCAGCACCAATTGTGTTGGTCCACTATGTATAGCTAGTAAAAAAAAAACAAACGTTGGTCGGAGGCATTTCATTATGATCGGTGATGGATATTATGCAATTTGAGAAGTTCCCGAGCTCCCATTCGTTGATCGGCTACATCTATTTCTACTCGGATGTACCTATTGTTGATCGGCGTGTATATAGTTGGTCGAGAAAATCAATTGTTGGTCAATAACATCTCCACCTTGGTCGGAGGCAGTAGAAAGCTAATACCAGAATTGAAAATTGATGATTCCTTTGGTTCTATCTTTTTGATTTTGAAAAAATCACTACTTCGGTGCCAAAGGACAAGACTATCCCCTTATTCTTATCCTTATCCTTTATTAATTCAAAACATGAAATTCCTAATTGAAAATTTGCATGGAGAAAAAATAAAATGCATACTTGGTTATTTTCTAATCCACAGAAACTTTATGTGAAAAATATTCGAAGACCAAAAATTATATTTGAGCATTTATTGAATTTCAAATAATTCCTAAAGTGATAAATAATTTCTAAAAAACCAATTTATATTTGGTCTTTTGCTTAAAATTAAAATGCCTAGCATTTTTATTTGCTCATGAAATACACGTGTGGCACAAAAATACTATTTCATATTTTGAAATTTTATGTTGGTACACATCACATATTGTTTGGCTGAATAATTATTCTTATGATAATAATTATTTTCTCGAGTCTCGACAGGAGCTCGACCAGCTTATTAAAATTTCATAGGGACGAGATTCAATCCAGATGAAAGCTCTCGTAAACCTCTGGAAAAGTATTATTGCTCCACATCAGGAAATTTTGCCTCGACATATCAACCAACATATATTATTTCATTTTTTGAAATTAATATTTTTATTTCTCAAACATATACCTATCATATATTTATTGAATGATTAAATTATTCTCATGACTAATCAATTCATCCTACACATATGGTAGAGCAAGATATTAATTTTTACAGGTACAAGACTCAACGTCGACGAATGCTTGGAAAATTTCTTCTTTCTATATATATTCAGCTTCGAGGAAGTCTCCATCATTAATATTCCTAAAAATGCAAACTCAGGTTGGTTAGGAAGAAAAAATATTCCTAAAAATTCCAACTTAGGTTGGTTAGGAAACAAAATATTCCTAAAAATGCCAACTCGGTTTGGTTAGGAAACAAAATATTCCTAAAAATGCCAACTCGGTTTGGTTAGGAAACAAAATATTCCTAAAAATGCCAACTCCGGTTAAATAGGAAGCAAAAATATTCCTAAAAATGCCAACTCAGGTTGGTTAGGAAGTAAAAATATTTCCCAAAAATGCCAACTAAGGTTGGTTGGGAAGAAAAAATATTTTCCAAAAGTACCAAAGTTGGTCGGGAAGAAAATCCACAAACTCAGGTTGGTCGGGAATCAATCTCCATCAACTCAGGTTGGTCGAACAGCAGATAGCAGGTGGAACAAATTTTATTGTCTATGCAAAATAAGAAAATTTATCAAATAACATACTTCAAGGCCGAGAAAGCATTCAAAGATCATATTCCACACTTGGGGGCTCTATTAAAAATCCAGTTGTTCATTCGGTGGCACATTCTCATAACATCATACAGTCGAGCATCAGATTCAACCCCAACTAATTATCATTCAGAAGTTATTTTTCTTGCTCAGGAGGCTATTAAAGCTCAGGAGGCATATTCAGGAGTTATTATGCACATGCTATTGAAGTTCAGGAGGCATATTCAGGAGTTATTATGCACATGCTACTGAAGTTCAGGAGGCATATTCATGATTTATTATGCACATGATATTAAAGTTCAGAAGTCAAATTCAGCATCAACAGCACTGAGATCTTTACTACTACTGTCCCGACCAACATTGAAGAAGAAATTGTATGAAAATGCTTCAAAGTCCACCACAAACTTGGTAATAATCATATTGAAGGTTGGGTTTAAAAGCTAGTATGTTACTCGACAAAGTATTCAGAGGAGCATAAATCAGAAGAATCAAGCACGTGAAGTTAACAATCAGTTGCTCGGCACAGGAGGCAGTTGGTCGGCTAGCAAACCAATCAACATACTTGAAGATTATGACAAGCTACAAGCTGCATACTATGGCATGACTGCATCCAAATTCCCAGGGGTGATACATAGCACACGGAGTTCCTCAAAAGAAAGATCAACAACCATCTATCAGCCTGCATCATATGTCGTCCAAAAGATAATGCACTTTATGTTGAACAAATCAAAAAGGTAGATCAAGAATTTCACGAGCACCGAGCAACACTGCAAAATAAATACTCCATCTTTTTAAGTAAACCATCAAGCATGGAGCATTAGGGGATTCTGTTAACGCAAAAATTCTCCATCTACGAGGACCAATCAGAAAAGGACACATGTCATCCTATGTGGAAATATTCAACACCCGAGGAGAGTTGGTTGGCATCCGAGGAGAGTTGTTCGGAACCCAGGGAGTGTCAGTCGCACCCGAGGAGAGTTTGTCAGTACCCGAGGAGAATTAGTCGGCACCCGAGGAGAATTGGTCGGCACCTGAGGAGAGTTAGTCGACACCCGAGGAGAGTTGGTCGGCATATCAACCAGGAAGATCAAAGGATAACTATGCATTTAATGTGCATTAATGAAGATGGCAGTGCATTTAATGAGCATTAATGTACATTTATACTGTAGATGACAACATATAGCATACCAAGCAATTCAACAATTAGATTCGTTGAATGTAGACATAATGTATAAATGTCTACATACAATGAATCTCTTTATCTCCCATCACTATAAATACATGTATTCCCTTAGCCAAAGGGAGGAGAGAAAAAAAAGACAATTGAGAGATCCGAGAACCGAGAAACACCATACACAAGATACACATCCTTTCTCTCTCTACCATATTGTGCTATTGTAAACCCCTGGGAATAAAATAACAGTGGATGTAGGCTTCTTTCTTATAGCCGAACCACTTTAAAAATCTTTGTCTCTCATGTACGTGATTGGATTGCTTTTATCTATTTATCTGTGATCATAAAAAGGGGATTTGGTCCAGTTTTTTGCATCAACAATTATGAAATTTTTTCTTTGAGTAGCCTCCAACCATTCATTCTGTTCATCTCTGTTGAAATTCTCCTTGAAGTATTTCTAAATCTGAGCTATCATCGTTCTGAATGCTCAAAAGGAAAATTCTTCCTGATGAACCCTAGTCAAAGTTACCAGCATTATGATAGTTAGAAAAGGAAAATTCTCCCCAATATACTTGAGCCAAAGTTATCAGCGTTCTTACTTATTGTGAGGAAACATCGTGACCTTTTTAAACTTTGAGCAATGACTGGTGCCTAGTTTCTATGATTGACGTCCCTATATCTTCACACTTTTACTAAAACAAAATTCTCCCCATTGTACCTCAATCTGTTCTACTATCATGAGATCTTGTAGTGAGGGGACAATCTGTCATTAGGCTTTTGAGATTATATAAAATTTGCAAAAATTGGGATCAAATCATTACTTCTTCTGAAAGCAATATTCTCTCTCCCCCAAGCGTAACCTCATTAATGACATGAGGCTCTATTTTCAACCACAAGAACATTATCGAAGTGCCACGTGTTTATTTGTAATCATTATTTACATCTAGCATGTGTCTTCATGGTAAATTGAACTTCCCATTTCATTTTAAGCGTCTATTATCACAAACACTTAGCACTTTTTCCTTCACGCTCCTTTATCATTTCTCTGAGCTTTTAGAGAGAGAAAAATATTTATCATTGTTGAATTCCATCCCAAGCTCTGATCTTGCCATCGTCATCTTCCTCTTATCTTTTCCAACATTAACAACCACTACTCCATTGCTTTCTGGCCTCATCCTTATTCTTACCAGGATTCACTTTCCTCTTTAGTGAAAAAAAAACTTTGATGGCTTCAACTTCTGTCACCCCAATTTCTCCAGCCATCGTTATTACCTCTACCAACACTGTTACTCCTACTATCACCTTGGATGCCACCGCTCTAATGCCTGGATGCCAAGAGAAATTATGTTTATACCATCGTTCCCCTATTTTTAGCGAGGATGACGTTTACTCTACTGCATGTAAGACCTGCATTTTAAACACCAAGTGTGTGTCATCGATATTTGGTGATAAAGATGACTTATAAGTTGACGCCCGAGGTTCATTATCCTTATAAGGGACAATGCGCTTTCGTCTTGACCAAGGTGACTTCCTTTAATCCCATTTTAACTTCAAAAGGCCAAGAGGTTACCCGATCCACTTTGCTGCCTGGAATAGTTATATGAAGTCCACTTACGCAAATGATCTTACCAAGGTTTGGCTTCACCAAGAAACCTAGTTCAGTGAGTTCACTCTATCCAAGCACAACGCTGCCCTCCAAGTGTCAGTGTCACGCTGGAATATTACGACCCATACCTTCATAGCTGGATGGGGGGAATTCACTATCATATTGGAGGATGTATGGGAGTTGCTTGGGCTTGAGCCTACATGTACCTCGACTTACTTTGATGAGACCTTAGAGACTGAAGAAATTATTACTCGTACATCATTAGATCAGGTCTGTCAAAGATGCATGGGGTTTTTCAATAAAGTTACATTCACCCCCTTATGAGTTATTTATTTCAAGACCCATTTGAAAAGGGTGATTCTTCTAGCTTTGGAAAAGGAAAAGTTACACCCTTAGAGTTACCGCTAACGTAATTGTTATCCTTTCTTGTTTTATGCTGTTTGGAAAACCCAATGACCAGCCCTGTCAGGATCTTATAAACATTTCTGTTCACTTATCCAGGGGTTGAATCTCCCTCTAGCAATAATGGTTTTGGGGTCCCTCTATACCTGGTTGGATATGACCCATTTAGACACGGAATGCTCCCTTAGACACTATAACTTGGATAATTTCTCCAACACTATAATCCTAAATGGTTTTCTCTATGAGCATTTTCCCAAAATAGCAACCAGCGAAAAACCCTATCCAGTTTGTGAAGCCCTCAAGCCCAATCACCTATTTAACTTTCATAAGAAGTAGACATGAAAGTACATCTTTCCTATCTTTGATAAGCCTAGTTTATTTATTGTGAGGCCATATGGTGATGATTCCTTTGCCCAGGCTTCGCCATTCGTTAGTCATGAAGCTAGGATAGTTTAAGCCACATCTGTTGAAATTATCAATGAAGATCCTTCATTTGAAGTTATCCTTATCTCGACTCTAGATTATCTTCCTTCTTATACCAAGTGGAGATATACTTCTCAGAACTAGAACCCCAATCGTTGTTCTCACCAATTTGGCTATGACCAAGGGTTTCCTCACCCAGTTTTTCAGGAATCCCATACTACAATAATTTTCTTTAAGTCCTACTCTTTCTATAACACATCGGATGCTTCATCTGTTTGTTCGGCGATTTCCAGCCGAATCACTATCCCAAGGATAACATGGAAGGGATATGTCAATTCTTTTTTTGCCATAAAATATTGGTCGATGCTGCTAGAAAAGATTAGTGAGTTTAAAAAAGCCCACCTGTTTACCCCTATTCTTAAGTTTCCACCTCTTGAGCTGGGTCTCAAAGGTAAATCAATTTTAGGAGTTGAGTTTCCTCTAAGTCTAATTCCTAATGATCCTCCCACTGAGTTACCTCATTATTTCCCTTTGGCCGTTACTATTGCTCTGAGGGATAAGAAAGCTCCAATGCTAAAACAACTTGCCCCTACTGAAGGTGCTTTTACCAAAGGTGCTCCATGAGATGGGTCTTCTCAACCCCCCTATAAAAAGGAAAAATCGACCAAGAGTGGGAATTTATCTAATTTCAAGTCCAAGTTTTAAGTTCCTATTGATGCTTTCCCCATTACCCCCATTCCACATAAATCTTTCGCAAAAATATAGGTGGAAATTCAAGCCAGATGTTGTGCAAAGTTTAAATTAATTCAATAAGAGTTTTGATGACAAACTCTAGTTATTCCCCCTCTAATAACTTTTCCATCAATCCCCATAGTTCTCACAGAGGAAGTCACCATGCGACGCAATAGTTCTCAGATAACAGCTGACACTGGCACTGGTGCTTCTTCTGGGAGGAAGAAAACATTAGACACTAAAACTCAGAAGACACGGGCCTATATTGTTGAACCAATTGCTAGTCCTTGGAGCCCTAGGACCTCTCCACCTCCATCAAGCATTGGTATTATTAAGATTAAGGATAGCCCTAAAGATGCCCCTGAAACCGTTGGAGCTTCTTTTACAGTTCCCCAATTACATTCTTCTCCAATCATTCTTTTTTCCCAACCATCTTAAGATCACGAGGTAACTTTCTTCTTTATAATTTTTATGAAAGTATTTCAACACTTAGCAAATAAATAGTTTTTGTCTTTGCAGGAATGTCCGTTAGGTGGCATTTATCCTCCTCATTCTCCTCCTGTAAGTCAGTTTATGGGAGTATGGTTTGGTTTTTCTGAGACTGTTGCACCTCCTCCCCGTTTTCCCATAACGGGACTTACATAATTAAGGTATAATCTATCCAGACATACAAAGGAAGCTTCTCACAAGGAGACGATATACCAAGCGTCTGTTGGGACCTCCTCTCAGGTAGATGAGACTCCCCTTACTTTTTCTCTGTCATCCCTAGTTGGCACTTCCATTTATTTTGATTACCATATCGTCAAGTCCCCTGTAAGTGACTCTTTATTCTTTTGAACATTCTTTCCTGTTGGATTTTTCATAACTAAGTGTTGTATTTTATTCTTTTGTGAGGCTGTTGTTTCATCTCTGGCAACTGTGTTTATAGATTCGCTATTCCATGCCCCTCTGGAGAGACTTGTATTGGGATTCGTCCCTTTATCTATTACTTCAAAGGTAGTGCCCTTCTTATTGTATATTTTCTTCCGACTATTGTGGTGTCTCTGCATGTTAAAAACTTTTTGATTATTTATAGCCTTCTCATGGAGTTCGTCATTCTTCCATTCAAGAAGTACCTCGATGGTCTGAAGTTATAGTTGCTTCGTCTTCCCCCACTAAGGTTCCAGGGGTTACTAAAACTACCATTGCGCTATCTTCCCATCCTGAGGTTCCTTCAGCATCGTTGGTTGATACCTCTGAGTCACATGAGACTTTTATGGATCCTTTTCCCATTTTATCACTTGTGACTTTTCGTGGGGAAGCTGCTTCCCAAAGAAATGAGATTCCTCTATGTGGAGACTCATCTGAAGCTCTTAGGGGCACTATAGTTACAACTCCTTTATCTTCTATTCCTATTGTTGAGGTAACTTATGCCTTTTGATTAAAGTTTTTTTTAAAAACTCCCACCTATGAGGTGACTTAACAATTAACAATGAAAACACACTTGTGAAGATTTTTTCACAAATTCACACCTACAAGGTGACTTAACAATGAAAACACATTTTTTAAGGTTTTTCATTAACTCACACTTTTGAGGTGTCTTAATAATGAAAACACACTTGTTGTGTTTTTTTGCAAACTTACACCTATGAGGTGACTTAACAATGAAAACACACTTGTAAATATTTTTTGCGAACTCACACCTATGAGGTGACTTAACAATGAAAACACACCTGTTAAGATTTTTTGCAAACTCATTCTTCTGTATCGTATTTTAAGTCACGAGGGATCCCCCACTTGCCGAAGGGTAGGATCAACGTGGTCCTTCACCTGTTGTCTCCACACATAAAGAATCCATATCTCCAGATGAGTCAAGTCACAATGACCGTGGTTCAACCACTGACCTTTAAGTTAACAGTGAATCTGGTTGTGAGGTTCCTCTGCCTGACATGGTTCCTAACTAATTCTGCCTCATGGTCCTTCCATAGTATCCTTTATTCTCTGCCTACCACTGATCTATCATCGAACAACTTGTCACTTATCACCCATAAACTTTTACCCTTGACTTCCTTCGATCACCCGGTGATAATGGGTTATATTATCAAAAGTATGTCAACCGTTGTTGCTAAGGTTGTCAATACTCAAACCTCAAGACTCTCTAGGCCCCTGATCAATTAATACCTAGACAACTTGAGGGAGTTGAGCAAATATGGCTTCCAATTTAGCTAGTTAATCAATCACTTGAAGCTTTTAAAGACCACTCAGTTAGTGAGCCGGAGGGAATGTTATGAGAAGCATGTGGAGGCCCAACGGTCTAAGGAGGCTATGTTAATGGAATTGGTGCCTTTGATGGAAGCAGATGATCAAAAGGTTAAAGTATTCGGAGAAGATTTGGAAAAGGCTATGTAGGAACGTGGAGCTCTAATCGTTTATCATGACCAAGTCCAGACCCAACTTGAAGGTTCTATCATTGTATAATGAACATACTTGGAAGATTCTTCGAGATTTCCTGGGAACTTCTTCTCCACTTAAGACCTTTGGTTTCTCTTAGGTTGAATTGTTTTTGTGTTGTAAATTTTCATTTTCTCATATGTAATTCTTGGGAGAAAGTTCCCATACTTGTAACCTTTTCTGTATTTGAATGAAAAAATAAATTCCCTTTTACCATATCATGTATTATCATTCGTTACAACTCTCTTCTATTCATTGCAAAGACCAAACTCTATCAATTTTCAGTCAAACTCTAATCAAAACAAAAGATATAACAATAATGACTTGTAACATAATTTCAATAGTTTAAAATAAACTAAATATCTAAATGAGATTACTCTCTCAAACATGATAGAACTTTAACCACTTTTTATTAATCTTAAAAGGTCTATCATCTTCCATATTTAAGATTCGCCAATAACCTGAACCGTGAGCCTCCTTCACAATGAAAGGTCTCTCCCAATTCACAACAAATTTAGGCAATGGAAGTCCTCGAATGTGCTTCACATATGCCTTCAGAACTAAATCTCATTCCACAAATAACCTTGTCCTCACTAAGTTGTCATATGCTTTGGAGAGATATTTTATGTACATTTTAAAGTGATACATTGCATTCTACCTTTTTTATCCAATGCGTCCAACTATACATGTCTACTCTGAGGGAGCATGCTACTTTGCAAGGAATATTGAGCAGAGGGCAGTTCCAGCTCAACTGGAAAAATTACTTCAACTTGAAAGATAAGAGAGATATACCTTGTTGTCTTCCTCTTTGTTGTTCGATAGGCCCACGGAATTACTAGAATATTGTCATCCAACAATCCTCGAAAGTCTTCCATCGTCTTAGCCAAAATATTTACCAAAGTCTTATTTGTTGCTTCGGCTTGGCTATTACCTTTGGGATATGCCATCGTTGATGTATGATAAATGATGGAGTACTTAGCTATAAGCATCATCACTTTTTTATTGATAAATGGGGTTCCGATATAAAATAGGAAAACCTTTGGAATCACGAATCGACAAATTATCTACTCCCTAATGAAGTGTGACACCACACCTACTGTTACTCTTTTCAAAGGTATTACCTCATCCCACTTTGTAAAGCACTTCGCTGCCACTAATATCCAGATCTTTCCTCTCGAAGAGGGATGAATTTCCCGTACCAAGTCAAACGCCCAAGTGTGGAAAGGATAAGGAGTCGCCAAAGAGTGTAAGTCCACCGAGGGAGCATATATCATATTTCCATGTAATTATAACGCCTTACACTTACGAACGAAAAGCAACGAATCTTTCTCCATAGTTGGCCAATAATAACCCAAGGTCATTAATTGGTTATATAGATTTACCCCTCTAATGTGACCTGGCTCATGAGCTTACTTCAAGACTTTTGTGCTTTCTCCCCTGTGATGCATTATAAAGGCTTGTTAAAGTATCCTCTGCAATAGAGTTGTTCCTCTTAAACGTAGAACTGTGGGGTCCTTCACTTGAGTCCCATAACATCCATTTTCTTTGAAGTAATAACTCCATCTTTGATGAAATCAATATAAGGTTGCCTCCAATCCTCCTGAGCCTCAATGAAGTGACATTCAGTTGTCTGAAAAAAAGTTGACATTTATCGCACCTTCATTGTAGCTCTACTATAGCCTTCTTCATCATTGACCAAAATTATCCCTCCCTCTGGATTATTCTATACAGAGTGATCTTAGTTGTCTTATAGTGTTCATTATGTGTCTTCTTTAGCTTGCGTTCTGCTTCATTTGGCCCGATGCACCTTGATAGCCATCCTCCCATGTTCCTAATGTACAGAATTCCTTGGCTTGCAAAGTACTGCGCTAACTCATTGAGTTCCATCCTTTTTTTTTGGAATCTAACTGCTTCCTTATCTCACCTCTCTAATCTAAATCATCTTCTATCGGTAAGATTGACTATACCACCGAGGGGGATGTCCATCGTTGTATGATAATCGTAGTTGTGAAAATTTTTATGGTCACTTTCTGAGCAATGGTGGCATAAGCATCAACATGCTTGTTCATCATTCTAGGATGCCTCCTTATCTTGACCTTATAGAACTGGTTGATCATCCATTGGATGATTGTTCTATAGGGATCCAGTTTGAGATGCTTCAATGTGTATTCTCCATTCACTTATTGGACCACCAAGTTCGAATCACCTTTAATGCATAGTGAACGGATTCCCCATCGAAGGGCCTCTTACAATCCTAGAATTGACACCTCATACTCTACTTTATTATTGGAGGAAGGGGAATTAAGTTTGTAGTAAAGACAAATTTCTTCCATCCCTTTTAAAAGAATAACTCATGCTCCCCCTCTTCTCTGTTGAAGAACTATCATATTCTATAGTCCATTCCTCAACATTTACGTCAAAGAAATTAGATTGCAAATCATCTCCCGGAATGCTCTCAAAAGGTGGCTCAAATACTCCTGATAAAAAGATCACCAATAAATATACATACTCCTAACTCCTGATCAATAAAAACTTAATAGGATCACATCTTTTCATAATATGAATTGTGAAAAACAGCATATATTGTCTAAGTTTTTATGCTACAAATACAAAGCCCAAACAATGCCTCTATACACTAGTGTACCTTGCCTCAGGTATATGTGTGATACTACTCAGGTTATAGAATTTCCTTTCTTTCCCATCAATTCCTGTGCAAAGAGAACTCCGACAGACCTATTAGTAGAGGTGAGGTAGGGCTGTAATGGTATCCCTGCCCGGGAAAATCATTGTTTATGGAAAGGTGAGAAGTTTCTTCAACTTGTTGAGGGATTCTTAATGAGCTTCCTCCCATTTGAACTTTATGCCCTTTCATAGTAGATCCATCAATGGATGAGTTATCTTGGCCAGTCTTGACAGAAATCTCCTGAGATAAGAGACTTTGCAAAGGAAACTCTTAAGCTCTTTCGTCGTACTTGGACATGGCATCTCTGGGATCGCTCGCTATTTGTCCTGGTCCATCTGCACTCCTTATAGATCCACCACAAATCCTATAAACTTCCCACTTGTTACCCCCAAAACATATTTCAATCGAGGCATTTTCATTTTACACTTCCTGTATCGAATGAACACCTTCCTCAAGTCATCTAAATGGTACTCCTCCTTCTTCAACTTGATGATCAAATCATCCATATGAAATTCCAAGAATTTATAAAAGAAGTCATGAAAAATGGTCATCATCATTCTCTGGTACATCTCTCCATCATGTTTTAATCCGAAAGGCATCACTTTGTACATAAAATTGCCTAACGAATTTTTGAAAGCTATTTTCTCCGCATCAGTTGGGTTCATCTTAATTTGGTTATACCGACATACCCATATATAAAGATATACATTTTATGTCCAGTAGTTGCATTGATTAAGCTATCAATGTAGGTAAGACATAACTCATCCTTTGGGAAAGCTCTGTTCGAATCTCTGAAGTCCACGCAGATCTGTATCTAGTCTTTGTTTTTTTCCCCAATGAGATAATGATAGATAACCAAAGCTGGTGTTAGATAGGTTTGATGAACCCTGCAGCTAATAACCATTAAAGCTCCTCCTTGATCTTCAGATCCAACTCTAGCTTTTAAGTTCTTGTGGCTTTCTTTATCGGTATGGATGGAGGCATAACATTTAGCTTATGATAATTTACCTCTTCATCCACCCCACATCTTTGTGTACTTCCATGCAAATAAGTCTCTGTATTCTTGAATCAGTTCAATCAAGGCCCTTATTTTCTCTACACTCGGATCTTTCGAAATGAAGATGGGCCTTGGATCTTCTCCTTATTTGATTAGATCAAGCTTCTCTAGCTCTTGTACCTGCGGCTTTGGGTGATCCATCATATATTCTGGCTCATCCTCCAGTTCATCCATAAATTTTAAGATGTTGGAGTTGTCTATGACCATGCATGACCCTTAATTGTCTACCAAAAAACACTCATGCATCGGGTTAGCCTCCATATCAGCCTCATCAACAGCTCCTTCGACTGCCCTCTTACACCTTCAAAGGAAATAAATTACCTTTCCGTCCTCTGTTAGCAACTTCTTTCACTAATGACTGATCGATGCAACGACCTTTCATTTTCTATCTCTCAACGTTTTTGCTAACCTATCTCTTAAAAACCTTCTCAGAACACTTTGTCATTTGACCTCATGCTCTATTGGATTAATCCTGGTCCCAATCCTATATTTTAATTGCTTAGAGATATTTTAAGGTTTTGGGACTTTCATGGTTGGCCTCCTTAGCTACTTCGCTCCCGCTTGATCCTCCATTGCTTTAACCATTCACATACTCCATTATTTCTCTGATAGAGGGTACTTTGACCACCTCTATGCATCTCGTTAGGACTCTCGCATCTTCCTCCTGGTTTGTGTAAAATGCAACATCCACAAAATGATCCCATTTGATTGTAAGCGGATAATTGGTTTCTAGTATTATGATCTTAGTTACTTTACATTTGCCTTCGCACATTAGTGATACGTCAAAGGAACTAGGTCATAGTTATATATCCACACCCTTCGTATCAAGAGACAATATGAAGTAGCACTCCTAATTATATGGAATTTGATATGTGAAGTGAGATTCCTCATCACTATCCCTACGTTCACATACCCAATTGATTTGGAAGATTGGTTATCATAACCAGAGATCACAAAAGGAATTTGTATCAACATTGCTTCAGAAATATTGGATGCATAAAATGAACTGATATGAATGATATTTATGGAAGTGCTCCCATCCATCAGTGCCCTCATAAAACTTACCTTGTTGATACTTGGTGTCACGTCTATGGGTTTATTTTGAGGGAACCTCACAACTAAATTGGCATAAAGAAAAGTCACTACGGATAAAAAATTCCTTACCATCCTAGCCATGGGCCACTTCCACCTCAGCAATAGAACTGCATTATTCCGTGCAATGTCCAAAATTATATGAGTTATCTCCCGTCTTCTCTCCTTGGTCATTCCTAATTGGTCAAAGAACCATATAAACTTGGACGACTGTGACACAACTTGGTACTCCAGCCCTTGATCTATCTACTCATTATCAAGGTTGTATACTTCCTAGACATCCCTCGCACTTGCTTTGTCATAAGTTATCACAATGTTAGCAATACCCCTTATGGAATCTTCCAATGCTTCCTCAAACTCCTCTTACTCTAATACAATCTCCCTTATCTCCCTCTCAACTTTTTCGTCATAATCCTCTACCTGGTTTGCCACTTGTGCTGGTAACGGGTTGTTGTTGAAATTCTCTTAAGGAATCTGTAAAGTCCCCGACTTTACCTACTTGTTGATGATCTTCCTCAACGTGAAATATGATGTCGTTGGATGACCAATATTCCAATAGATTTTGAAATACTTGAGGTTAGCCCTCACTTATGCTCCTGGCTGCGTTGTGGGAGTATTCTTAGGTGCATAGACTTCCCCCCTCAAAGCATGGGGTTGTAGAAGCTATCTGCGTCCTCAACTGTGAAAGGCAACGGTAGTGGGTCCTCTCTATATCTCTTGAATTTTCTCTTATTGTCCTTATCCGGATCCTTGGCATCCTCTTCTCCTCCATCAGTGTAACCCACTCTTCGTGGTTGGACCCATCCTACCATAGGGTGAACCTGTTGCCTGAACATCATGGGCACCATGATTGGACTTGTGAGTACCACCAATGAGATGTTTCTCATAACTTTTAAGAACGCCGTAACAGTTCCTTCGCGTGTCTCATTTATAAAATAATAGATGTACTTCGGGATCTAGCCTTCAACACAGATCTGAAGCAACTTGGACTCCTCCCTCACGTCGAGGGACCATTCTCTGAATCTTCAGATGTATGCCACCACTTCCTCTCCCGGTCGTTGCTTGTCCTTACCTAGTCGTGTCGACGTAAATTCATCTTCTGCGAGAAAAAAACTTCTGGACAAAAAGAACTTACATCTCCTCCCACGTTGATACACTCTTCAACGCCAAAGGTGTATGATTTATCGGTAAGGAATTTAAAAAACTCCCTTAATTTCAACTTCTTATTGTTGCAATGGGCCTCCAAATGCTTAATAAATCTCTTGATGTTCTCCTTCAAGTTTCCTCCCTTCCCCTTTGTATTCTATAAAGACATGAGGTTTGTAATCCTTCAGGCGTGGTTCCTCATTGTACGCCTCTAGGTAGAGAGTACGAAAATGATCGTACACTGATGCTACCTCACTAGCTGACTGCGGGGAAGCTTCTATCATCTTCCTAATTTCTTTTTACATCTCCTTCCTCATTTCTTCTAACAAATATATAGAAGTTTTCTCAGCCATTAGAGCAATGGGATAAACGACCACGGGTGGAATACTAGTCACACCTGGGGAACCCATCATTGGAATTAGGGTGGGGACTATGTTCACGGTGACTGGTCCCAATGGAGATGCACTCGATGTGGATATCGGATCCTCACAACCTATGAGATGTAAGACCATGCCATGATACCATCTGTCACACCCTGCGTAATTTTAGCATCAGACGCTACCAAAACTATGCCGATGCGAACTTTAGCGTGTGATAAATATGAGACATATAAAATTCATTCCACAAGATAATGATGAAATCAATCCTAATAATAATAATCACCAATGTGATCGAAATCTATCACCATTCTAATCTCCAATAATATCTAACTCTAAGTAAATTTAATCTCCAATAAACTGAATTCGTAATGAAATATCTGAATAAAAACCGTAACAACTATGAAACTGAACAGCCCACCAAATCTATAAACTTAGTCTCAATATAAATGCTAAGGAATGGAAAACTGAAATAAACTATTATAAAATAAATACTCCAGCTGCACCTCCAAGATAAATCTCCAAATACTCCTATGCAGCTACTCCAGCACTAATACCTAAAAAATGTTAGTCAACGCACAAAGTCAGAGCCCCGAGCATGAATACACACTACTCCCCTCCATTAGGTTCCGTGAACCTAGAAAATAACATAGATATGATAAATATCACAATAGAATATTTTAAATTAAACGAGATAATTCATAACGATGCGTGTAAATAAACAACATATGCTAGAAATGCTCATCTATGCCATCTCAAACTCTAAGTCCAATTATCCATTCATTTAAGTTAATCCAATCATTAATTTCCTCCATTATTAATTTCATTTGTGGGACTCCCACTTAAATCTTTATATTATTTTATTTTTTTAGTTGCGGTACTCCCGCTGTTTAATACCACACATATTCCCCTCGCCATAGTTAGCCGATCCGTTTCAGCTGTCAACCCTATAATTATGTATGAGGCTTCATGCATGACACGTCTTAATAGCCTGCCAACTAGTTTAAAGTGTCAGCACTGCAATTATTCAGACGCCACACACCCACATGTCCCAATAGCCAATCAACTCATTTAAACTGTCAGTCCTGCAATTATTAACGACGTCAATATATATGTATTCCCGTTTTATTATCTTAGGTGTTAGTTCTCACTTTCTCAATATTTTATTTAATTAACCTCACCCTTATTACCGAAGTGAGATCCTAAAAAAATGCCTTATTTCCAAACGTAAGGGTCTCCAAAATACCGATACGAAAAATTACTCGCCAATCTTATGCCTAGACTAGCGCAACGATGACATGATATAAAAATCATCCCCACCCCGAAATATCCCATACGTAAAAATCTACATTAACTAGTCCCATACCTAGAAAGCGTAAATGACAACTAGGACCTACTCACGAGTCCCATACCCAGTGAGCATCCTAAAATATAGGTGATAACATACTACCAAAATCCCCTTGTACCCGCGATGATAAATATAAATTCCAATCAATCACATTATTGAACAACACAAATAAACAATATCACAAATTTATATGTGATTATTCAATTAATAACATCGTTATTGTTCTTTACGCAATTACTTCCATTTAATTATTATAGATTAATCAACGTGCAAAGTTATTAAATACACCAAAATTTTCCACTTTTATTAACTACATAATTTTCATGCGTATACACGTCCCGATTTTATTAAAATAAACCCTATAAAATTCTACATGATTTTCTATACCCATAATAACCAAAATCCACTACTCTCTCCTACGCACATGAGGGTTTTAAGTCTTATTACATATTAAAAAATTTCATCAAAACAGTACCAAATTTAGTTTTCACTTTTTCTAATTAAAGTCGCTAAATGGTTTTAAGAAAACATGTGATTAATTATTTAAGCGACACTTAAAACGCATAATACTAAAGGAAGAGAATAGAGTATCCATGCCTGAATAAAATTTGATTGAGAATTCTGATTTAAAAGATGTATTCTTCTCAAAGAGTTGATAAAGATCCGTTCTTGACGCGTCTTGAGAAAACCCAGTTAATCTTGACAAATCTTGAGTTGAAACTTTGAGGAAAATTGGGCAAATGTTTGTAGATGAAAGAGAAATATTTTCGAGAAGTATTTTGGAGGAAGAGTTGTGAAAAAAGAGATTTGAAGAACCCAACCACGGATTAGTTTCTATTTATAATGATTACGAGTTCTAATGCTAATAGCATTTTATTTAAACTAAAAAAAAAAGTTGCTCGTTAGTCACGGCCCAGAACCGTGGCAAACTTTTTTTCTCAATTTAAATTACCATTTTAACTCCGATTTTAATTTTGATTAAAATCCTACTTTTCAATATAAAAACTCAACACTTTAAATTACTGAAATTATTAAATTACAAAATTTTTTTTTACCCAAAATACCGAATTAATTGAAATAATTCTTTTTATATTTACGGGGTGTTACAAGAATAAACTATAAATATTTATATTGATGTTATAAAATGTTTATTCAGTGGATGTTGTGGGCGCTTATTTATTTATCAAGCCCAAATATGATGCCGATTAGCACCGGTAAAATTGGTCTGCCAACCTCAAACAACCCATATTATCCCATGCATTCAGTCATGGAGCCCATTTTTAAATTGTAAACCAAGCATGGGGCCCAAATTATAATATTGTGGGTCAAAATGAGCTAACCCATCATGAGCCCATATTCAAATATTACAACCACCACAGTTATAACAAAATTAAATCCGCTTATGCTCTTTCTCTCCCTCCCCCCCCCCCCTTTCTCTCTCTCTCTCTCTCTCTCTCTCTCTCTCTCTCTCAGATCTGGTCTCTATTTTTTGTTTGCACATATATCTCCATAAATAAGATAAAGCAGAAACGGTTCCTTGTGAAGCAAATGGTTAGAGTCAATCAGTAAAAAAAACATCGTTGGACAAGTAAGGAACATTTGGAACTTTTTTCTACAAAAACACAAATCACAAAAACGGGCTAACTGGATCGAACCCAACCCGTATTTTACATCAACCCATATTTCTCCTCCCCCTATTAGGCATGCACAAATTGAATCCAAACCCACTAACTGCCACCTCTACTGCCTACCAGCCCAGTATGAAAAACGGAATGCCCGACCCAATTACAACAATCAAACTTTTGATCGTGTATTTAAGATGTTCTTAAATACATTATGATAAGCATGAATTAGTTACCAACAATCTCGGGCAGATATTCAGGAACACCTCATGACCTATCAACAAGACTAGGCGAATTACTTATACAATTCAACCACTTACCATTTACCATAAATGTAACCCGTACTCCGAACAAAGGGCATATAATCTTGATTACTTGAGAGACACTAATAAGAACAATAACCTCTCTGTAAACGTAGGCAAGTTACCAAACCATGTACATCATATATTGTGTGTGATCATTTCATTTCTGATTGTTATTTACTTTCTAGGATCATTCTATTGTGATATTTTCTACACTCACAACGTCGTCGTCTGTGGGAACGATTCTTCTTCCTACAAAAGCAAACAGATTAAAATCACATGATGTCACACCATAGCAGCACTATACCAGAAATGAGTGATGTACAGGCTAACTCAGTTCCACCTAGGGTTAGGTTTGAAATTTGCCAACAACAAAACCCTGTGGCTCTCCAAGAGAGGCAACCCTATGAAAAAAGTCATGGACCACCTAGGTCTACCCAGTTTTATAAATTGGTCAACGCTTATGGAAATAGGCTTCACGAGCAAGAGAAGGCAACACGCCTCCAGATGGAAGAAAATTCTCGCTTATAAAGGCGACTTGAAAGGATGCATAGAGACCTGCACCGAGACAATAAAAGACATTCTATGAGGTCTCTTAGTCCTCAGGCATGCAAGACTCGGAGTCGATGGCGAATCCCCAGATGCGATCAAGGCCAATTTGAGTGTGGCCGATAAGAGAGGCACCACAGGAATGATGGTCACCAGGATGAAAACATCAGAGTTTTGGTCCGAAGAGAGATGGATCAACACCCAACCCATCGAGGGGAAAGGTTCACCAAAGATCTATCCAAAAGAGCTCTTAATACTCAGATGAAAGCCCCTTTTTCAAGGGTGATAGAGGAGGAGGAGTCCCTAAAGAAGTTCGTTATTCCCCGATTTCAGTGGTGGAGAGGCCCCTCCCTCGCCACCACTGAAATCGTGCTTGGAAATGGTAGTGATATACATACATACATACATACATACATACGTACATACATACATACATACGTACATACATACGTACATACATATGTATGTATGTACATACGTACGTAGGTATGTATGTATGTATGTATGTATGTATGTACGTATGTACATACGTACGTACGTATGTATGTATATCACTACTATTTATACATACATATACATATATATATATATATATATATATATATATATATATATATATATATATATATATATATATATATATATAGGAGAAGACTCACCTACATCATGCTTTATACATCATCCATACATCACACCTAGTTGTAGGTCATAAAAAACTTTTTTTTTTTAAATTTTTTATTTTTCTTTTGAAATTAACCTTCAAATAAACTCATGTTCAACAAATTAGGTCAAAATACATTTTGTAGCTATTGTTTAAAAATTCCCAAAAAATTGCTCAAAATACCTTATTTATAAGGGTCTGCGCCAACATTTTTTTGTGAATTTTTTAAAAATAACTAAAAATTGTATTTTGATCTAATTTTTTTGAATGTGTTAATTGGAAGGTTAATTTTAAGAGAAAAATAAAAAAAATTGGAAAAAATATTTCTTACAGCCGTGACACGACCCATAACCGTGACAACCTTTTTTTCCAATTTAAATTACCATTTTAACTCCGATTTTAATTTCGATTAAAATCCTACTTTTCAATATTAAAATGCAAAATTTTAAATTACTAAAATTAATAAATTCCAAAATTTTATTTTACCCAAAATTCTGAATTAATTTAAATAATACTTTTTAGATTTACGGGGTGTTAACAAGAATAAACTGTCAACATTTATATTGGTGTTATAAAATGTTTATTTAGTGGATGTTGTGGGCGCTTATTTATTTATCAAGCCCAAATATTATGCCAATTAGCACCAGCAAAATTGGTCTGCCAATCTCAAACAACCCGTATTACCCCATGCATTCATGCATGGAGCCCATTTTTAAATTGTAAACCAAACATGGGGCCCAACTTAAAATATTGTGGGTCAAAATGAGCTAACCCATCATGAGCCCATATTCAAATATTATAACCACCACAGTTATAACAAAATCAGATCTGCTTCTGGTCTTTCTCTCTCTCTCTCTCTCTCTCTCTCTCTCTCTCTCTCTCTCTCTTTTAGATCTGGTCTCTATTTTTTGTTTGCACATATATCTCCATAAATAAGATAAAGCAGAGATGGTTCCTTGTGAAGCAAATGGTTAGAGTTGATCAGTAAAACAAAACTATTGTTGGACATGTGAGGAACATTTGGAGCTTTTTTCTACAAAAACACAAATCACAAAAATGGGCTAACTGGATCGAACCCAACCCGTATTTTACATCAACCCATATTTCTCCTTCGCATATTAGGTCCCGTCCATATTAGGCCCGCCCAATTTAATTCAAACCCACTAACTGCCACCTCTACTGGCAACCAGCCAAGTATGAATAACGGACTGCCCGACCCAATTACAACACTCAAACTTTTGATCGTGTATTTAAGCTGTTCTTAAATACATTGTGATAGGCATGAATTCGTTACCAACAATCTCGAGAAGATATTCAGGAAGACCTCATGATCTATCTACAAGACTAGGCGAATTACTTATACATTCAACCACGTACCATTTACTATAAATGTAACCCATACCCCCGAACAAAGGTCATGTAATCTTGATTACTTGAGAGACACTAATAGGAACAGTAACCTCTCTGTAAACGTAGGCAAGTTACCAAACCATGTACATCTTGTATTGTGTGTGTGATCATTTATTTTCTAATTGTTAGTTACTTTCTGGGATCATTCTATTGTGATATTTTCTGCACTCACAATGACGTCGTCTGTGGGAACAATTATTCTTCCTACGAAAGAAAATTGATTAAAATCACACGATGTCACACCATACTAGCAGTCTACCAAAAATCGGTGATGTACAGGCTGACTCAGTTCCACCTAGGGTTAGGTTTGAGATTTGCCAACAACAAAACCCTATGGCACTCCAAGAGGGGCAACCCTCTGAAGAAAGTCATTGACCACCCAGGTCTACCCAGATTTATAAGTTGGTCAACGCTTATGGAAATAGGCTTCACGAGTAGGACAAGGCAACATGACTCCAGATGGAAGAAAATTCTCGCTTATAGAGGCGACTTGAAAGGATGCATAGAGTTTTCCACCGCGACAACAAAATTTTTTTACGAGGTCTCCTAGTCCTTAGGCATGCAAGACTCATCGTTGATGGAGGAGCCCTAGATGCAATTATGGCCAATCTGAGTGTGGCCGATAAGAGAGGCACCACAGGAATGATGGTCACCAAGATGAAAAGAGTTTTGGTCCGAAGAGAGATGAATCAACACCCAGACCATCGAGGGGCTAGGGCCACCAAATATCTATCCAAAAGAGCTCTTAATACTCAGATGAAATCACCTTTTTTAAGGGCGATGGAGGAGGAGAAGGAGTCCTTAAAGAAGTTCGCCATTCCCTGATTTCAGTGGTGGCGAGGCCCCTCCCTCGCCACCACTGAAATCGTGCTTAGAAATGGTAGTGACATATATATATATATATATATATATATATATATATATATATATATAGGAGAAGGCTCACCGACATCATGCTTTATACATCATCCATACATCACACCTAGTTGTAGGTCATAAAAAAAAATTCAGATTTTTTATTTTTATTTTGAAATTAACCTTCCAATGAACTCATGTTCAACAAATTAGGTCAAAATACATTTTGTAGATATCGTTTAAAAATCCGCAAAAAACTGCTCAAAATACCTTATTTAAGGGTCTACGCCAGCTGTTTTTTTGTGAATTTTTTAAAAATAGCGACAAAACGTATTTTGACCTAATTTTTTGAAAATGTGTTAATTGGAAGGTTAATTTTCAGATAAAAATAAAAAATTGGGAAAAAATATTTCTTAGAGCCTAGAATTAGGTGTGATGTATACATCATGATGTTTGTGAGCCTCTCTCTCTCTCTCTATATATATATATATATATATATATATATATATATATATATATATGTTATACCTCTATAGTCTCTGTAGAGAATAAGTTCCAAATAATTCAAGGGAATTAACAGAAATGCTCCGCTTCTTCATCTGAGGAGGCCGTCTCAGTACTGGATTGTTCGTCATACCTATTTATTATAAGATTGGACACGCACGTATTCCTTTGGGCACTTACACAAGAGATATACCTTATTAACTACGTGGGATTATAACTGCCAAATCTGTTACCTCATGATTATCAGGATGCTCATCACCAAAGTTGTTTTGTACTCCAAGGCGTCCATATTTATTATGATAAACATGTATC
Organism: Sambucus nigra; assembly: GCA_949130495.1. Classification (NCBI taxonomy): domain Eukaryota; kingdom Viridiplantae; phylum Streptophyta; class Magnoliopsida; order Dipsacales; family Adoxaceae; genus Sambucus; species Sambucus nigra. Next base: position 15,794,623 of record OX422211.1, on the reverse strand, counting down.
AAGATGTAACTGCTCAAATTATGAGGGCACTCCATATCTTTGCAACTGTCTAAAAATCACATAGAAATAGAGGAGATAGATACAAAACAAGGGACACCTTTTCGATACGTTTTTAGGCCTCGAGTTGTATCAGAAAACTGTATATTATAGCTGTATCAAGAAGTGCAATACCCAAGTAGTACCACCTTGGATGTAGGTTTCCTCCAAGGGCCGAACCACATAAAAATCATTGTGTTTTCACTGTCCCTCATCCCCATTTTCTATAGTTATTACTTATCATAAACTGTTTCTATTAATTCTTTATTGTCTCCATTTTTGGACCTCAACAAATTGGCGCCGTCTATTGGAACCTTGTAATAAGCCATTGCAGTTCTTACCTAAAACCACTAATTCAGATCCTTAACGGAGACCTTTTCGAATGGAGGATAACAGAGGTTCAGACACCACCTACCCCCACTGGGGAAGGCGACTTACATAGCATACTAGTGAGTCTCGCTAAAGGGAAAGAGGCGATCCAGGAGAGTGTCAGGCAGTTGACATATACCCTCTAGACCAAGCCAATGCCGCTCAACCCAGATAGCGTTACTCCTGAACCCGAGGCATCTAAATGTAGCGACAAGAGATTTTCTCTAGCACCTCATAAGGAGAGGTAGCATGAATACCATAGAGAAGCAGTGGAGAATCTCAGGGGATTGTACTTGGGATCTTACGCTAACGTCAGTTGTTCCCGGTGAACCGACTCACAGTGGGACCATTCATACTGCCCCGAAGCTACCTCCAACATCCAGTCGCCCAGCCACTTTGATGATCAATTGAATTCCGAGGAATACCCTAGCGCATTCGAGCGATTAAGCAGAGGGTCAGCATTTGACCAATTGGGGCCGCATTGTAATCGCTGGCAAGTGCCAGCGACATCCCGCTATCATTCATTAAGAAGCGTGTAAGGACATAATTCGTTCCCTTTAGAGTATGTCTTATACAGTTACACCTGTCGAAGAATAATTATAGATCATTCAAGTAGCAAGACGGATCTAAATATCAATGTTCTTCAACATTCAATCCATCGCGAGATAAATTTGGTAAAGTTTGTTTTTTAATTCCTTAGCATTTCACTTAGAGTGTTGGGATATTTTTTATCAAATACTTTCTAAGTGTTGGTGCAGACTTTTTAAGTTTTCATCAAAAAATATTTTTCAAAGTTTTAAGGCGGAGCATTTACTCACGAAAGAAAATATTAATATTTTATTATTTCGTTCGAACGACAGGCCTTTGTCACGCGATGTCATTTAGAAACACGTGTATCCATTCTAGCGACGCTGCTATCTTGTTCAAGCGATATGCCGCCTTAGATTTTCTATAAATTGGTTTTTCCAACTTCATTTTTTACCAGAAGATCTGAGATTACTGTTTTACGAAAACTCCTACTGCATAAACGTTTGTCTTCTCTTTTAGGGCTTTAATCCTTTATTTTTTAATTCACAAATCATCCCAGTAGTTTATGTGAGTTGTTTTAGAACCCAAGAACACATCTTTGTGTCAAGTTTCTCTTTTATAGGAGATCTTTACTGTTGATTTAGGTGTCGATTGGTTGAGGTATTGGGCTGAAGATGACTGCTTGTCAATAAGGAGTGCTCGTGGGTATTCTTCGGCTGAATTGGAGCTGCAGTTCTGGCTTACTCTAGGCTGCGGGATATGTGGATTTTCTGTGGCTAGTCCATTGCAACTTTCATTGTAATCATTGTAAGTATTATAGTGAAATAAAGGTTTTAACCGAAAGGTTTTTTTTACTGAAATCTGCAGGTTAGCAAACTTATTTGTGATGATTAGACAAACACACACACACACACACACACACACACACACACACACACATACACATACACAGACACATGTAGTTGCATGTTATAGGGATGAATTAATTTTGTTTGATATTTGTCATCGATTAAATAAGGTTAACATGGAAATTTGCAAATTTATTTAAATCAATATCGTGCACACATTTACAAATTGGTATCAGAGCATGTTTCACTAATTTATTATGAATTCCTATTTTTTTGCAAAATTTATGGGATATTGATTTTTTTTTGAAGAATATGAGTTTTAAAAAATTATCGCAATGTTTTAAATGAAAACTTATAGAATCGGTTGCCAACTTTTGACGGGTCTAATTATGCTTATTGAAAATCCCGCATGAAAGAGAGTTTGGGTAATTTGTGAAAGAGGCTAGACTCCTTCCACTGTCACCGGAAATAATGTCACGAATTTAAAACCTGTGTTAGACTGGAGTGAGGATGAGTTTAGGTGGAGAACGTTTAATTCATGTGGTCTTAGTGCAATTTGCAGACACGTCACCCCCAACAAGTTTCGATGTATTATGACATGCACCACGTCTAAAAGCGGGATGTTTTACCACTCACCTATGAAGGCACTAATGCGGGCAAAGATTCTAAAATTCAAAATTTAACTACTCAATTTGAAATGATAACCATGCTCGAGACTGAGTTTTTTGATGACTTTTATGCTCGTTTATCTGACATTGTCAACACTAGTTTCAATCTTGGAGAGCCTATACCTGATGCACGAGTGGTTAAAAAAAATTATGATCAATGCCAAAACATTTTATCCCTAAAGTGACTGTTTTGAATACCTTAGGTAATTTGAGTCACATCTGAAATTAGAAGAGCTGGTAGGATACCTCCAGACAAATGAGATTGACATTTAGAGGGATAGAACTTAAAGCCCGGTATAAGAAGAAAAAGAAAGTGAGTTTTTATCAGTTCGAGTCTAAGGATGAGTTTGATTTTGATATGGCCATACTTGCAAATTGTTTTGAAAAGTTTCTCAAGTTTTCAAAAAAAAATTATTCCAATAAAAGATTTTTTGAGAAAAATAAAAATGAGGACAAAGAGAGTGTTGAGAAAGAAGGTGAGAAAGAGGAAGAGAAGTGTTTTGGGTGTGAGGGGAGAGGCCATAGAGAATTTGAGTGTCCCACTAGGCTAAAGAGAAAATGGCAAAAAGATTTCCATACCAGCCACTCATAGAGATAGTGAGGAGGAGGTGAAAGATTCCGGGAATGAGTTGTCACATGGGAAATTTGTTGCCTTTTTAGCTAGTAATAAGATCACACCTAGTTTGTACCATGACGATGAGGATACTTGTGAAAGTGAGACCCCTGAGGATGATTTGAGTGCCTCTAGCGAGTTTGAGAGAGAGTGAGGTAGTGAGGGTGATAATGAGCTCCAGATCGCCTTTAGAGATTTATACGACGAGACCTTAAAGACTAAAAAATTGAAGAAGGAGTTGAGTGTTAGGGTGAGAGATTCAGAGAGAGAGTTAAGAGGTTTTGCGGGAGTTTGAGATGAAAGTGAGTGAACTCGAAAAGGTGAAGGTTTATTTGAGTGAACAATTTATAGCTTTACGTCAGGAAAAGTGTGATTTGACTTCCATTGTGTCTAGTCTGACGATGCGTGTATCCCAACTCGAGAGTGATCTTGAACATTCCTGGGAGGTCAAAGTTCATTTAGATAACACATCTAACATGGTGATGGTTCTCAATCCCGTTTTGGGTGGAGGTAAGAGTGTAGGAATAAGTCATGACAGTGCTTCTAGTTCCCAAGTTGCATCGAGTCGGTTCTTGAGTTTGTGATAGATCCATATGGCTCTAAACCCAACCCACCTACGCATCCCATACTTTATAGGAGAGCACATAGGAGACATTTTGAGAGAGGTTTACCTATGCCTGTTTATGGCTGTACACACTTCAAGAAGAAAGGACACCTTAGAGAGTTTTGTTTTAAGTTGGGTCATGTGTCACATTTTTCTACTACACATGTTCACTCACACGCACCCACACTTGGTGCTACATATGATTACTCGGGAGAGTTTGCACATATTAGGGAGCACGTAAAGTTTTTGGTTAACACTTCACATGATTTGATGGAGTTTTTTCATAGGATGTCACCACCTTTGGAAAACTCCACCGCACCTAACAGTTGAGGTTTAGACTTGTTTGCTAGCATATAATGAATTTCATGATAATATTTTTGCCTATTGCCAATGTGTACCAATTTTGTAGTTATGTTTTTCATTTTGATATTTTTTTTGAAAAATTCAAAAAGATTTTCTATTTTTTTAAGAAAATTTTGAAAGTTTTATTTTTATAAAGTTTTTGGAAAAAGTCAAAAAGAGTTTTGTATTTTGTTTTACACCATATATGAATGGACATTTAGGATGAGCGAGTCACATTTTCATTTAATTTGGATGTGATGATTTGATAGTGTTTTGATATGCGTCATCATTTCATTTTTGTGCTTTACAATGTTTGGAGTCATTGAGATGTGATTTGTTGTTACTACCTACATGCTTGACTCCTGAGTTCCTTTAATGCACACTTGGACGGATTTATTTGATTATTGTACATGTTAATCAAATATTGGTCGGAGTGTTGGAATTTCAATTCTATCTTCAAAACAAACCATATGTAATAAAAGTTTACAATGGAAGTAGTGCATGTGGAAACTGTTTACCGCGAGGATTTAATTGCAAAAAAATATGATGAGTGAATCACGGGAAAGGGCTACGAGAGTACACAATTAATTCATAGTGAAAGCCAATGTTTAAAAGAGAAAAAAAATAATTTAAGGCAATAAAAAGATAAATATGCCAAAAATGGGCACCTCAAAAGAAAAATATAATAATTATTTATGAGGGAGTTTGGATGGAAAGTAATGAAAAGGGGGTTTTCACGTATTGATAGTGTCATGAAAAAGTATTTACATAGTTTTAGACGTTATTGGTGTGGGAATCATCCTTGACTTTGATGTGTTAATGGATTGAGTCGATGTCATGTAAATTCAACACTTTTAAGACCAAAGGACGATTTTGATATTCATTCGTTAGGAGTACACATATTCATTGTGCACATATGTTATACTTGATTGAGTTGATTTTCTATCAAATATTTTCACACCCGTTCATTATGTTTCCATGATTTGGTCGTCTTAGTGTAAATTTATGGTGTTTGATTTTTTGTAAAATTATTCTTGAATTTTGTTTTCAAAAAATAGAAAAAAAATAGTTTGTGAATGCCTTTAAAGATTCCTTTGCATGAGCGTAGTTTCATTCATATTTGCTATGCATATTTGTCGTGATAAGTCCATGTTTATTTTGTTTATTCATTTTCCTGTCTATTTCGGTCAAATAAAAAGGATGAGAAAGAATTATGGGGGAGTTTTGATTATATTGATCGATTTATTCTTTTATCATTCCAAACTCGATACATCACGAAGGTATTTGCTTTGTCTCATGTGTGTAGGTACAAAGATTGAAGATCATTATTTTGCACACCCAGATGAGAATAACATTCAAGCATCAAGACGGATCCGAATATCAATGTTCTTCAACATTCAACCCTCCGCGAGATAAATTTGGTAAAGGTTGTGTTTTAATTCCTTACAATTTCACATAGAGTGTTGGGATATTTTTGATTAAATATTTTTTAAGTGTTGGAGCAGACTTTTTAAGTTTTTCATTAAAAAATATTTTTTCGAGTTTTAAGGCGGAGCTTGACTCACGAAGGAAAATATTATTTTTTTATTATTTCGTTTGACCGACAACAATACATCATTCGAGCAATAGGCCTTTGTCGCGCGATGTCATTGGAACGACATGTGTATCCGTTCGAGCGATGCTACTATCTCATTCGAGCGATCTGCTGCCTTAGATTTTCTATAAATTGGTATTTCCAACTTTTTTTCCAGAAGATCTGAGATTACTGTTTTACGAAAACTGCTACTACAGAAATATTTGTCTTCTCTTTTAGGGTTTTAATACTTTGTTTTTCAATTCACAAATCATCCCAATAGTTAATGTGAGTTGTTTTCGAACCCAAGAACACATCTTTGTGTCAAGTTTCTCTTTTAGAGAATATCTCTACTGCTGTGTGTCAATAAGGAGTGCTCGTGGGTATTCCTCGGCTGAATTGGAGCTATGGTTCTGCCTGACTCTAGGTTGCGGTCTATGTGGGTTTTCTGCGGTTAACTCATAGCGGATTGCATTATAATCAATTTAAGTATTATAGTGAGATAAGGGTTTTACCCATATTTTTTTTCCTGAAATCTGCGAGTTAGCAATTTTATTTATGATGGTTTGACACACACACACACACACACGTAATTGCATGTTATAGGACTAAATTAATTTGGTTTGATATCTGTCACCGATTAAATAAGGTTAACTTGGAAATTTGCAAATTTATTAAAATCAGTAACGCGCACACATTTACAAATTGCTATCAAGTAGGTCCACTACCGAGATATCCCGTCGCTCTGCTCGAGCGTCGACTGAAGTCCAGCAAAATTTTCAGGAAGAGATTTCGGTTGAAAGTCGAAGAGGAGCAGAAAGTCTAGTTGAAAGAGATAACTTGCCGTGGAAAGGCTCCATCCAGTGCCTGGAAGACTGCCTTAGCAAAATGGCCAAATTGAGGAACCCCCTCCAGCGTGATTTCACAAAAGGATCTCCATTTATGCCCTCTGTCGTGGCATACCCCACCCGGCGAAGTTCAATCCACCGGTCATTACTCCAAAATATGATGGGAAAACAGATCCCATCCTGCGTATTGAACATTACCAAGCCGCTACAAATATATACTCCATCGCGGAAGAAATGAGGTGCCAGACATTCTTCGGCACCTTAATCAACTCAGCCAAAATATGGCACAACTATCTGCCTAGGGGATGTATCAAGATTTTTTAGCAATTAGACAAACTATTTTTTAGCAATTTCTACTTTGGCGCATGCCCGAAAAACAAGTAGCCCACCTACTCGTTGCTAAAGGGCAAATGAGAGCACCCGTGACTACATCACTCGGTTCATCACTGATAAAATGGAGGTAGTTGATTACAACGAGTCGATTTCCATCACTCCCTTGATGAGTGGGTTGCAACCCGACAAGTTGTTTTGGGCATTAGCCAAGGAGTCGCCCAAGACCATGACAGAACTGCTAGCCAAAGCGGGAAAAATCATGAACGTCGAAGAGGCAATGGCGGCCAAAGAGTCCAATAACTTGAAGCCCTCGATCGGAAAGAGCAACGGGAAACAGTAATAAAAGGATAAAAAGGGCGATAAGCTGAGAAAGTACGATGAGTAAACGCCCCTCATGGTTGAAGTCCACCATATCCTGGAGGAAATCCAGGAAATCAAAGATCTCAGATGGTCGGGAAAGCTTAAGTTACCGATAAATAAGAGAGACAAGAGCAAGTATTATGAATTCCACAAGGACCATGGCCACAATATAGACCATTTATAGCTCTGAATAACGAGATTAAAGGTTTGATAAGGAGGGGGAAGTTGTCCAAGTATATGGATAACGGTGGCTGATCAAACCCAGAAGAAGGAAAAAGCAGGAGACGGTCAAAGTTGCCCTGTCGGAGGGTGGCAGTCAAAAAAAGGAAAGGCACGACGACTCAGATGACGATCCAGATCTTCCTAAAAAGCGTAAGGATCCCATACACGATGTTGGCATGATAACTTTCAATTTCCAATTCATCATCGGAGGTGGAGCCAGCGAAGGAGAAGACCCCATAAAAAGGAAGGCCTACCTCAATGAGGTCGAATCTTATGAACAAAAACAAGTCAACTTAACAATAAACTCCAGAAATTGGCCACGAAAAGTAAATAAAGACAAGTTAATTGTTGGATTCTTAAAGGATGATTTGTCAGGGGTGTTATACCCCCATAATGACCCTTTCGTTATCACTATGGTTATCCAAGAAGGACGAGTAACGAGAATCCTGGTGGACAATGAAAGCTCTGCAAACATAATGTTTTACAGCTACTATATTAAGTTGATACCGGAGGACGTGGAACTCACACATTATCATCAGCCTCTGATCTGATTTTTAGGAGAAAGGTTATACCCCATGGGAACAGTAGAGCTAGAGGTTGCGATCGGCATGTGGACGATCAGCCGAACAAAGAAAATATGGTTCTTTATCCTTGATAAGAACTTACTTTTAATTTACAATATTATCTTTGGAAGGATCGGCCTAAAGAAATTTGGAGATATCCCATCTATGGTGCACCAATGCTTGAAATTTTCAACTCACTTTGGAGTGGGCATCATCAATGGAAATAAAAACATGCTATTTCATTTTAGCAGACATAAAGAATGAAAGAAAATAACGACCACCTACCATATCGAGGCCATCGATTCCTGAGATGAGGCAAAACTGGTCAAGGGACATCATGTTGAAGAAATTGAGACAGTCCCACATGACGATAGCCACCCAGAGAGGACGGTTCAAATTGAGTTTCTATTAGATCCTTTTTTAAGAAAAATTCTGATCAGCTTTTTACAGAAGTGTAAAATAGTTTTCTCTTAAAGCTACGAGGACATGTCGAGTATAGATCTTGACTTCACGTGCCACGAGTTGAACGTGATGCAGGGCGTAAGGCCAGTCCAATAGAAATGAAGGTTTTTTTATGCCGAGAAAAATCTCATTGTCCACGAAGAAGTCCTCAAACTATAGAAAGCTAACTTCAGTGACAAAGTCATGTAGTCGGAATTGTTGTGCGTCAATTTCACCGACCTGAACAAACCATGCCCGAAAGATTATTTCCCTCTACCAAGGATTGATTAACTCATCGACGCCACAACAGGCCATAAACTCCTTTATTTCATGGATTCGTATTCAAGTCGCAACCAGATCGGAATAAAGCCTTCTGATAGAAAAAACCTCCTTTATAATCCACCGTGGTACCTACTATTATAATGTCATGCCCTTCGGCCTTAAAAAACACGCTCCACCTACCAGAGATTGGTAAACAAAGTCTTTGAAGACCAGATAGGAGTTAACATGGAAGTTTACGGGGAGGACATGCTCACCAAAAATAAGGTGTCAGTCGACCATATTAAGGACCTCGACCAGACCTTTGATAAATTAGAAAAGTATCGGATGAAGATGAATCCCACCAAGTGTTTACTCGGAGTAAAGGAAAGAATGCTCTTGGCATTTATTGTAAACCAACGAGGAATTGAAGCCAATCCTGATAAGATTCAGGCTTTGCTTAACATGAAATCTCTGATAACGTAGAAGAAAGTACAAAGACTAACTGAGCGTGTCGCAACACTAAATAGGTTCGTTTCTAGAGCCACTGGCAAGTTCTTGCCTTTCTTCAAGGTGTTGCAAAATTCATTCGAATGGAATGAGGAATGCAAAAATATGTTCATAGAACTGAAGCGCTATATGGGCTCCCCGCCCCTCTTATCACGACCAGTTGTAGGGGAAAAACTTTACTTATATCTCGTCGTATCCAAATCAACCATCATCTCGGCAATAGTTATGAAGGAAGAAGGGGTTCAAAAACCATTTCACTATACCAGCAGAGCCTACCAGGGGGCTAAGGTTCGGTATCCATGAATGGAAAAACTAATGCTAGCACTAAGCGAAACCTCATGAAGGAAGGATGAAGCCATATTTCCAGGCTCACACCATAACGATCTACATAGACTTGCCTTTATGGAAAATCTTGTACAAACCTAAAATTTTGGTCGGCTCATGGCGTGGGCCATGGAACTAGGTGCGTATGATCGTCAATACGAATCGAGGACCGTGATAAATGGGCAGGTGTTGGCAGACTTCATTGGGAAATTCACCTACAATGATAAAACATTTGAGCACTAACCCGAATAACAAATCACCACGACCAGAAGAGGCCAGGGTCCCAGGTAACACCAAGCAGACTCCTTAAGGAGAGATCTCCCTCAAAGGACATAAGGGACAACACGATGAATCCCACTAACTTTTTGAGTTTGAAAAAATGGAAGAAGGTGAATTCACATGAGATTGACCAATTTAAAAATTATACGTTGATGGATCATCCTGTTCGGCAAGAAGCATCATACTTGCCACACCAGATTACATAGATATGGAATACGCCATGTGCTTCCAATTCGAAGCATCCAATAATGAGGTAGAATACGGGTCCCTTATTGTTACGCTCGGCCTAGCCACATCCATGGGCACTGAGCACATAGCAACACATAGTGACTTCCAACTAGTTCTCAACCAGATATTGGGAGTTTACAAAGCTAGAGAGGAATCCATGGCAAATTACATGGACATAGTTCGGTAGAGGTCAGGAGAATTCACGAAAGAGAAGATACTGAGAATACCCAAGTTGGAAAACGTACGAGAAGACACCCTATATAAGTTAGCTTCAGCGATCAGAACATCATTGAGAAGAGCTATACCAATTGAAATGCTTGCACAAAGGAGCATTGAGGCAGTACCACATCAAGTAGTGGAGATAAACTTGGGACCTTCCTGGATGGACCCCATATGAGAATACATTAAAGAAGGAAAGATTCCAATAGACTCAAACAAAGCCAGAAAATTACGCTATAAGGCAACCCAGTATGTCTTGGAAGTAGGAGTATTGTACAGGAGAGGGTACACCGTCTCACTTTTGAAATCTGTTCACCTAATAAAAGTGAACAAGCTTATTAAGGAGGTACACGAGGGATATTGTGGAGCACATTCGTCCAAAAGATCATTGGTTAAGCGAATAGCAACCCAAAGACACTATTGGCTGACCATGAAGGCTGACTGCACAAATTACATGCGAAGATGTGATAAGTGTCAAAGGTTTGCAAAGATCCATCGTTCTCTAGGGGCTTCATTAACTACGATTGTGTTACCCTAGCCATTCACTATGTGGGGAATAGACCTGGTCGGAGTGTTGTTGAGAACAAAAGGATAATACAAGTATCTCATGGTGGTGGTGGACTACTTTACTAAATGATTAGAATCCGAGCCCTTAGTAGATATGCCTTACGAAAGGGTATTTCAGTTTATCTGAAAAATGATCATATGCCACTATGAAATGCCCTTCACATTTATAACTAATCACGACACGCAGTTTGACAACCAAGATTTCGATGACTTCCATATTAGATCCATAATTTGGCATCGAAGCAATCATCCCCAATTAGATTGGTCTCCCTAGTCACGAAGTCCTCAATTTTGATTCCCCAATAAGTGATTTGGCAAGAAGGCTGAACCTTGATGTGATTAAGGAAGTTGAAGTGGATGTAGTGTTGTGCATGGCTTCCTATCAGCAAAGAGTGACACGCTACTATAATTGCATGGTGAAGACAAGCGTCTTGAAAGAGAGGGAATACATCCTAAATAAAGTGATATAAAAGAAAAACAAGCTAGAACCAAACTAGCATGGACCATACAGGGTAACCAGTGTCGTCAGGCCGGGGACTTACCGAATTGAAACTTTGTAGGGTGAGTAGCTAAAAGACCCCTAGAATTTGGAGCATCTTAGTAAGTATTATCAGTATCCTATTAGTTATTTTATTTATGTAGAAAACACCATTTAAATTAATAAAACGATGTTTATTCTCTTGTTTCATTGATTTTCAGTGCATATGATTAGCATATAAAAGTGGTGCTACTAAAAATAACAGCGTCAAAATAAAGATGTCAGTCCGAATTTATGACCTCATAGGCTGTAAATAGTCGAACTTGAACAAATATTTTTCCATAAGTCTACCAAACCCTTGTATGACCCCGTAGGTCATGAACAAGGTGGTCGGCTACATGTACGGTGTCAAATGTCACGAACAATGTGGTCAACTAAAAAAGTTGTATGACCTCATGGGTCACGAATAGTTAAATGATTCCTAAAGTTATACCAAACCATTTTATGACTTCACAGGCCACGAATGTTGTAGTTGGCTAGGTCATAACACATGTGGTCGGCTAGTATCTGTATGACCTCATAAGTTATGAAGTGTTACACTTATATCAATTCACCATCAAAGGCGCACCACCTAAAAGCTCTGTACGACCTCACATGTTGCGAACAGAAGCACCAAGTATTATATACAACAAAGTAATAAGATATAAATAAATAAAGTCGTATTTTAAAGGGCAAAAATGCAATAAGGATTATATCATAAAACGGATGTTCAAAGTTACAGAAGCATTGTTAAGCAAAAACATGATTCACACAAAAATATAGAGAAGTCTATTAGCAGGCAGAACATCACCCTATTCTCTATCCAGGTTGTCCGCCTCCTTGTCGTCTCCTTGCCAGCCATTCACAATTTCAGCAATGTCAAGAAAATGAGAGGCCACCCTATTTTTGAGATCGTCATACCCATCAAGAAGTAGCCCAAGAATTCAGTATTAAAGTTAACTAACGACTTGAAGGCTTCAACAGTAGCAGTACCAGCTCTAGCCAGAGCATCCCGAGCAATATGCAACTCTCTTTCAAACTTCTCCCTTTCCACTATAAGGGCATAATTTAAGCTCTGGATTTTAGCATTATAAGTGTTGGACTTATCCTTGAGAGTCACATTCTCTTCCTCTATTTTACTCAGCTCCTCAGTCCTAGATATCATCCATTCGCCCCTTTCCTTTAGCTCCTCAAAAACGTTATTGTAACAAGATTTTAGGGTCTTATTCTCCTTGGTAAGTTCGTTGAAGGACACGAGATTAACCAAGGATTTCTCTTGCAGGATGGTACATACTCTGGATGCCTAGGAAATAAATAGTAAGGCATGGTCAGCGTACGACGGATGGAAACCTAAAAACCATAGACTAAGGATCAATAAGAAATACATACCACAGATAGTTGATGCTGGGCCAAGGTCCATATGGAATTCGAATCCGAACAATGCAAAAACTCAAAGTCCTTCATGTGGCCCAAACAGTTGAGTAGTTCTAAAGCATTCTTAGCATGGTAAAAGATAGAGTTTGGGTCAGATTTAAAGTCTTCAAAGTTAACTTATGCTCAGGGTCAAAGCCAAATTATGGAACTTTCCCATAATGAGACATGTGACCAGGATCCAACTCGACTCCGAACTCTGATGAACGACCAAGTCCCTCAGAAGCTTGTGTAGGGGTTGCCTATCTTCTTCATCTTCCCTTTACCTTTTTTCTCATACTCAAGAATCCATGGGATCTTTCCTCTTACCTTTAGTCATTGCAGCAGCTTCCTGACGTTGAGTAGTCTGGTCGATCTCCCCATAATTGGTAGTTGCTCGGACACTACCTATTTCTTTCTGGCCCTATCCCTCTTTTGACGAGCTTCAGTATATAATGGTCCGGACCTCTCCCTCTTTCGTGTGGAAACCCAGGCCTAAGATTCCAAAACATCATTGCCCCATATAGTATTATATGCGTTCAGAGGCAATTAAGTTAAAGTCACACCGTAACCTCTCATAATGGAGTAGATGGAGGGATGAAGAGTAAGCCTTAATCATACTTAGAGAGTCCACAAGGGAATGAAAATCTCTTATGAGTCTCGAACATAATAACATATCTCAGAAAGATCGAGCATTCCGATTTGAATGGTTATGGGGAGACATCTCTCTCTTATAGCATCAAGCTCTTCCTTAGTCAAGGTAAATTGATACGAACAAGCATCTGTCTCAGTTGGATTGTAGTTAATGTGTTGGAATGTGAGGCCCCCAATTTTTGAAAACTTACCATAAATTAAATCAATTTCCTTTTTAATTATGCGGAAGCGAGATGATGGTTCAATTAAAACAAATTTTAATTTCTTTTCAAATTAAACTTAAATAAAGTGAAATAGGGCAAAACACACACACACTTTTAATTTAACTTAAACACAATTAATTTAAGTCCTAGAAATTTTCCTAAGTCATATTTTCATTTAATCAAATTATGCCAAACCAAATTTTAACAAATTAAATTAATGACTTGAATTAACTCCACATTTAAACCACAAACATTACCCAAATTTATTTAGCACCAAATTAAACAAGTATTGAAATGAACCAATTTTATCTTTTTACCTAAGCATGCGTTCTAGGGAATTTTTCAAAAGATAAAATAAATAATAAATCCACTATGCCGCGATGTACGAGGAAAAACCCACAACGGGAAAAAACCTCGGACGACCATAGCCTTAAGTCCACTAAGTACGAAATTACAATTACAAGCAAGATGACTTACAACACTCGACTCGACTCCTTCAAGCCCCGACGCGTCTTCTTGCAAATACCTATGCTTAGCCGATAATCCTGGAGTCCACTGGAACCTTGGAATCCACCAATGAGGAACTAGGAAGCAACCGTCAACCACACAAAGTGCCTTTCACCACGTGATAATGCCGCAGCCAAAAATAATTTCTTCTTCTTTGAGGGATTTAAAAGAAAACCCAAACACTCTTCCAATGGTAGAGATAAACCGGTGCCAAAACACTCCAAGCAATGATATATATATATATATATATATATTTGAAACTTAGATAAATAAACTTTGGGTGTAAACAAAAGTGCTTTTTAAAGATTTTCTTGAAAAATTAACACTTTAAATAATGAACTTTTTCTTGGAAAGTTGAACTCTCAAAACTCCCTCTAGGAGTTGGAACAGACAAAATCATTTGTATTTTTCATTAAGCCTAAATTACTAAAAAGGTGAAATACAAATGATAAACAAAAATATTTTTGTATTTTTCATTTAAAGCAAACTAAAATGAAACAAATATAATACAAAAGATAAACAAGTCATGATTTCTAGCATGAGATATGAAATAAAACAATGACTAGACATGCATACACCTAGCAAAGATATATAATATGAAGCACAAAAAGATAGAGTATGCAAACAAAACTAACACATTCAACCTTTAAATTTAGCAAGGGGGGTTTCATGTGATAGCAAATGAGAATCAACAAATCTAATATCTAGTGCGTCTAAAAATAATTCCCTAACCCATATAGATATATATTTAAAATGATGGGATTTCAAAACTAATGAAATGCTAGGCATAGACTTCCTAGGGCTTCTTTTAATATCAAAACAAAATGCCCTAAGGTGACCTTTCCTACCATAATGCAAGCATGGTTAAACACGAGGAATGTTACCTAAGTGTGACCTTTTCTAAAGTCCTTGGATAAAGTTGACCCTCTAAAACAAATAATGGTCTTAGCTTTAGCAACGGAAGCATTTGAACAGGATGTGCTAGAACCATTACTACAACTACTCGAGTCTTGTAAATCATTTTTCAATTTTAAAATTACGAACTCAAGTATTAAATTAGACTCCTCAATTTTACGGGACTCCTTCTTTAAATTTTTTATAATTCCTAGCAGGTTATCACGTTCCCCTTCAATGTGAGCAAACATGTCCCTAAGAGTCTTTTCTAGACAATCACTCTCTTTCTTGGACATTTCTAAGATATTAAAATTGTAATTTATGTCCATGAGATTTTCACAAAAAATATCTTTATGAGATAGTGAGGTTTGCGAAAATTCAATTTTAGCTTTAAAACAAGAATTTTCATTTACAAGAAATTTAATTCTTTTTTCAAATCTCAAATTTAATTCTCTTAATTTTTCAATTCACTTATTAAGCTCATTAAATTCCTCTCTAAGAGAAAAAACTTCATTATCTTTAGAAATGGACAAATTGTCATTAAGACGTCCCATCGAGAGATACAAACAAAAATTGAGAGTGGGTAAAAAATGAACCACCTAAAAATACAAGGGGCACAACAATTATAAAAGCCAAAAAACGGATCTTTGACGCGATAAATTAGCGCTCCGACTCTGATACCACTTGTTGGAATGTGAGGCCCCCAATTTTTGAGAACTTACCAAAAATTAAATCAATTTCCTTTTTTAATTATGCGAAAACGAGATGATGGTTCAATTAAAACAAAATTTAATTTCTTTTAAGTAAGGCAAAACACACACACACTTTTAATTTCACTTAAACAAAATTAATTCAAGTCCTAGAAATTTGCCTACGTCATATTTTTCATTTAATCAAATTAGGCCAAACCAAATTTTAACAAATTAAATTAATGACTTGAATTAACTCCACATTTAAAGCATAAACATTACTGAAATTAATTTAGCACCAAATTAAACAAGTAGTGAAATAAACCAATTTTATCTTTTTACCTAAGCATGCGTTCTAGGTGATTTTGCAAAAGATAAAATAAATAATAAATTCACTACACTGCGATGTACGAGAAAAAATCCACAAAGGGAAAAAACCTCGGACGGCCCTAGCCTTAAGTCCACTAAGTACGAAATTACAATTACAAGCAAGATGACTTACAACACTCGGCTCGACTCCTTCAAGCCCCGATGCATCTTCTTGCAAATACCTCTGCTTAGCCGACACTCTCGGAGTCCACTGGAACCTTGGAATCCACCAATGAGGAACTAGGAAGCAACCATCAACCACACATAGTGCCTTTCACCATGTGAGAATGTCGCAGCTAAATACAACTTCTTCTTCTTTGAGGGATTTATAAGAAAACCCAAACACTCTTCCAATGGTATATATATTTGAAACTTGGATAAACAAACTTTGGGTGTAAACAAAATTGCTTTCTAAAGATTTTCTTGAGAAATTAACACTTTAAACAATGAACTTTTTCTTGGAAAGTTGAGCTCTCAAAACTCTCTTTAAGAGTTGGAATAGTAAGAAAAAGTTGTCTTCAAAAGGTTAGTTCCCGCACTTGAGAAGAATGTCAAAAAGTAAGTGCGGCAAAGTAGTGGGAAAGTGGATAAAAATGGCTTAAAACTGTACCCGCTATTTTTTCGTTAGGAATCTCATTCGAACGAGAGTTCAAACGAAAAAACATAAAAAAATTCTAAAATTTCGTTTGAAATCTCATTCGAACGAGGTCATTCGAACGAATTTTCTAATGCAATTTCAAACCTTAATTCTATATAATTTCGATACAAACGCGTGGCCACCAGTTTCGTATTTTTCTTTTTTTTTTGGATTTGATATGATTTTTCTACGAAAAGGTATCCGAGAACCAAATCTTTAGAACTATGAATTCAAAAAAAATTAACAAAAAAAATACTAACACCCAAAATAAATTTCCAAGCTCGTATATATATATATACTAGTACATGCCCGTGCCTGAAGGCACGGTTCAAAGTTTGCAAAAAATATAACACATTATTGTGACATGATTGGTATATGCACATCATGTGTCAAGTATTTTTTTACCTACTACAAATAAAAAATACTGTGTCAACTAAGACTTGTAATCATATATTTTATTATAACACACAAAAACATGTACACGATTTATAAAATTTGGACAGAATTTCCTCCGTTTATAGGACTATCCACCTATTTAAGAAACCAAAACTACTCAGTTATACAAATATTCCACCCTGGACATTATATACCAAACAACAATACTAATAGTCCATTTTGGACCTCGTATAAACAACATTAATGTGTCTAATATGTAAACATGCTTGGGAATACGAAAGGAAACTTATACACTAATACACTATTGAGCATATAATATAAATATGCTTATCATCGATAAATGCCATATCTCTATTACCTCCCCCAATCACAACTCATATTTCACCACTGATATAAGATCACATCTGCATAAAAAATAATGATACAATAAGTTGTAATTCTCATTGATATATGTCAAAGCCTAATATTTGAAGCACATAACTTACCTCTTCATATCTATTGATGCCATCACAACTCATTTTTACCCGTTGTATATCCAAAGGACAACAAAATACAGACAACCAAGCTCCCATACTGCTTGCCAACAGCTGTAGTGTTGCAAACACATCAGCGGTTGTGTAGTGGTGGCTGCAGTGGCTATAGCAGCTGTCCCGGATAGGTACATTGTCTGTCGCTAGCACTCACTCTCTGCCGAACCCAACTATTGGTAGTTCACTCCGCATTACAACTTTGGACTTGTGCATTATTGGACCCTAAAACATAAAAAAATGACAACAAATTTTGTATTCTTCAGATTACATACAAAATACATCAAGGCAAGAAAAAATGTAGTTTATATCAAAATATTAATACAGGAGAGTGAGTAAAGGGTAGTGATTTGGTCGGACTGAATCGGACTATGGAACAACTGCAGTTGTTGCAAACACAACAGTGGCTGTGTAGTGGTGGCTGCAGCGAATTTGTAGTGGTGGCTGCAGCGGCTACGGTGGCTGTCCGGATAGGTACTATCATCACCCCATCACCACCCCCCAGGACTAAACCAGACTGCTGCTTTGCCACCTTCGAACCAAGACCCAGCAGTCCCGAGCTTTTTCCACCTACATTGAGGCCATAATTCCCCTATAAATTAGAATGGCCAGAGAAATTTACTATTTGAATTTATAAAAACATGGTTAATTGGTGAATAGAACAATAGTTGAGACCCTAATCTATGATTTTGAACCAAAGAACAATAGGTGAAAATAAGTACCTGCTCGATAGAGAAAAAGTTATCAGACCTGTCTGACTTTTTAATGTGAGAACTGTCTGTCAATAATCCAAAAATCAGACCTGCTCGATATATATTCCAAGAAAGTTAGTAATGATAGACAAAAAAATTGATAGACAAAAAAATTTAGGAAAATAATGTCTATAATGAACAAAGTAGAGAAATCTAATTAACAAAGCTATTTAGTGTACATGCTACATTCCATGGAAATTACACCTGCGGTAACCTCAGTGATCTCGGTTGTGAGAATGACCCGACAGCGTGTGCAATGGGAACAATAAAGCGGTCCGATATGCCGATGATGATGTCACGCACAATCTCTCCCGCTGTGAAGTGCTTTTCGGTATGTACATTCAACAAATAGGCAGCCGTGCAATAAACCCCAACACATATTGGTGCTTTTCGGTATGTAAATCCAACACAATTGTGTTTAGGTATATTTAAATCTGAAAACATGAAAAGGAGGTGGTGGCGGACGTAAGAGTGATTGAGGGGGAAGATGGCAGCGGTCCAGCTAAGCCACGGGATGGTGGACAACCTAACATAGAAAAGTAGAAAGCAATAAATCACATTTAGCTAACTGTTAACTGTTAAATGACTAAATCGTAGTTGTTAACTGTCAAATGAGTTGGATGATAAATCAAAAACCATGCAAGAGATAGTGACCCAATCGCATTTAGTTGTGTATAAGTTACATTATTCTGTCATTAAATGTCAACAGCTCAGCAATTCATCTAAAGAATTATATCAATCAAAGCTCCTAAAGGATGAAAAGTTAATAAGAAGAGGCAAATGGGGAGCCATATTCAATGCTAGCAGAGGGAATGTATTATGGTTCACTGCATAAAAAATGTGCAAAACCGAACCACGTCTTCCCTTGGCTTAATGAGATTACATGTAAAAATAAAAGTAAGTAGTTTATTCTCTCCAATAAGTTCTAGTCTTACAATTAACTCACCGAATTACTTATGAAGAACATTAGTAATGTGGTAGTGTGTGAAATGGATAAATATTGTTGAAAATGATATCTAGGGTAAAATCAGTGAGATAACCAAAATGATAGTGGATATCCGCTTCAGATTTAAACCCATATGAGTAAAAAAAACAAAAAGAAATTATTAGATCTAAAATGTGAAATCAAAACAAAACCATAAAAATCGAAACAAACCAATAACTCTATAAGCGGAAATCCTAATGTGAAATCAAAATAAAAGCATAAATCAGGCCTCGAAGTAAAATACCATACGAACAGCGTCGAATTTAGAAAGACTAAGTACGTAGTGATCACCTCTTTTTATACATCAGCTGCTCAATAGCATTTGTGTTGCCCATTTGAGTGACCCTCTATCTTCACTATGATAGTAACAACTGCTCAGTAATTCGGACCAAATGGGCAACTCAAATAAGCCTCCGGTAGAGTATTATTTCCTCATAAATCCGAGCCCATTTCCGCTCTTCTCCTGCTTGCAACTCCTTGTCTATATTTATGAAATCTCCGCATCTATCACCAATGGCTTGGAACACATTCTCACCCCATAGATGAAGGGGGAGACCCATCCCTCAGACCCACCATAGACAACCCATTTATTCAACTTGAACACCCTCTCCGCTTCACTGATGAAAGTACAAAGAAAACTGCAGTGGGATTCAAGCAACGAACCCCCACCCCTCCTACCAATCGCCAATGCCCATCGACCCATTATCATTCCAAAACCTGCAAAACACAAGAACAATATTAGATTTACTACCGCGTATCAGGTCTTGAATTTCAGCACTAGTTTCATCCACAAACTTAATAAAAGTATGTGTTGAATAAAAGTATGAACCAACTCGAACAGTGTGCGTATTCACAATCATCCCAGATATCATAAATAGATTAAAACATATAAGCGGTAAAATCATATGTGCCATAGCTGGACGAAAATTAGAAAGGATTTGAAAAGGTGTGTCATATCCCAGATGTATATTTATAAATGTTTGTTGGAATGTATATTTATAAAATGAATCGAGATTGTACATCTTTATAAAATTTGTAGACATAGCAAACTCACTTCAAACAATGGCATTGGATGCACTGATAATCACAGGCCACCACATATCACAACTAAAGGATCTATAGTTATTGTATTCTTCCAACTCAAATGTTGCAAAAACAGAGGATAACATTTAAATGATGTCATCCAAAAATCCCAAAAAATGCCTCTAAATAAATAAAAATGAAACAAAAATGATTTCATTATTCATAAAATTGTGTGTGTGTGTGTGTGGGGGGGGGGGGAGGGGGGAGGGATTTTAACAGGGCGGAAGGGGGATGCGGAGGAGACGGGGGAGGGGGCTGCATATATGCATATTGCATATATGCATCGCATATATGCTCTGCATGTGTGACTGGTGATATATGCATCGCATATATCACCGACGCTGATATATCAAATGCAATATTATTTGTATAATGTATATATTAATGCGTGTATTAGCTAAGACTATTTAAAACTGTTGAATAAGGTGAAAATTGAAGATTTAGTGGGGTGGGGTGAAACATTACATATGTAGTAAACAAAAACAATGAAAAAGAAACAAGATACACCACCAGCTGTAGCGCATGGCCCTTTTTTTATCCTGCTTCGAGGCTTCCTCTCCTATTCCATTGAGACACAGAGAGTAACCAGATACAC